>JBBGZY010000417.1:3410000-3952500 GCA_037952925.1 Lithobates clamitans | reverse complement strand
GTATATCTATGTAACATGAGAAATCCCTATACATGAAAAAGTGCTTGGGGAACCAAAACCGGTGGAATAAATATAAAAGACATGTATTTGATGATCCGCTTAAACAATAATTAAAACAAATGCATAGCGTAAACCTCAAAAAATAGAAAGTTTTCGTGTGGAAAAAACCTTAGTGTGTGTGAAAACACAATTGCAATCAAGTCAATCAAGGCAGACCCTTCTAAAAGTATATAAACACACTCAGTGGATAATACAATCAATAATAAGTTCTTTGGAACAGATTATTTCAGCAACAGTTCTGGAAGTATGTCCCACTGGTGTAGGGAAAAAAATCACAATTTTCAACCGTTGGTGTCCCGACCTCCGCTGCACCCCCACTCGTGTGTACACTTACCGGACTGCCTAACCCCTGCAGGGGTAAAAGGCATATGTAGACAGTCCTGCGATGACAACAGCGGGAAGTGGTCCTCGGTTCAAGGGTGCTATATACTGCTCTGGCGTGAGGTCAGTCCCAGTGACAGGTATCCGTGCAAGGTAAAAACAGAAAACACTTCATAGTGTGAATCCATAAAAGGTAGGAGGTTTATTGAAAATCCATAAAATAACAGTCCATAAACTGGAGTTAAAACCACAACTAAAAAACTGTGCAGGAAGCCGACTAACAGTCGAGGGGCAACGTGGTGAGGCGTGCGTTCCACCGCCCGACAACTGAAAGCGGAACTGACACGAGCTGGAAGAGAGCGATGCTGACGTGTGCGTATCACGAGGCCACGCCTTACGCGTTTCGTCATCAAGACGTCATCTGAGGCGCCTCAGATGACGTCTTGATGACGAAACGCGTAAGGCGTGGCCTCGTGATACGCACACGTCAGCATCGCTCTCTTCCAGCTCGTGTCAGTTCCGCTTTCAGTTGTCGGGCGGTGGAACGCACGCCTCACCACGTTGCCCCTCGACTGTTAGTCGGCTTCCTGCACAGTTTTTTAGTTGTGGTTTTAACTCCAGTTTATGGACTGTTATTTTATGGATTTTCAATAAACCTCCTACCTTTTATGGATTCACACTATGAAGTGTTTTCTGTTTTTACCTTGCACGGATACCTGTCACTGGGACTGACCTCACGCCAGAGCAGTATATAGCACCCTTGAACCGAGGACCACTTCCCGCTGTTGTCATCGCAGGACTGTCTACATATGCCTTTTACCCCTGCAGGGGTTAGGCAGTCCGGTAAGTGTACACACGAGTGGGGGTGCAGCGGAGGTCGGGACACCAACGGTTGAAAATTGTGATTTTTTTCCCTACACCAGTGGGACATACTTCCAGAACTGTTGCTGAAATAATCTGTTCCAAAGAACTTATTATTGATTGTATTATCCACTGAGTGTGTTTATATACTTTTAGAAGGGTCTGCCTTGATTGACTTGATTGCAATTGTGTTTTCACACACACTAAGGTTTTTTCCACACGAAAACTTTCTATTTTTTGAGGTTTACGCTATGCATTTGTTTTAATTATTGTTTAAGCGGATCATCAAATACATGTCTTTTATATTTATTCCACTGGTTTTGGTTCCCCAAGCACTTTTTCATGTATAGGGATTTCTCATGTTACATAGATATACAATTTTTTGCACATGCGATTTTTTGTATATGCCATTTTATATGCACTTTAGCACGCTTTGCACTTTTTCTTTATTTTCACCTCACAGGTGATTCACTTATCAATTATTTTTGCACATCAATTGTCTCCTGATATTTATGACACTTTTGCTTTTAAACCAATATTTTCTTGTATTCTCTTGAGAAGATTTATCACAAAACACAGTAGGACAGCGCCTTATCCCCTATCTAGAACATATATGAGAGAGAGAGAGAGAGACATGAGAGAGACATCAGAGAGAGACATGAGAGAGACATCAGAGAGAGAGAGAGAGACATTAGAGAGAGAGAGACATGAGACAGACATCAGAGAGAGAGAGAGACATAGAGAGAGAGAGAGAGAGAGAGAGAGAGAGAGAGAGATGAGAGAGACATCAGAGAGAGAGAGAGACATGAGAGAGACATTAGAGAAAGAGAGAGACATGAGAGAGACATCAGAGAGAGAGAGACATTAGAGAGAGAGAGAGAGAGATTAGAAAGAGGGAGACATGAGAGAGACGTCAGAGAGAGAAACATGAGTGAGACATTAGAGAGAGAGAGACATCAGAGAGAGAGAGACATGAGAGAGACATGAGAGAGAGAGAGACATGAGAGAGACATTAGAGAGAGAGAGAGAGAGAGAGAGAGACATGAGAGAGACATCAGAGAGAGAGAGAGACATTAGTGAGAGAGAGAGACATGAGAGAGACATCAGAGAGAGAGAGAGACATGAGAGAGACATGAGAGAGAGAGAGAGAGAGAGAGAGAGAGAGAGAGAGAGAGAGAGAGAGAGAGAGAGAGAGAGAGAGACATGAGAGAGACATTAGAGAGAGAGAAAGAGAGAGACATGAGACAGACATCAGAGAGAGAGAGAGACATTAGTGAGAGAGAGAGACATGTGAGAGACATCAGAGAGAGAGAGAGACATGAGAGAGACATGAGAGAGAGAGAGAGAGAGAGAGAGAGAGAGAGAGAGAGAGAGAGAGAGAGAGACATGAGAGAGACATTAGAGAGAGAGAAAGAGAGAGACATGAGACAGACATCAGAGAGAGAGAGAGACATTAGTGAGAGAGAGAGACATGTGAGAGACATCAGAGAGAGAGAGAGACATGAGAGAGACATTAGAGAGAGAGACATGAGAGAGACATTAGAGAGAGAGACATGAGAGAGACATCAGAGAGAGAGACATTAGAGAGAGAGAGAGATTAGAAAGAGAGAGACATGAGAGAGACATCAGAGAGAGAGACATTAGAGAGAGAGAGAGATTAGAAAGAGAGAGACATGAGAGAGATGATCTCCCCTAGCACAAATTTTCTACACCTCAAATTTCCTCTTCAAGTACACATCCTCTCCCCCCACTTCAAATCCCCCCTTACAGCACAAATTACCCCCCCACCCAATTCTCTACTAGCACAAATACCCCCCCCCCCCGAAAAAAAATCCTTTCCTAGCACAAATGCTTCCCAATCATTCTTACTAGCACTACCCCCCCCCACAACCCCCCACCCTATCACTTAGCACATGCTCCCCAAATCCCCCTCCTAGCACAAATCCTCTACTCCCATCCTTATCCCAACACATATCCCCCTAAATCACCTATCCCAGCAATTTCACCTAAATTTTCCCTCCTAGAACAATTCTTACTCCCTTCTGCCTCCCCAAACTCCCCCTCCCAACACAAATCCCCTCCCCCAAACTCCTCACAGTGTCCCCCCAACTCACATGATACCACAGTGCCCATCCTGCCCACACCTTGTCCCAGCCCTGGTAGGAGGTTCTTGCCTCAGATGCTGCTGAGTTTAAAATATTGGTGGTGGTGGTGGTGGGGGGGGGGGGGTGAAAAGGCTTGGATGAAAAGGGGTTAATGTTAGGAGAATAAAAGATGAATTATATAAAACTGAACCTTGTGACTTAGATCGGGGGAAAAAAAGCTGATATTAGTGATTTAATCTCCTAGATATTGGCTGTGAGATATTTGCTTGCAGATGCTATAAATATATACTGCTTAATAATATTCTGTTCATGATTGATAGGCTTTCATAATACAGCATGCCACCACAAAATGACATAGCATGCCTCTACTGATTAACATTCCATTTTTGGGTGATGTAGCATACTCTGGTTTCGTGATATTATACCTTGCTACCAGATAATATCATAGGCGGAAGAATGTCATAATATGCCATCACTGAGTGATATAATATACTGTTTTGGGGTAATTCAGTGTACTGAATCCATTCCCTGCTTATATCATTTAATATTGTTTCTTCCATGAGAAGAGTTTCCATCTGTGAAGTTTTAGTGTTCCTCTTACCATTCCCTATATTATTATTAATATTATTATTATTATAATAAAGGATGTATTTGGCGCAGACAGTTTACGCATCGCTTTACAACATGAGGGTAGACAGTGCAATTACAATACAATTGAATGCAGTGGGAATCTATCAAAATCGGTCATACATCTATGTCATGTCTGATAGATTTTGTGGTCTGTCACTTATAAATTCACATAGGAAATGAATTATTAAAATTGCTTTTAACCATTAATATTTTTCTATTATGCACAAGAAATATTGACAGGAAAATCTGGATTTAATAGATTGCACAACAAATTGATTTTGGGCACTCTAACATAAGCCTTTTTTTTATGTCACCAGTAGGCATTTTTCAAATGCAGGGAATTACTGATTCCTCACTTTTACATTCTCAAGAATATTGCATGTAGATTAGTCTGACCTGCGGAGACACTTGCAATATAGGAACCCAGGTAACCATGATTCCTGAATCGTATAATTCTGTGCAGATTGGAGTGCATATGGTAAGGTAAATCAGTAGATTTGAAATGTTCAGATCTACCTGGCTTTCTTATCACTTGTCCTCAATTCTCCTTAAAATAATACCAGAACAACATCTTGCTATACACTGAAATGAAAACATAAAAAATACTTGGTAATAGTATAGGATCTATGTAGCTTGACAGTCTTACATATTTTCACACTGTCTAAATTATCAGTCTATTATACATAATGGAACTTGAATAGTATAGAAAAAGATGTAGCTTTATATACAGTAATCATTATGATGAATATGCTTAGTGATAGACTTAATGGATTCTGCTGCATGCCTCCCATAGGGTCAGAGTCTCTGCCACTGCTTCATATTTCTTTTACAGAATAGATGACAGATTTAATCAGAAATGTTTTCAGTTTTACCATTGTATTCACATAGCTGTCAGATCCCATAGCTTCTCTCTGGCCCCCAAATGTAGAGAGGCGGTGGATATAGAGCTTATTATTCGTACCCCTTATGTATTGCGAAAGTCAAAGCTCCAAGTGTTAAAGTAGATATAAACCGTAACTGAATGACATACTAAAGCACTATGTACCACTTCCTGCCTACATAATACTCTGTTTACAACTAGGCAGGTGTGACATTGCGTCTGCGTTTTTGCACGTTTAGGTGTGTCATGTTTAGGGCAGTGCATTCATTTCAATGGGCTACCCTATGTGTGACAATTGCACAAAGGAAATGTGGGCAGCTTTTCTTTAAATCTCATCACATTACAAAGCATGTCAATAGGTTATCATGTATCATGGTGCATATCAGTGCACGTGCATTGGGTGTTGCATTTGGGGGTGCCATTAGGAATGAATGGTACTGCAGCGCAACTGCCAGAACATAGGGCGTTTTCATGCTCGTCAGCATCAATCATCATTATTAAACGCATTGAATGGGGCCTTAATGCTGAATTGTTCAACAAAGTTGTAACTTTGTAACATTGTAACTTATTGCCATGCATTGTAATGCAATGTGTTTTTTAAAAAAATGTATCTTTGGTTCTTTTGTACATTTTTTGCACCTAGGGCAGCCCAAAAAAAAAAAAAACACAGGCACACTGGCGGAGATTTACTAAAACGGGAGCACTCAAAATCTGTTGCAGCTGTGCATGATAGTCAATCAGCTTCTAACTTCAGCTTGTTCAATTAAAGCGATATTAAAGTCTTTAAAAAAAAACAAAAAAAAAACAAACAAACATGTTATACTTACCTGCTCTGTGCAGTGGTCTTGCACAGAGCAGCCTGGATCCTTCTCGGGTCCCACCCCGCCGCTCCTGGCTCCTCCCTCCTGCAAGCAGCTTGTTCTGGGCGCTCCTGACCCATGGCTCTTTGTGTCCATTCAAACATGGAGCCGGGGCTCAGCCTCACCTCTCGGTCTCCTGATTGGCTCACTGGCTGTGATTGACAGCAGTGAGAGCCAATGGCTCCTGCTGCTGCCACAAGCCAGTCAGGAGTCCACAGAGAGGCAAGGCTCTTGTGGACCTCACTTAATCTAGAGGGGACTCAGGTAAGTATTAGGGGGGCTGAGTGGAGAGTTGCACACAGAGGGTTTTTTTAACTTCATGCATAGAATGCTTGAAGATAAAAAAACCTTGTGCCTTTACAACTACTTTAAGCTTTGACAATAAAACCTGGAAGCTGATTGGTTTCTATGCAGAGCTGCACCAGATTTTGCACTCTCCAGTTTTAGTAAATCAACCCTACCTGCAAATGTATGAGCAGAGCATTATGAACTCCAGCAATGTTGCCACATGGCCAGTATTTTAGCTGTTGACTACACTGACTTCTCATTGTTGTCAAGATAAAAGTTAGCTGTTTGTTAGGTGGTGATAAGCACCTAAACTTAGAAATGCATACAATCAAATGTATATTCAACAAAAAGCACTTAAGAAAACATGATCAAATAAAATACGGTGGTCTTTTTAGGTTTATGACTTTATGATGTTATAATTATATAACATTAATTTGGGATTGCGCATTTTAATTGCACTTTAGAAATCATTTATGTGCAAGAAACGTAGAAGCACATATATACACTTGGAAATTTACACACACAGCAAATAATGCATTAATATTTTAGTGGCATTGTCTTTTGCATTAGTTATTCCACAGAGGTACATGATATGTTGAGTGTATTGAGATGCTATCACTTTTTTATTGCAAAATAATTATGAGAATGGCCCACTCATCATGCTTCCTATGGATTTGTGCTTCTTTCAACAGCTGCCAGCCCTGACAACCTTCAATCATTCCTGAAACATTGTTCAGCCTAGAAGTGCATTTACAACATGTATGGTGACCTTTCTACCTAAATGGGTTTGCGTGTGTCATTTGTACATTTTTATGAGTTATTTAACCTTTAAAGTTACTAAGCATAACTTTCCAATATATGGAATTTACCTTGAAAAATGTCTCAAAGATCTTCATATAAGACCTTATGCACAAAATAAAATGGAGATGAGCACACTGAATCTTGCAAGTTAAAGTAGAACTGAAGGCAAAACCTTTTTTTTTAATCATTTTTAATAATGTTTGGGAGGGTACAATCCCTGTCAGATGTTTGTTTACCATCTGTATCCCTCTGGGGAGATGTACCTTCACTCCCTTTATCATAGTTGCAACAGAAAGTGAGAGAAAACCCCCCCAAAATGAGGGAAAGTCACCAGGGTCACCGGTAGAGATGTACACAATGGAAAAATTCGTTCTATTCTATTCTATTCTTTATTTTTCTATTCTATTCTATTATATTCTTTTATTGTTTATTCTGTTCTAATTTATTTTATTTGTTTCATATACCTTTATTTTTCTATTCTATTATGTTCTATTCTATTCTATGATTTTCTATTCTATAAAGCAGCCTACATAGGAATCATCATCTTGTTTCACTTTTATACCTTACTGTAGTTATTGCAGTATGTTTCCATTTAAAAATCAAATTTATTTTCAAATTCAAATAAATTTTCAAATTTGAATTTATTTTTGGATTCAGATAATTCATTTTGTTATCATTTATTCTGATTTTATTAAAATTTGTTACTATCGTGATTCAATAATTCAGACACTTTCAAATTTAGATTTGCAACAAAACGAATCACACATGTCTAATCACCGGAACTAATGTCCACACTGGAAAATTTCTCCTCTGCCTGTTCTGGGGAGCACTCAAAATTTGGGAAAAAGCAATAAAAACTTGATAGATGTTTCAATCTCTCTCTACTTTATCAGAAGTTAAAAAAGCTTTGTCTTTAGTTATAAGATCCAACCCTAATCATCCTAGTTCACTCTATGTTGATATCCATAGTTCAAGCTTGGTTTTATAACCTGCTAGTTAGTAATGGTCAGAGTCCTAGAGTAAAACTAGATAGCGGGAGTAGGAGAGTAGCTAGAGAGGAAATAAGACACTCTGGGTGTGTACATGTCAGAGTAAGAGAGTAAGAGCACCCAAGAGATCTGGCCTAAAGATGTAAGTATCCTTATGTATATACTAATTTAAAACACTAAGCAGGAATTCCAAGCCAAGAGTATTGCCAGTATTCTAAAGGCAAGAGTCCAGAGTTCCAAAGAAATATTAGCAGTGTCATGTACACATGCACTTATCCAATAATGTGTTGCCAGCAATGCTAGTTAGTCAATTGGAACCACTTTCAGAAGCTGAAGTTGTTTGATCATCCCCAATGAGGCATGTCTTGCTGTATAGCCAGGTGCACACCAAAAGCAATACCTGGCTATCTGGAGCAGAGGCCATAGATGATGATGCTCCATGACACTGGTAATACCACCATGAACAACTATGGTAAGTTCCAAGGCCAGATGTTCCCTAATTACCTCTATGTCTCTTTAAAAAAGAGTACAACCAATTCTGAACAGCAATACTCCAAACTGCTTCCTGTGCCCTCCCCTATCATACATATTCCTCCTATTCTCTACAAATTTCCAAAGCAGTAAGTGGTATGCCTATGAGGCGGAAGCCACAAAGAGACATTTACCTGATTATTTTTTAGCCACACATTTTTTTTACATTATTGATTTGAATAGTTATCTCCTATAAAGTTATTTACACATTATCTCAACATTCTTAGCTAGGTTAGAGTCATGTGTACAATTTATAAACCCACAGAGAGCTATCACTTGGGATGCCAACACATGTGTGCCTACAGACTCCAGTAATGAACATCTAGCCGTGGCCTTGGGGGATATTAAGACATACTTACTACTTGCTTTAAAGCGAAATTCCAGCTTACACCTAACTAGCCTTAAAACTGTCCCCTCCCCTCTCCTAACAACTATGTTAACTAACCTGTGTAAGAAAGATGTACAGTCAGGTCCATAAATATTTGGACATCGACACAATTCTAATCTTTTTGGCTCTATACACCACCACAATGGATTTGAAATGAAACAAACAAGGTGTGCTTTAACTGCAGACTTACAGCTTTGATTTGAGGGTATTTACATCCAAATCAGGTGAACGGTGTAGGAATTACAACAGTTTGTATATGTGTGTGGAGTGCAGTGTGTGGCAGACAGTGTCCGAACTTGTGTAAAAGTAAGCGCTAAACAAACATTAATAAATGGCTTGATTGGGGGAGGAGGCTGAGGGGAGGTTAATGACCACCACTGCTTTTTAATTTCTGCTGTATGTTACAGCCTGTAACAGATGGGGAAGTGTACAGTGTGTGCACCCTCTCCTGCATAGATTTTGGCTGGAAGAGGAGAGCTGCCTTGTGGACTGTGGAAGTGTGCTGTGCGTGTGGTGTATTGTGATGTCCAGGTTGGCATAGCTGTATGACAGGTGTCCCACACAGACACTGGTCCGTGTGCGGTCCTTGCAATGTCCACTGCCGCCACTGACTTTTTAAAATATTTTTTTATAAGGTTTTTTTTAACCACTTCAGCCCCGGAAGAATTTACCCCCTTCCTTACCAGAGCACTTTTTGCGATTCGGCACTGCGTCGCTTTAACTGACAATTGCGCGGTCGTGCGACGTGGCTCCCCAACGAAATTGATGTCCTTTTTTTCCCACAAATATAGCTTTCTTTTGGTGGTATTTGATCGCCTCTGCGGTTTTTATTTTTTGCGCTATAAACAAAACTAGATTTTGAAAAAAACGCATTATTTTTTACTTATTGCTATAATAAATATCCCCCCAAAAAATATATATATATATATAATATTCTTCTACATATTTTTGTTAAAAAAATTGCAATAAGCGATTATTGATCGGTTTGCGCAAAAGTTATAGCGTTTACAAAATAAGGGATAGTTTTATGGCTTTTTTATTACTTTTTTTTCTTTTAAATGGTGGCGATCAGCAATTTTTATTGCAACTGTGACATTATGGCAGACACATCGGACATTTTTGACACATTTTTGGGACCATTGTCATTTATACAGCAATCAGTGCTATACAAATGCACCGATTCCTGTGTAAATGACACTGGCAGTGAAGGGGTTAACCACTAGGTGGCAGTGTAGGGGTTAAGTGGGGGGGGGGGTTGGCTACATGTTACACGTCACTGATCTCTGCTCCGATGACAGGGAGCAGAGATCGAGTGACACTGTCACTAGGCAGAACGGGGAGATGCTGTTTACATCAGCATCTCCCCGTTCTTCCTCCCCATGAGGCGATCGCGGGTATCCCCGCGGTGGTTGAGTCCGCGGAACCTGCGACCCGACTCACGGAGCTTGCAGCGGGCGCACGCTGGCTGCCACTTAAAGGGCAATGTACAGGTACGTGGTTTTGCCTGTACGAGCCCTTCTTCCGCAATATATCTGCGTGAGGCGGTCGGCAAGCGGTTAAAATGGGGTGGCGGGTCCATTAGTGGTAAAGCGTCGCCAGTTAATTGCAATGGTATAAAAAGGAGGTTAATTGCAATGGTATAAAAATACATATAATTAAAATGTGTGAGTGAACTGTTTCTATCGCATTAAACCTATTTGAACTTGTATTGTTAAGTATATTCTTGTTTTGAAACAACATTGGCCTTGTCCCAGCACTGCTGAACCTGGACATAGCTAGGAGACTCTAGATACACTAAAGCAATTTTTTGACTGTTATAAGTGTTTTTCTGGTCTTGCAAAGGCAGAGTTTTTTCTATTGACAAATTGATCTGAAATGTTCCCTTGTGCACAGACTTAACCTGAAAATGTAACCAACCACAGAAGCAAAGCAGGAAGCCTGTTTCTTTCCACCCAGTCTGCAGTAACCAATATATGACATTTAGGGGTTGATTTACTAAAACTGGAGAGTGCAAAATCTGGTGTAGTTCTGCATAAAAACCAATCAGCTTCCAGGTTGTATTGCCAAAGCTTACTTGCATATGCTGAAATTAGAAGAGGATTGGTTTCAATGCACAGCTACAGCAGATTTTGCACTCTTCAGTTTTAATAAGTCAACCCTGTAGTGTCAGTCACTAGGGATTTTTAAAGAGATGACCAGTTTCATCAATATGAACTACTATAATGTGAATTGTGTTATTCCTCTTATGTATGTCATTATTTGGCATTTAATCAGGGAAGCATGTGTAAATGCCTGGCTATCAAAACCTGTAAAGGAGCATACTGCACACAGCGAAGTGAAAGATAGAGCAATATCACCTATGCTGCATATTAGGGATAAGGCTGACTTTCTACATAACACACATACCAGTTGTGACCATGATGCAAGATATCATTTCTCAGAGGTTAAGCAGAGAGTAATTCAACTGTGTTCTTTGATTCAAATATGTTGGTTGGCAAGCCTGGCAAACTAGAAGAAAGCAAGCAGAAGTACAACTGGAATCAATATTAAATGGAGGCAAAGCTACTGCATAGCCACAGTTTAGAAGGCTTAAAAGTACAACAGAATTATTTAAACTTCAGAAGGAAAGATAAACTGAAACATTATCACAGCCGGAGGCAGTTTTCAATGAACAGAATAATTCTAGGTGCCTGTTTGATGATAAGACCCCTTTCTTACCTTCACTGTGCAGCTCGTTCTGCACAGAGTGGCCCCGAACCTGGTCTTCTGTGGTCCCTCGGCGGCTGTTTCAGCTCCTCCCCACAAGCATTAACCACCTTAATGCGAGCTCCCTCGCATGGTGGTTAGTGCTTGCGGGCGCGCTCCCGTGATACAGCCGCTCAGTGTATCACTCGGCCCCGCCCCCCAGCGCGCTGCGTCATTGGATGTGATTGACAGCAGCACGAGCCAATGGCTGCGCTGCTTCCAATCCATCCACTGTAGCCAATCAGCGGCCAGGGTGAGCAGAGGAATAGATGTTGGGAACGCGAAGCTGACTTTCGAGGCGTCAGGTAAGTAAAACGGGGGGGCTGGGGCTGGGGGCGGCGGTACTGTCAGAAGTTTTTTCACCTTAATGCATAGAATGCATTAAGGTGACAAAATTTTTACCTTTACAACCCCTTGAACTAAAACTATAAGCAGCTTTTGGAAAATACAGCCACAATGTACCTACACAGTGGAAATCCATCTCTACAAACTGCAAGAAGCTTTTATAAATGAGCCGATAACAGATGTATGAAGTGTTGCATAAAGGGTGTTCTAAATTGCTGTGCTTTGTTCTTGGTGCTTTTATACATATTGGGAACTAAACCATGTTCTCATAGATAGCTGAGGAGATTGGTTTAATAGCCTTAGCTTACTCTTATGGGTGGTACTTTAAATCCAAAAGGTATGGAATTTCACATAACAAATGTAAAACGTGTACCATCTTTTTTAAAACCTTTTTTAACCTGATTCCTTCTCTTAAAAATAGATACAGTGCCTTGTAAAAGTATTCATACCCCTTGAAATTTTCCACATTTTGTTATGTTACAACCAAAAATGTAAATGTATTTTATTGGGATTTTCTGTGATAGACCAACACAAAGTGGCACACAATTGTGAAGTGGAAGGAAAATTATAAATGGGTTTCAAAATGTTTTACAAATGAATATGTGAAAAGTGTGGCGTGCATTTGTATTCAGTCCCTTTTACTCTGATATCCCTAACTAAAATCTAGTGGAACCAATTGCCTTCAGAAGTCACCTAACTAGTAAGTAGAGTCCACCTGTGTGTAATTTAATCTCAGTATAAATATATCTGTTCTGTGAAGCCCACAGAGGTTTGTTAGAGAACCTTAGTGAATAGACAGCATCATGAAGGCCAAGCTACACACCAGACAGGTCAGGGATAAAGTTGTGGAGAAGTTTATAGCAAAGTTAGGTTATACAAAAATATCCCAAGCTTTGAACATCTCACGTAGCACTGTTCAATCCATCATCCAAAAATAAAAAGAGCATGGCACAACTGCAAACCTTCCAAGACATGGCTGTTCACCTAAACTGGGATAAGGAAAGCATTAATCAGAGAAGCAGCCGAGAGGCCCATGCTAATACTCCGTACACACAATCAGAAAATGGTACAGAAAATACCGCTTTCGAATCGATCGCACGATAATCGGATTGTTAGTACAGAGCTTTCTAGAGCCGAACATGACAGTTCATCCGATATTATTGGATATGCACGAGAAAATTCTTCGTACGGTGCCAGATCGTACGATTTTCGTTTAATCAGTACAGCTATCGTTTGAAAATGCAATACAAATCCTTTCCACCACATGACATCACTTCCTAATTTTTTTTCTGTCATACGGGAATTTTTTGACTTTAGTAAACTCATCAAATTCGATCTGAGATTTGCATGCAAAAAAAAAACGGACGATCATTCATCCGATAATCTCATTGTGTGTACGAGGCTTAACTCTGGAAGAGCTGCAGAGATCCACAGCTCAGGTGGGAGAATCTGTCCACAGGACAACTATTAGTCATTCACTCCACAAATCTGGCCTTTATGGAAGAGTGCTAAGAAGAAAGCTATTGTTGAAAGAAAGTCATAAGAAGTCCCGTTTGCAGTTTGTGAGAAGCCATCTGGGGGACACAGATGGCTTCAAACATGTGGAAGAAAAACATGTGGAAAAAGGTGCTCTGGTCAGATGAGAGCAACATTGAACTTTTTGGCCTAAAAGCAAAAGCTATGTGTGGCGGAAAACTAACACTGCACATTACCCTGAACCCACCATCCTCCACCGTGAAACATGGTGGTGGCAGCATCATGTTTTGGGGATGCTTTTCTTCAGCAGGGACAGGAAGCTGATCAGAGTTGATGGGAAGATGGATGGAGCCAAATATGGGGCAATCTTAGATGAAAACCTGTTAAGTGTCTGCAAAAGACTCAAGACTCGGGCAAATGTTTACCTTCCAACAGGACAACGACCCTAAACATACAGTCAGAGCTACAATGGAATGGTTTCGATCAAAGCATTTTCATGTGTTAGAATGGCCCAGTTAAAGTCCAGACCTAAATCTGTGGCAAGACTTGAAAATTGCTGTTCACAGACGCTCTCCCTCTAATCAGACAGAGCTTGAGTTATTTTGCAAAGAAGAATGGGCAAAAATGTCACTCTCTAGATGTGCAAAGTTAGTAGAGACATACCGAAAATGACTTACAGCTGTAATTGAAGCAAAAGATGGTTCTACAAAGTATTGACTCAGGGGGGCTGAATACAAATGCATGCCACACTTTCCACATATTTATTTGTAAAACATTTTGAAAACCATTTATCATTTTCCTTCCACTTCACAATTATGTGCCACTTTGTGTTGGTCTATCACATAAAATCTCAATAAAACACATTTACGTTTTTGGTTGTAACATCACAAAATGTGGAAAATTTCAAGGGGTATTAATACTTTTTCAAGGCAGTGTAGATAAACCGGGATCAGTGATCGCATCTGGTCTTTGCAGGCATTCCTATCTGCCATCAACTTTCTCCCTTGTTCTACCTCTCCAGTATCTCTTTCTCTCTATAAATCCTTTACTTCACCACCTCGTCTCCCTCTCCGCCAAAAACCCCCAAACATATATTAGTGGTGTATTATAAGTGGTAGTGAACACATAAACACACATACAAACACATTGGACATTTTTACCTACAGTAAGATAAATATTATCTGTAGGTACAAGGAATATCTCCTAAGCGTGCACTGTTTAGGAGATATTTAATGTCTCTGCAGCTTGTAACATCACTGGCACATGCACTCTGAAGGGATGGTATACTTGTGCAGTCCCTTTAGAGCTCTGTGCCCTGTCTGTGACTCCCATGTGCATGTGCGTGTGTGAGGTCTTTGCTGCACAGTTATTCAAAGGCCAGAGCCAAAAAACCCAGAAGGGAGACTGGGTGAAGATGGAAGCCCTGTCAGTGGGGACAGTGCGCCACTGGAGGGCTTTGTTTTTAGGTAAGTCTTTCAAAATGTGCTAGTATGTGATGCATACTAGCACAATATGTCTCATTGTCTTGCAGACAGAAGACTTTTTTTTTTTTGGGCAACCTTTACTACTGCTTTAAGGTGTCTTCAATGTTCACTTAGTAATGTAAATGTTGAACAAAAAGCTTGAGGCTTGAGATATACTTTAAAGGAGAAGCGTGGACTTTCAAAAAAAAAACATACAATCATGCTCACATAGGTGGGTGCAGCATTGGTCCGGATTCCAACATTATTGGGCAGATCATGACATTATTGTTGGGATCCCTGCAGAGCCTGGACCGGCTCTGTGATGTCATTCAACAGCAGACTTTAACAGAAATAACCATATTCCTGTGACCCACAGGAAAAGTATGCCCAAAATAGATTTGGCCTATTTCTACTGTGTTCCCTGTAGGGGGAGGGGACTGACCTAGAGGAAGTGGCGGATTGTGGTTCCTAGCTAATAAGAACTCACGATCTGTCACGCCTCACAGAACAGAACAGGGATTTGTGTGTTTACACACACACTTCCCTGTTCTGCTTCTCGTTCCCGTGATCGCTCGTGGCTGGCGGTCATCGCGACCACTAGCATCAGCACCCCCGCTGTGCAGCGGCGTGCTCGCGCCTGCTATCCCACTCCCTCGAGCTAGCGTATAGCTACGACGGATTGCGGGATCGTGCCGACCTGCTGCAGTAAAATGACGGTGGCTGTTCAGCAAGGGGGTAGCCTCCCTGGCGGTTTTCCCGAGTGTGGCTCAGGGTTAAAATTCAGGACCATTAGCGGTAACCCCAAGCCACACTCGGGATTACATCGCAGGATCCTGGTGCCTCCTTACTTACCTTGTCCCCGGGATCCTGCGATGTCCCCCGCAGTGTCCGTGGGCTCCGTCCTCCTCCGAAGCCTCTCCTTGCCAGGCTCCGTTCCCTGCGAGCGTCGCGACGCACGGGGGCGGAGCCTGGCGGCAAATTAAAAAAAAAGTAAAAATCATAACACATACAGTACTGTAATCTTACAGATTACAGTACTGTATGAAATAATTTCACATCCCTTTTGTCCCCAGTGCTTTGTCCAGTGCCCTGCATGCAGTTTTACATGATATACACTGTTCTTTCTGCCTGGAAACTGGAGATTGTCCATAGCAACCAAAAAGTGTCCCTTTACGTCAAAAGTGGCTTTAGACCAGCTAGAAAACAGCGATAGTAAATTAGAACACTTGCAGAATTGAGCGATAGTGAATTGTGGGGAAATGTATTTTATTACTATTTATTTTTATTTTTTTTTAATTATTTATTTTTATTTATTATATTATAATTTATGTTTTTGTGTTTCAAACTTTATCATACCCGGGATATCTACTAGACTCTGGTTTGGACAGATTTAAGTGTGTTATTGTTAAGAATTACAGACCTACAATATAAAACGCCAAATTTCCATGCAAAATAATTGTACCACTTTCAGCACCTAAAATCCGAAATAATCATACCGCCAGGGAGGTTAAGGAAAATTTCCTTATATTTTTTGTTATGTTATGGGTCACAGATGTGAAAAAATCGAATAGAGGTTTTAACCATTCCATGCTTTTTTTTGCTTTATTATACTATATTGGCTTTACATACCCTTTCATTCTTGCATACAGTATATCTTTTTGTGGCACTTATTATGCACCTTTAGTAGGCTCCTGTCCTCTGCATGTCAGTATGCATATCATTTCAAAGATCTTGCATCAAATACAGTTTATGAAGTTTATAGAAAATAAAAGGATAATAAAAAGACTTGGACAGGAGACAAATCTTGCAAGTTTTTATGCCTCAGGTAGGATGGTCCTGCTTCACTGAATGTTATTTTTTAACATTCTTCTTCTCAGCATATGTGAAGAAAATGTTAAAGCTGGTGTTATACAAACATATAACTTTTACAGAAGATACTTGTATCTTAACATACCAAGGTGACTTGCAATGTCACATTTGTGAAAGAAGCAATACATTTGAAGTAATGATATATATTTGTTGGAATATTATTTATCTGAATTTAAGATGGTAATATCAACCCTCACATAGTCAAAATAAAATCATATTGTTTCACTTTCTTAACCTCTTAGCTTAGCGACCTCTCAGCGGGTGGGCCTTGAAAAAGGCTTCATATTTGCATACCAAAATGTAAACAAGCCTGTGCTATGAGCACGTGCCCTGCGCGCTCCCGCCACAGAGTCTTCCGATCGGTATCTTTCTAATCATGTGAAGAGAAAAAAAAAAGGGCCAAATGGCCTAACGCTGCACTACAATTACACTTGAATGTCTACTAAATCAAAAAAAAATTTTGAATGAATCAAAAAATCAGCAAAATATAAGCAGCCAGCACCTAGAGTCTACAATACAAAACCCAAAGTGATATAATATAAAATAGTGCAGCGCAAAAATGGAAATAAATATAAACATAATGAAATGGTGAAAACAAACTAAAAACAGAAAACTAAATTGGAGAAATTTACCGAGAATAAAATGAGTTAAATTTAGTGAAAATTAAATCACCTGATGATATAGTATTCAAATTGGAAAGTATTGTAAATACATCAAATAAAAATTAATATACACATAGGCAAAGTGACAATATTGATCCTCTGGCATGGATCAATAAACTCCAAAATTGCAATAATTCGGATAACAAATAGTGTGAATCTGTTATTCATAAGTGAAAATAAAATAACATATGTGATAAATATTAGAATGATCATGTGACCCTTGTGACAGCCAAACACAGCCAAAAAAAGTGGTCACATGATCATAAACCCCATCCTCCCAGCATCAGAAACCCCTTAAAGGGCCAGGAGGTGCCAGCGTTAAGGGGTTAATAAGAACTTTAAAAAAAGATAAGGCTGATAAGAGATGCTGTTTTGGGAAACACTAAAATGCCTGAATATAGAAGATTCAGTTCTGAAAAGTTAGAACCATACATCTGAATTGCTCAGTGCACTGATTTTTTGCATAGAAAATGTGATGAAAGCCATGCAGTGTACGTAATTATACATGACTACAATTGCAGCTTTCTAAAACCAGTGGGGTCTATTTACATTGTTAAATGTTAACCAGAGGGAGGAGGCGGAGGCGGACCCCCTATCACAATTTGGATTAGCGGCAAGGATGGGAAGTGTCATTATAATGGGAGACTTTAATTATCCAGGCATAGACTGGATGGAAGGAACCGTGCATTCATCTAAGTCTCGCCAGTTCCTAAATGTCTTGCAGGACAATTTCATGGGTCAGATGGTAAATGCACCAAATAGAAACAAGCGTTACTAGACCTACTGATAACCAACAATACAGACCTTATCATGGATGTGGAAATACGGGGCAATTTAGGAAACAGCGATCATAGGTCAATTCGTTTCAGTATATATCACACAAATAGGAAACATAAGGGCAATACAAAGACACTGAATTTAAAAAAAAACAACTTCCCTAAACTACGATCCTTGCTAGGAGATACTAAATAGGATAAAATCTTAAGAACAAAGAACATGGAGGAAAAATGGGTATGCTTTAAGAGCATATTAAACAAGGGTATTAGCCAGTGCATCCCAATGGGAAATAAATTTTAAAAAGCTAATAAAAGTCCTGGGTAGCTTAACTCCAACGTAAGAATGCATATAAAAGCAAAGAAGAAGGCCTTCAAAAAATACAAAGCTGAGGGATCATCATCAGCATTCCAACTTTACAAAGAATGGAACAAGAAATGTAAGAGTGCAATCATCACAGCTAAGATAGAACTCGAAAGGCACATAGCGGAGTAAAAAAATGCCAAGAAATTCTTTAATTACATAAATAGTAAGAAAGTGTGGTCAGATCATATTTGTCTCATAAAGAATGATGAAGGGAATCTGGTTACTAAGGATGGAGAGATGGCGAATGTATTGAATTTATTCTTCTCCTCAGTCCTTACGAGGGAACCGGGGGGTTTCAGTAACCAAAACTGCAATGTTTATCCTCATGTCACGTCACAGGAAGCACCTTTATGGCTAACAGATGACAGAATTAGAAATAGACTTGAAAAACTTAATATTATTAAGTCTCCTTAAGGAACTCAGTCAAGTAATTGTCAGACCATTGTTCCTAAATTTAACGAACAGTCTACTGACTGGAATGGTACCAGCCAATTGGAGAAAAGCCAATGTAGCACCAATATTTAAAAAAGGGCCAAGATACACCCCTGGGAATTACAGACCAGTTAGCCTAACATCACTTGTATGCAAGCTCTTGGAGGGGATGATAAGGGACTATATACAAGAGTTTAGTAATGACAACAGTATCATTAGCAGAAATCAGCATGGATTCATGAAGAATCATGAAGAATCGTTCTTGCCAAACCAATCTATTAACCTTCTATGAGGAGGTGAGCTGCCATCTAGACATAGGATGGCCTGTAGACGTGGTGTATCTGGATTTTGTAAAAGCATTTGATACAGTTCCCCATAAATGTTTACTGTACAAAGTAAGGTCCGTTGGCATGGACCATATGGTGAGTACATGGATTTAAAACTGGCTACAGGGGCAAGTTCAGAGGGTAGTGATATATGGGGAGTACTCGAAATGGTCAAAAGTGGGGTCCCCAGGGTTCTGTCCTGGGACCAATCCTATTTAATTTATTCACAAACGACCTGGAGGATGGGATAAACTGCTCAATCTCTGTATTTGCGGATGATACTAAGCTAAGCAGGGCAATAATGTCTCCGCAGGATGTGGAAACCTTGCTAGAAGATCTGAACAAATTAATGTGATGGGCAACTACATGGCAAATGAGGTTTAATGTAGAAAAATGTAAAATAATGCATTTGGGTGGCAAAAATAGGAATGCAATCTACTCACTGGGGGGAGAACCTCTGGGGGAATCTAGGATGAAAAAGCACCTGGGGGTCCTAGTAGATGACAGGCTTAGCAATAGTATGCAATGCCAAGCTGCTGCAAGCAAAGCAAACAGAATATTGTCACGCATTAAAAAGGGGATTAACTCCAGAGATAAAACAATACACTCTACAAGACTCTGGTGCGGCTGCACCTGGAGTATGCCGTCCAGTTCTGGGCACCAGTCCTCAGGAAGCATGTGCTGGAACTGGAGAGAGTCCAGACAAAACTAATAAAGGGACTAGAGGACATTAGTTATGAGGAGAGGTTATGAGCAGTGAACTTATTCTCTTTGGAGAAGAGATGCTTTAGAGGGGATATGATTTCAATGTACAAATACCGTACTGGTGACCCCACAATAGGGATAAAATTTTTCTGCAAAAGGGAATTTAATAAGATATGTGGCCATTCACTAAAACTAGAAGAAATGCGGTTTAACCTTAAACTGCGTAGAGGGTTCTTTACTGTCAGAGCGGTAAGGATGTGGAATTCTCTTCCACAGGCGGTGGTTTCAGCAGGGAGCATAATTTCAAAAAACTATAGATAAGCACCTGAATGATCACAACATACAGGAATATACAATGTAATACTGACATAAAATCACACGCATAGGTTGGACTTGATGGACTTTTGTCTTTTTTCAACCTCGTCTACTATGTAACCATGTAACTATGTAACCACTTGCCCAAAACATCAGATCGAGAGCAATAATTCTAGCACCAGACCTCATGTGTAAATCTAAAGTGGTAACCTGTAAAGTCTTTTAAAGCATTGCCTATAGATAATATAATGTACTGTATGTAGTTTGTTGCCATTTCACGGGCGTGTGCAATTTTGAAGCGTGACATGTTTGGTATCTACGGTATTTATTCATTGTAACATCACCTTTTATATTTTACAAAACAGCTGGGAACTGAATTATGCATTTGTGCATTAAAATGCATTAAAGTTTTTTTTTTTTCAAACAAATGTGTTTGAAAAACAAAGGCCTCTGCTTAAAAAAAATATAATGTTTGGGGGTTCTAGATAATTTTTTTAGCAAAAAATACTGATTTTTACATGTATGCAAGAAGTGTCAGAAAAAGGCCTAGTCTTCAAGTGGTTATTATACCAGTACAGGGCTGGTTTGTAATTCAGCAATGTTTTGTCACCAAAATAACAGAGAAAGTACCCCACTGCTGTGGTGTATATGTATTATTTAAAAAAAAATTGAGTTTTCCTTAAGGGTGCATTCACACTTATTCACACTGCGTTAACACAGATAATTGTTCCCACTCGCTTGTAATTGCTCATGTAGTGATCACATGCGAGCCAGGATCAGCTGAGGCAGCCAGCAACCTCCTATTGCTTTCAATGGGGTTGCCTTTGGCAAATGTTGTCATATGTAATTGGACTGTGGGTGCATTTTCAAGTGTGAAAACACCCCTCAATACTCCAACCAGGAAAAGGAGGGTTGTGATACCATAATAGACCATATGCCTTTCAACATTGGGGCTGGGGGGGTTACTTTGTAAGGGGGCAGCAAAGCCTTTCCCCTTGTAAAATATCTTGTCCCAATGTGGGAGGACAAAGACCTCTTGCTCATTTCCATTTGCCACTAGAAAGAGAAGGGGATAACAGTAAAATGTGGGATCGCATGGCGTCTTGGTCTTCATGATAGTGTGGCAACTCTCTAGTGTCTGTTCCTCTCTACTGCAGAGCTTTCCTGGAATCTCTGGTCTACCCACTAGGAACATCTGTGATTTTTAGATATATCTATGGGATACTAGTGTTGCTTGTTTGTTGCCTGGAGGTGGGACCGTCTTCAACCTTGCCAATATATCTGCCCCAGCGCGCTTTTTTAGTACTTCTGATTAGATAAAGGGACACATGCATCTCTCTTGATATCGCTAAATGCTCTGCTCTTATACAAATTTTGTTCCAAACCACACACATCCCCTGAATCCCTTGAAGAAGCCAATACAGGCGAAACACGTCAGGATGGGACGAGTTATCATTCCCCGCTGTAACTGATACTGGATTTTCATTTACTTTCATTATCTGTCATGTATTGTTAATACATGCAGGAAGGAAACTACTTTCAAGAGTACTGGTTTAAGATTATGTGTAGGAACAACCACCTGTATGTCTTTTACTATTTTTGTAATAAAATGTTTTTTATCCTCAATATTGTATTGACTTTCATTCAGAGGGATGGTCCTACAGCACCTTTCCTGTATGTTTTGTTTTGACTTATAGTGGAATCTGGATGCCCCTATTACTCAGGGTGACCAGATATCCTCCCACCCCAGGGGAATAAGTACAGGAGTACAGTAATATCTCTTTCCTATTCCCACACAGAGTTAAACGTGAAAAAACACCATGAAAGAAAAATCTCTGAATAAATAAACACAAATACATAGTTACTTGTTTTTAAAATAAGTTCCATTAACGTCTCCAAAAGTAAATCCAGCATCATTCACAGTGCCCAGTGATGTATCTGTGAATCAAATCATTCAGCAATGTAAATCCAGCATCAATCACAATGACCCATTGCCCGCTAATGTGTACTCAATGAAATCATGATGCTAAATGGCAGATTGCACTATAGTAACTGATATGGCGGTGCTTGCCACCATATTGGTTTTCTAACCTTAACCCTGGCAACTAAATTTTAACCATGGCCTAAGCCGCCAGGGTTAGCTTCTAGATAACCACAATGGTTTAAGTCAGACTAGTGAAATATTTTGGGACAGCATCTATCTGGCTGCGTCCCAAGTTTAAATAAACTCAGAGAGAATAGGCTGAAGGATTTGTGAGGAGGCACTGTTGCTTGCTGTGAGTTATTGATACCCTGACACTTGCTGGGGGTTATTGCTGGCCCTGACAAATGCTAGGAGTTGTCATTGTTGGCACTGACACCAATGCTGGGGGTTATTTTTGCTGCCACTGACACCGACAATGGGGTTTATTTTAGTACTAAAATATCTCCAGGCTACCCCTAGACCCTATTTTGTCTAAACCATACCAAAGCAAAAGGGGTGAGGTGGCACAGTACAAGCCCTACACTGTGAAGCAATGCCCAATTTGGATTTTGAAGATTTTTTTTATCTGTTCAGCTAAACTGCAATTAAATTGAACACAGATGTATTAGAGCAACACTAGCTAAGATTTTGACACCGAATTTGAAACAACAACTCTGAATGTGTGTAAAGTTTTAAAGCTAAAATGTTATACACAGCTGAAACTAAAAGTACACACTTGTCACTGAGGACTTGGATATTTGGTAGACAGAATATTGCTTGGTGATGACAGAAGGTGGCAATATGCAGGGAAACTCATCAAAATTTTACAACTCTATCAAAAGCTTTGATATAATTGCAGTCTTCATTGTATTAAACATGTCTGAGGCCACGTCTGCTGTTGCAGAATGATATCATGACAGGTATTTTTTACCATTTAAGCATTAAATGTAAGTTTTAGATCAACTACATTTTATTGGGCAATAAAAAACATTAATTCTCTGCAAAAATAAAATTTTTAAGCATCTGCAGTATTATCAAACTAATTTAATTATGGGCTATTATGTTACATAACCTGCCATTTGTCTAGAGACCATCTATTTACCTTTTTACCCTTTTACAGGAGGAGAAGTGGGCCATAGTTCTGAAAAATAAATATGTTTGCATAGAAAATTGTTAACCCCCTTACTACTGTATAGTAATTACAGCGGGTAACATACATATTGAACACATAGCCAAATATATTTCTAAAGGTGCTACTGACATGCAATTTTCACCACATGTCAGTAACAACCCATGCAATCCATACAAACAAAGAAACCAGAACAAATAAGTTCAGAAATTAAGTTATGTGTAATAAAATAGAATGACACAGGGAAAAAGTATTGGCCACGCTAACTGAAATGCATTTAATACTTCATACAAAATCCTTTGTTGGTAATGACTGCTTCAAGATGCCTCCCGTATGAAGAAACTAGTTGCATGCATTGCACAGTCTTCAAATCTTGACGGTTCAGTGAGCCTCTTCTATGTACTCTGATCTTTAGTTCTTTCCATAGATTTTTTATTGGATTCAGATCAGATGATAGGCTGGGCCATTCTAGCAGCTTTATTTTCTTTCTTTGAAACCATTTGAGAGTTTCCTTGGCTTTGTGTTTGGGATCATTGTCTTGCTGAAATGTCCACCCTCGTTTCATCTTCATCATCCTGGTAGATGGCAGCAGATATTTATCAAGAATGTCTTGGTACATTTTTCCCATTCATTCTTCCCTCAATGAAATGAAGTTACCAGTACTATATGCTGAAAAACAGCCCCACACCATAATGTTCCCCCCTCCAAACTTCACTGTTGGTATGGGGGTGTTTTTGGGGTGCTGTGCAGTGCCATTTGACCTCCAAACATGGTGCGTATTATGGCATCCAAAGAGTTCAATTTTGGTCTCATCTGACCAGACTATATTTCTTCCAGTATTTCACAGGCTTGTCTAAATTTTGTGGAGCAAACTTTAAACGAGCTTCAATGGAGTCTTGCACGGTGAGCGTGCATAAAGTTCATGGCGGCTGAGTGCATTACTTATTGTTTCTTTGAAACTATTGTACCTGCTAATTCCAGGTCTTTCTGAAGCTCTCCACAAGTGGTCCTTGAGTCTTGGACAACTCTTCTGATAATTCTTTTCACTCCTCTCTCAGAAATCTTGCAAGGAGCACCTGGTGATTGCCGAGTAATGGTGAAATGATGTTCTTTCCACTTCCGTATTATTGCCCCAAAAGTGCTCACTGGAACATTCCGAAGTTTAGAAATCCTTCTGTAACCAATGCCATCAGTATGTTTTGCAACAATAAGAATGCAAAGGTCTTGAGAGAGCTCTTTGCTTTTACCCATCATGAGATGTTTCTTGTTTCTTGTGTGACACTTGTAATGAGACATCTTTTTATAGGCCATCAGTTGAGACTAAACCAGCTGATATTAATTTGCACTGACAAGGACCAGGATTGCTTTCTAATTACTGATAGATTTCTGCTGGTGTCTTGGTTTTCCATTACTTTTTGTACCTCCCTTTCTTCATGTGTTAAATACTTTTTCCCTGTGTCATTCCATTGTATTACACATAATGTAATTTTTAACTTATTTGTTTTGGTTTCTTTGTATGTGTGGTTTGCATGGGTTGTTACCGACATGTGGTGAAAATTGCATGTCACCTTTAGAAATATATTTACCTAGAAAATTGGTGACGTGTTCAATACTTTTTTTACCCACTGTATATACTGTGTATATATATATATATATATGTATATATATATATATATATATATATATATATATATATATATATATATATATATCAGCTTACCAAGGCCATTTTTTTGTGATACGGCACTGCGTCGCTTTAACTGACAATCACACGGTCATGCAACATTGTACCCAAACAAAATTTATGTCCTTTTTTTCCCCACAAATAGTGCTTTCTTTTGGTGGTATTTTATCACCTCTGTGGTTTTTATTTTTTGCACTATAAACAAAAAAAGAGCAATGATTTTGAAAAAAAAGCAATATTTTTTACTTTTTGCTATAATAAATATCCCCAAAAAATGTCTTCCTCAGTTTAGGCCAATATGTATTCTGCATATTTTTGGTAAAAAAATTGCAATAAGCGTATATTGATTGGTTTGCGCAAATGTTATAGCATCTACAAAATAGGGGATAGATTTATGGCATTTTTATTATTATTATTATTTTAGTAGTAAAGGCAGTGATCGCGATTTTTAGCGGGACTGCGACATTGCAGCAGACAGATCGGACACTTTTGACACTTTTTTGGGACCAGTGACATTTATACAGTGATCATTGCTATAAAAATGCACTGAATACTGTATAAATGTCACTGGCAGGGAAGGGTTTAACACTAGTGGTGATCAGGGGGTTAAATGTGTTCCCTGGGAGGTGCTTCTAACTGTGGGGGGAGTCTACTGACTGGAGGAGGAGAGGAATCGCTGTTTCTGACCTCTTTCTACTCCCCTGACAGAACAAGGATCTGTTTGTTTACATTGATCTGTGGAGCGATCGCAGATGGCTAGCGGACATTGCGGCAGCCGGTCACGTGCATCGGCTCACACGATCTATCTATTACACAAACCGACGTACAGCTGTGGCGATTTGCGTAATTGAGCCAACCTGCCACAGTATAATGACGGTGGCTGGTCGACAAGTGGTTAACAGAGCAATCTGTCCAGAAAAAGTAACAGTAAGAGGGTTGAGACAAACTATTTACCACTGTCAGGGGCATTACGATGATTAGCTTTTATACATTTACGAATGTAAAGCCTTTATCCCAAATGGTAAAAGAATACTGTTGTTGTAGCGGCCTACAAAGTGTTAGCTGGAGTTCAGCTTTAATTTGTTAGTCAAGTCCATTAAAACCTGCTTTCCCCAAATTGACAATGCTGCTGTCCAAATGTGTCTCCATTGCTTCTCCAGTGGAGTGGAGACACCCTAAGACAGGAAATGTGTTGCTGGTGGGATCAGCAGGTGATAATAAAAGAAGCTTAAAAAAAAAGAAAACGAATGCAGCCAAAAAATGAGAAACAGGCAGGCTCTTTATTACAGAGGAGCCATGCAATGTTTCCTTTACAATAAAAGTATAGACACTGAGCTCTGCAAGTATTCCAGGTCCTGTATGCTGGGATGACTAAACTCCAGCACATGCGCAGGATTGATGTCATCCTGCATCGCCTAATGAAGATGGCTGCAACCTGGCTTCTGAAAGAAGTTAAAGAAAACCTTTGCTTTTCTTCAATGGTCTTCAGTGGTTGGAGAGTCCTCTTCGGTTCTGACATCTTCTACCTGGCTTCTGAAAGATGCCAGGTAGAAGATGTCAGAACCGATGAGGACTCTCTGACCATTGAAGAAAAGCAAAGATCATTGGGGGGGCGTTTACTCGCCCCCTATCCTGACCTGCTGGGCTGCATGCTTGGATAAGGGTCTGGACCGGATTTTGGGGGGGCCACACGTCATTTTTTTTTAACAAGAAAAGAAAGTTCTCATCCAAGATATTATAATACATGGCCCCATCCATTGGTCCTTCAATGCGGCAAAGTCGGCCTGTTTTGGCCTGTTCCCACCTCTGTGCTTGACTGTAGGGATGGTGTTCTTAGGGTCATAGTCAATATTTTTCTTCCTCCAAACACGGCAAGTCGAGTTAATGCCAAAGAGCTCAATTTTGGTCTCATCTAACTGCAGTACTTTCTCCCAATCCTCTACTGAATCATTTAGATGTTCATGGGCATGACTGTACTTGTGCCTTCTTGAGGAGAGGGACTCGCCGTGTTTGGGGCTTTCTATGCCAAAGGTACAGATCGACTTTGCTGCCTTGAGTGGCCAATGGATGGGGCCATGTATTGTAAAATCTTGGATGAGAATCTTCTTCCCAGAACACTGAGGATTGGTCATGGATGGGTCTTTTAGCATGACAGTGACCCAAAACATACCACCAAAGCAACAAAGGAGTGGCTTAAGAGGAAGCACATTAAGGTCATGGAGTGGGCTAGCCAGTCTCTAGACCTTAATCCTATAGAAAATTTATGGAGGAAGCTGAAACTTCAAGTTTCCAAGTGACAGCCAAGAAAAGTGGACCAAAATCCATCCTGAGATGTGTGCAAACCTGGTCACTAACTACAAGAAACGTCTTACCTCTGTGCTTGCCAACAGGCGTTTCTCCACCAAGAACTAAGTCATGTTCCGCTTGGGGATCAAATACTTATTTTACCCACTGAACTGCAACTCAATTTATAACATTTGTATCATGTGTTTTTTCTGGATTTTTGGTTGATATTCTATCTCTATCATTTAAAATAAACCTATGATAAAAATTATAGACCCTTCATTTCTTTGTAATTGGGGTAAATTACAACATCTGCAGGGGATAAAATAATTATTTTCCCCACTGTATACATAGCTTGATTGATAAGTATTTTCATCTTTATTACAACAGTACTGTATCAGCTATGTATGCTTGGACTTGGGGAAGGCCGTAGGTAAGGAGTATAGGCTGTTGAATGTTTCAAATGTTGTCACATTTTTGTAGGATTGTGATTTGATTTACATTAAAGTGGATGTAAACCCTCACATATACTCAGTGAAATAAACAGCCTCAGATGATACATGTATATCTGCTGTCTTCATCTTTATATACTGTTTAGAAATTTCAGATCACATTTAAAGATTTTCTCTTCCTGGTTAGCACTGCAGAGAAGCCTGGGCATACAGCCAAGACTGCTGATTGGAGGAAAGGCACACACCCCCTCTCCTCATAGGTAGAGACTTTCATCTCTGATCGTTGAATCGTTCAGGGCCCTGCTAATCTATTTATAGCATCCTCCCCAACACAAAACTCAGGCTGCTTTTATCATATGTGATGGAGAACTTGTCAGGAGTTATCAGGCTTTGAAGAGAGATAACAAAACACTGAAGATATATGTGCCCAACTCAAATTTCATAAATCAGGTTTACATCCACTTTAAGTAAATTGGACTGTGAAGATACATAAAATGTACTGTACTTATTTCTAAGTGATCCTCAATATGCCAAGTCTCCTCTCGTTAGGTTTGTGAGCACTTACCAAACTAGATAAGTCATTTTTTTATGCACATCTTTATTTTGTATTTTTCAGAAGTCCATGTTGCAGAACAACCTATCATTTTTAGTTCTAAAGGCTTTAACAAACATTGACGGCACCCTGATCAGAATTAAATATTTTCTATTTTATTATTAAAGCACATTTTTAGCACTTAAATTTACTGAATGCTGATATAAAGTAAATGCAGTGTAGAACCCTGTTACAAATGTGCTGTCTTTTCAAAAATAATCACTTTGTTTATCTGGGTATCTGTCACTATCCAATTTTATGTATCACTTGACAGTTTGTATGCAGTCAGTTTCTATGAAGGGCATCTGAGACCCTTTAATTTCTCCTGTGTCACAAATATGGTTCTAGTCTACAGCTCAAACGAAAGAAGCTCAATGTTGAAAACCATAAAATAGATAAAACACTAGAATAAATAATTGTTAAATACATTTAAAGCTACAATATAAGCATTTTTTTTACACAGTTTTTATCTCATTAGAATTTTCTCCTACAAATGTTAAATTCACAAATAAATACGGTAATGGTGTGTAATTATTACTGTTACATTGCCTTTAAACAAAAGTTCAATTTTCTGCTGTCTCAGAAGAAACCCATGAAAACTGACCATTTATTGTCTGTCTAAAGAAAGACAGGAGCAATAACACATTTGGCAATCTTTTTATTTTTTATTTTTTATGTACAGAGCAGTGTTGCCAACCTACAAGATTTAAATTTACTGGCACAGCCAAATTTTCACTGGCATTTCCAAAAGTTACAAAATTACAGTTTGTTTGTTTTTTTATTGTATTTTTTATTAAAGATTTTTACATTACAAATAAAGCATATTAAGCTCGGTGAGAGCTATAAGGAATCAAACGAGAAAAAGAAAACAAACTAAAAAGATACAAGCATCTAGGTCGAATACAGATATGTATCTAGATAAAGAACTGTGTAGAGCAAACCGTCTAAAGGCTATACCAAATTTTCTCTTGATTACAAATATAAATGTATATCAAAATTATACAACACATATATATATATGGGGTAAGGGGGGTAGTATCAGTCAGGGAGAGGAACCGTGCTTAGATTTGTCTCACAATTTCCAGACCCCGTCAAACCTGTCAATAGCATCCTCTACTAATGCCGTCATGTGTTCCATTCTGCGAATTTCAGCGATGACATTGAGAAGTTGTTCTTGAGAGGGAGGTGTGGAGGCCAGCCAACATATTAGAATGACTCTCTTAGCTGCTAATAAATTGTATGAAGCCAATTTGTTTGAGTTTTTCCCTAAACCTGGAAAGGGAAGGCCAAGGAGGAGATGTAATGGGAGAGGGGACTTAAATAATTGTTGGAGCAGAGACATCACCATGGACAAAAAATGTATAATTAACTCACATTGCCAGAATATATGGTAATGGATACCTCTCGTCTTACCACATCTCCAGCAAAGTGGGGATAGGGAGGGATCATAACGGTGCAAGATCTCTGGTGTCCTATACCAGAAGAACAATATTTCAAATATTCTCTTTGCACCATGCATTGGGATATTTTGGAGGTGGAGGTCCAAATCCTGTCCCAGTGAGGGATAGAGATAGGCTTTTTTATGATTTTAGACCATTTTCGCATGTAAGTATGGAGATCATCAGAAAGTGGGAATGATTCCTGAAGTATTTGATAGATAGCTGGAAATCAATCGTGTTTGATGGGGACCTTGGGAACACATGAGTTCAAAGTTAATTGGTTTAGGTAAGAAAAGGGTGGAGGAAAGAGCTGATAGGTAATGACTTATTTGAAGATAAGAGTAGTACAAATTTTTGAGGAGTTGATATTTAGACTGGAGGCTAGCAAAGGTTCGTAATTTACAGGTAGCTGGGTGAACATGGAATAGTGAACAGTGGATGGACTGGACACAGAACCTGCATTGAGTTAAGTATTTGGTTAGCGACGAGAGAAGTTTGCTGCAAAAATTGGATATGTATCATTTCACAGAGTGGTGCTGTGGATACACAAAAAAGTGTACTTATGCCACGTCCTAACTATTGTTTAAACTCAAAAAGCAAGAAAAGAGGGACTTGGGACTTTTTAGGCACGACTACAAAAAAAAGAAAAACAATTAAGGGAAATTCTGTATCAAATACTCACACCGTAATTTTGTCTAAAATCATGAACAATAAGCCCGCAGGTCAGGAGGAGCCGGAGAGCCAGCAATGTAATATAACAGCACACGTCGGAAAAAGTATAGATTGGTAATGTGTCCTACAGAGGGATATTCCTATAAAGAGAACAACTATCTTAAAAAACAATGATCTACAGGTCTAGGGCATTAATGAAGTTAACACAACCATAACCAAAAAAACTCATAAATAGCTCAGAATATAAGGTATTCTTGCCTGTCAGCCTCGTGTGTCTATATGTTAAATAGCCGGAGAACTCAAATAGGCAGAGGTAGTTAGATAGGTGCCGAAGCCACAGTGTCTCAAACTGGTAGTTTACTGTTACTTGTACCTAAGGAAAATAAAGGAGCAAGGGAAGGAATCAGCTGTGGAGGTGTTAGCCTATAAAAGATATATACAAGATACAGCGACAGCGCATCCGACGTGAGGAGCAACGCATGTCACATAGAGCCACAACAGCTGGCCTGGAGGAAGGAAGAATCCATCCATGTCAGCTGATGTGAGCGTCACATCACTAGAACTTATTACTTACTGTTATTTTTGTATATTCCCTTTCCCTGCTGTGTTGGTCTAGTGCGGTGGTTGTGGGCACCACCCAGTGGTGGGTTCTTGGCTGTCATGCGGCCGCCCAGCGTCACACCAGTTCTAGTGATGTGACGCTCACATCAGCTGACATGGATGGATTCTTCCTTCCTCCAGGCCAGCTGTTGTGTCTCTATGTGACATGAGTTGCCCCCCACGTCAGATGCGCCGTCACTGTCTTTGACGGTGCTCTAGGTCAGGTAGCGTGCATGCGCACTGCGAGCGCTCGGCCGGTCCGGATGACGTCACGTCGGCTATGCCGATTGGATGACCACGGACGGGACGTACACACAAATAGGACAGCGTCCTGTTATGGTGTACAGTCCGTTTCAGTGAAAGGAAGGCTTCACACGTCGTGGGCTAATCTCCATCAAACTCAGGTACCTTCTTTCTTATACAGGTAGTTACTAGGGTTCAATTACTGGCATATATATCTTTTATAGGCTAACACCTCCACAGCTGATTCCTTCCCTTGCTCCTTTATGCACTTTAGGTACAAGTAACAGTAAACTGCCAGTTTGAGACACTGTGGCTTCGGCACCTATCTAACTACCCCTGCCTATTTGAGTCCTCCGGCTATTTAACATATAGACACACGAGGCTGACAGGCAAGAATACCTTGTATTCTGAGCTATTGGTGAGTGTTTTTGGTTATGGTTGTGTTACCTTCATTAATGCCCTGGACCTGTAGATCATTGTTTTTTAAGATAGTTGTTCTCTTTATAGGAATATCCCTCTGTAGGACACATTACCAATCTATACTTTTTCCGACGTGTGCTGTTATATTACATTGCTGGCCCTCTGGCTCCTCCTGACCTGCGGGCTTATTGTTCATGATTTTAGACAAAATTACGGTGTGAGTATTTGATACAGAATTTCCCTTAATTGTTTTTCTTTCCCCCTCCCCCCCTTCCCCCCCCCTATCCCCCTTGTTCCCCATACCCCTCTTTCTTCCCCCCTTCCTCCTTCCCCTCCCTCCCCCCCCCTCGTTTTCTTCCCACCCATCCTCCTTTCTTTCCTTCTTCTTTCTTTTTTCCCTTTTTCGGTCACAATGGCGAGTTTTTAATTATTCTTCTATAAAGATTCCCTATCTTGCTACACACTTTGTAATTACCACCTAATACTATGTTGTGTGCGCCCCCATGGTAGCCTTTCATCACCTCTTTGGGTGGTATTCCCACGATATACCGCATTTGTTCAACCAGCAAGGAATTGTTTGTTTGCAATTGTAATATGTGGCATCCTTTGAGATGCCAATGTTTTAGGGTTCTATATGCTAATTATGTGTTATGTTATATATCTTGATAACCACAATACATATTTTTCCCGCTCTTGAAGAAGCGTGAAGACACGGAAAACATGTTGGGTATTGAATATCTACATGACATGAATTAATCGATTGCGGATCTGCTATCCAGCCATCTTCTCGGACCGATTGTTACTTGGGATGTTCATCCTCATGTCTGAAGAATTGTACATTTAGATGGTGTTGTATAGCTATCGCTTTATATTATATATATATATATATATATATATATATGATTTATGGTTTTTAATCAATGTCTTTTGTGTATGCATTTTTCAATAAAATAACCTTTTTATAGATAATTTTTGTAGTCGTGCCTAAAAAGTCCCAAGTCCCTCTTTTCTTGCTTTTTGAGTTTAGACGAGAGAAGTTTTCCTTTGTTTTCTGGGTGGATCAATAGGGACTCATTGAGCCTCCAATGGCATGTCTTGGAGAATGCAGTGGAGAGGGCAAGGTCTACGGTTAGGGGAGCGTGATCTGACCAGGTGATTGGGCCCAGATCAGAAGACACTGTGTTAGGCAAAAGGGGGGTTGTCACGAAAAAATATCTAATATGGAGAACATTTTGTGGGGAGGAGAGTAGAATGAAGAACTGTCTGCTGGTTGGGTGTTTTATCCTCCAAGCGTCAAATAGATGGTGAGCCCGCATTAATTGACAGAGGGAGGAGGCTAGTGATTGCATTGGGAGAGGTAGCTTAGTTTGGAATGGAGATCTCCTATCTCTTGTGGGAGAAAGGATAGCATTGAAATCACCATCTACAACAGTAAAGGGCCTGAAGAAACGTTGCAACAGATCAAATGTTTCAGTGAGAAATTTAAGCTGACCCGAATTGGGCGCATAAACATTCATAAGGGTAAGAGGGCTAGACATCAAAATACATTGCAATATTATGTATCAACCATGTGAGTCCAAATGAGAGGACTTGATCTGGAGAGGACAGGAGCATCTGACTAGCACTGCAACTCCAGCCTTGCCAGATGAGTCTGAAGCCATATATGAAACCAGGAAGTGTTTGGAAGCAAATTTTAAGGAATCTCCGACACGGATATTAGTCTCCTGAGTCTCCTGAATCAAGATCACGACGTGATCTTGGTCAGAAGGTCCTAAACTCCTTCAGAGCCAGCCATTGTTTCTTGATGGAGTTCAAACCCTTCACGTTATAGGAAAATATCTTCAGAGCCATAGTTGGGTAAAGCTAGCAAGCCAGAGTACCCTTAGTGCATTGGGTGATACCCCTATGGTACAGGAACAGATCAAAAACCCTATATCTAATAATACAGTATACTTTACCTGAGAGGAAAAGGATACATAATAACAATGAAAATGTAAAATAAAAAGAAAAAATTGTAAAACAAAAAGGGTCCATGAAAAAAACTGAGAAGAAATCAGTAGAGTGGTAACAAACAGGCCGTAGCGGCCTAAAAAGGTAGAACATGAATAACAGTTGCAGGCTTGAGAGGCAATAGAGTCTCAGGGGTCCTCGACCACAGTCAAAGGATACGTGGGGGAGCAAGGCGGCTTCCAGTGAGGGTGAGGCAATGTGCCCCGCCGAGCCCCTCCATCTATAGCTTGAGCAAGCAAAAGTCTCCTTACTTACCTTCTATGGGTTAGCCAAAAACAAAAACAAACTGTTCAAGGTACCTCAGTGGGAGGAAACAAAAGAAAGATAAAAATGCAAAAATACAAGAAAAAACCCTTCAATCACCCTGGGGAGAAGGGGAAAGATAGCAGATCACACCCGTGTGAGGGGTAACAGGGGGTTGGGACCCCAAAGGAAGGGTCATGGAGGACATCTCACAGATGGTCAGGTTGGTTGCCGTGGGCGCTGAGAGCTGGCAATCTTTCGCTGGTAGTGGTGGAAGGCCCAGATTCTTAAGGAAGGAGTCCCCTTCTTGCAGGTCCCAGAGGATATGCTGGATTCCATCTTTCGTGACGGAGAGGCAGAATGGGAAGCCCCAGTAGTAAGGAATCTTGTGTTGTTGGAGGTAAGAAGTAATAGGCCGCAAGTAATCGGGGAGAGGTCGCTAAAGATTTGAATTCTGTACCCCTTATAGTCAATGACCTGTTGCGGGCAGCCAGAGTAAACACTTCCTTGCTCTTATAGTAGTGGAATCTCACCCCGATATCATGAGGTCTAGCACCTGCCGGGGGTTTAGGAGCCAGGGATATGTGGTCACGGTCCATACATAGTCTATGTGTGCTATTTCTGGTGCAAGATTATTGAACAGGCCCAGGAGGAATGATCTGATATTGTTGTCAGACACTTTTTCTGATACTCCACAGATCCATTTGGTGTCTCTCTCTGTTTTCCAGATCTTCCTGCTGGAGTTGTAGCTGAGACAGAGACAGAGTGTTTAAGGGACACATCTTGTCTTCTAAAGCTTGCAGATAGTGAATTGTCTCATCAAATTTTGTCTCAAGTGTGGAAGTACATTCACCAAGCTGATCTATTTCACCCCTAAGCTCCCTGGAGATCTTCTTCACTTCTTGGGCTATGCCCCTGGTGAGCTGCTGTGCAAGAATCTGGAGCTTGATATTCAGCAGTTCAGGGGTTAATAATGCTTGGAGGATAAGAGGTGCTGCAAAGGGGGGAGCTGGCTGTGAGCTATCTTTCGCCATCAGGGTGTGGAGTCTTCCGGTCCCCCTGCGAAATTGAGATTGGGGATTGAGGCCTGGTTAAATAGCGGTCCATGGTGACAGTAGGCCGTGGCACTGGAGGGGTCCGGTAGTATGGTCTCTGATCTCCGATTTTGACCAGGAGGTGCCTGGTGGTCTTAGGGGTTGATTTGGCTTACCCCTGTGGTGATTGAGAGTGTATAGTGCTGTACAGGGGCGATGGAGGGTGGCGCATGTCTGGAGCTCACTGATCACACGTCCGCCATCACGAAGAGCAGCGCATGCCCCCCCAAAATTACAGTTTTAAGTGCAAATTTCAGTATTTAGGCTACAAACAAGTACAATATGCAATTAGCAATGTGATTAAGCTAGATATTAAGTCAAAAAAACATATTTCTTATTTTATTTTCAATATAGTAAGTAAGTAGCTCAAGGACAGGACTCAGGAGGGCAAGAATTTAGAATGGGCAGGCACACACATATGACTGACTCTTAAGGTGACACAGGCAGCTGTGTGCAGCAGCACAGATGAAGATGACACCTCGCCGACACGACACATTCGGTCCTTAGTCACAGTGACAGTCTCTCTCCATGCCCAGTGGTCCCTACAGTCCACTCCAGTCCAAACAGCACTGACAGTGCCGCTCCCAATGTGTCTTGCTTCCGCCCTAAACACCCACATACTAGGCTCCGTCTGCTCTGCCTGGCCCCCTTGCACAATGACATCACACAACATGTTCAGGCACCGCCTCCGCCAGACCTACCCCCTGCCACCACCTGAACACACTGTATCAGGCACTCAGATGTTCTTAGCTGGCTGCGGACCGAAACATCAGTATGGAGCCTTTTACTAAAATTTCCAAAACTTTAGCAGAAGGCAATATATAGCTGAGAACAGGGCCGCCATCAGGGGGGTACAGGCATTACACATGTAAGGGGCCCGAGTGTCCCTAGGGGCCCAGCCGGCCAGGGCCCGCTTCCCTCCAACAGCAGAACCGCTGCAGAGAAGCATCCAGAGGATAAGACATTTTTTCACATTACTTCCCACAGCATCCCCCCCTGCTGGCTGAGGTTAAGCAGATGATAAGATCTACAAGTTCGGCCGGACACTTTCACTTCCAACAGCACCCACCCCCGCCACCCCCCCACCGTTGGCTGAGGATAAGCATCTCCACAATGCAACCCCACCCACGCCAAGCACCATCCTTTCCTCCAGTCTCCACTACACATCCCCACCCACGCCCAGTACCATCCATCCCTCCAGTCTCCACAATGCATTCCCCACCCACGCCCAGCACCATCCATCCCTCCAGTCTCCACAACGCATCCCCACCCACGCCCAGCACCATCCATCCCTCCAGGCCAGTCTCCACAATGTATCCCCACCCATGCCCAGCACCATCCCTCCAGTCTCCACAACGCATCCCCACCCATGCCCAGCACCATTCAACCCTCCAGACCAGTTTCCACAACGCATCCCCACCCACGCCCAGCACCATCTATCCAGTTTGCACAGCGCATCCCCACCCACGCCCAGCAACATCCATCCATCCCTCCAGTCTCCACACTGCATCCCCACCCACACCCAGCACCATCCATCCCTCCACTCTCCACAATGCATCCTCACCCATGCCCAGCTCCATCCATCCCTCCGGTCTCCACAACGCATCCCCACCCATGCCCAGCACCATCCATCCCTCCAGTCTCCACAACGCATCCCCACCCACACCCAGCACCATCCATCCCTCCAGACCAGTCTCCACAACACATTCCCACCCACGCCCAGCACTATCTACCCCTCTAGTCTCCACAACGCATCCCCACCCATGTCCAGCACCATCCATCCCTCCAGACCAGACTCCACAACGCATCCCCACCCACACCCAGCACCATCCATCCCTCCAGACCAGTCTCCACAATGCATCCCCACCCAAGCCCAGCACCATCCATCCCTCCAGACCAGTCTCCACAACGCATCCCCACCCACGCCCAGCACCATCCATCCCTCCAGACCAGTCTGCACAACACATCCCCACCCATGCCCAGCACCATCCATCCCTCCGGTCTCTACAACGCATCCCCACCCATGCCCAGCACCATTCATCCCTCCAGACCAGTTTCCACAACGCATCCCCACCCACGCCCAGCACCATCCATCCCTCCAGTTTGCACAACACATCCCCACTCACGCCCAGCACCATCCATCCCTCCAGACCAGTCTCCACGACACATCCCCACCCACGGTCAGCACCATCCATCCCTCCAGTTTCCACAACACGTCCCAACCCACGGCCAGCACCATCCATCACTCCAGTCTCCACAACACATCCCCATCCACGCCCAGCACCATCCATCCCTCCAGTGTAAACAAATCCCTGTAGTCAGTCAAGAGTTGTTATATTGATTGATTTATGTATCACAGAGAAAATAAGGGCTAAGGGAGGGTTGTAATCCCTTACTGTTAAATATTGAAAGCACTGATGACTTGTAATCCACTTTTCATATATTAAGGTGTAAGAGTGTCAAAATAAAAGTGGGTGCACCGAAGGATTCGGTGGGATGGCTAGTGGGTGGTTTCGGTGGGACGACCAGTGGGCGGGCCCTGGGGAATGTTGGGGTTGGGCCCCGGGGGGCCCAGGCCTAAAGATGTGTAAGGGGCCCCAAAATTTCTGATAGCTGCCCTGCCTGAGAACTCTGATTCCTGTGACTGGTATCTGCACATAACTAGTTAACATGGTTGTGCAGACAATACATTTTTTATTGCATTGTATCACGTTATTTTCTAAAAACTGACAAACTTTACAAAACGTGCTAAATTATTTTATTAAACTGTAGCTTACTTTCCTATTGACAGATTCAATTTATTACTATTAGGGTTAAGAAGGTTCAAGCAGGCTGCAATCATTAGGGAAGCCATGAAAATTCAAGTCTATGTCATAACTAAAGATCCTTTACTGAGAGTAAACTTAGAGGTTGCAAATGTTGATCTCTTCCTGAAAAGTCTATATGGGAGAATTTATCAAAACGGAAACAGACAGAATCTGGAGCAGATTCAAATCAGCTTCTATCTTCAGCTTGTTAATTTAAGCTTTAAAAATTAAAGATAGAACTGATTGGTTGCTATGCAAACTGCTCCAGATTCTGTCTGCTCTATATTCTTGCCTGGCATGTAGATCCACCAATCCAGAAAAGGTATTGAGATAATGGTCTGAGAAATGTTTTAAGTTCTAATTCACAGGGTCAGAATAACAGCGTGACTAGCTGAGAAGTCGGTGAGAAATCAGCAATGATAGTCTTAATGTTTTGTCATAACAAGTTTTCTTTAAGAGTCTAAAAGGCATAAGAAGTACCCAGAAGCATAAGATGTTTTTAGACTTCTGCATCTGTATATTTAAAGCTTCAATATTTTTCTGCATAGCAGATAGTTTGCTAAATTATGGGGAGTTGTTAATTCAGGCTATATATTTTTTTTGCACCTTCTGTGCCTTACAAGGACAGGGGCCCCTGGGTAATACGCATGTCTATGTATGGTCCTGCTCTTTATAATTATTGTGTTGCAGGGCTGGAAAAATTACTGTAAAGACCATTATTGCAAAACGGCTCATATGCTGGTAACTGTATAAGGTTAATATCTGAAATATTATTCATTATCTAAATTATTTTTTAATTTACTTTTTTAACTTATTGTCCAAATTTGGCCATATGGTGATAGTTGTGGTGGTGGGGGAATTCCCCAGTTGCAGCTGATTAGGTAGCTCTGGCACCAAGGCAAACAGCTGGAGGGATCCAAGACTTGAGGACAAAGAGCCAGCTTATTGTATCTAGAATGCTTTAATTGCATTTAGAGAGATGTTGGGTCTTCCGGAGAAGCTGCATGCTATTTGGCTCCTATCCAGCAGCCTGCACGCCAGTTCTGACAGTGGAGGGACACTAGCCTGGCTGAAGATACATTTCCATCTACCTCTGAGGAACTTTTCTTCCCCAGTTGTGTCCAGGAACACAGGGAATTGTGGGACATTTAATGAAAGGGGCCTGTGCTTGCATCTGAGCATATTGAGTAAATGGGTCCTTCACTACAGTTCCAATCAAGAAAGTTTAAATGCTGATTTTAGGGACACCTTTAAGAAAAATACACAGTGGTGCTTATAATAAACAGTAAACCTTTAGCACATTTACATATTTTGCTATTACAGTTCCTTTCATTTACTCAAGTAGAACATTTGAAAGCAATAAAAACTGTTTTTAGAAGGTGTATATGTGTCTTTTCCAGCCAGCAAAATAATTATTGTTTTAGTCATTAACTCCATGGTAAGTGGTAACATTAGCAAGGTAAGGGAAATTACATCTGGTTGATATAAATAGAAAGCAAAATGTGAAATATTTATTGCATAAGATTTACTTCAGTTTCACGGCTACCATATCCTCTGCCCTACAGATATTATTTTAAATGCTACTTAACATCTGTACAATCCCCAGCGATGTGGAGTCAAATGACTCATTCAGACATTGTAGTGTAGAAGTTGACAGGAAGTAGGCTTTGTCCTCTATCTCACAAAAAAGGTTACTGGTGACAGTGAGCTCACCAGAAATTATTTTCATTGATTTATGCATCCTACTGTTAATATACCTCCTATTATAGCTTTATTTTGACATCTATAGGATACATTTACCATTTATCTGGGCAAAATGAAATTATCTGGTGCTATAAATCACACAAAATGCTCCCAGAATGACCTTTTCTCAGGTAAAACCCAGTTATGATGATGACTTGAAAAGAGACATTCGGAAATATCACCATGGTTACTAAAACAAACCATTTTTTATATTTCAATATTTTTATTGAGATTTCTCAAAAAGGAAACATGAGTAAAATTTATGAGATAACAATGAAACTGTCTGCAATACAATCATATTGTAGTTAGGAAATTGTTAAAACAGGTAACATAGTAAGGCGTAAATCACAGAGTATTGAATCAAAAATGTAGAGTTCGTAATAATAATCTTACCATCTAAATCTTGTCTCCTTACCCAGACACCCGAACAGGGAGCATACTGCGTCGAGGGAAGCATTGCTACCAAAGATTAAGATACTTACAATAAAAATAAACCATTTTTTATAGATTTGTGGCTGACTCTTTTTTCTTGTGCACCTCCTAGATGTCTTAAGAATAAATATTTTATTGTATTTAAAGTCACAAATTGGGAAGTGAGGATTGACCATGGTGCTGATTTACTAATAATAATTTGTTGTGCCAGTTTACATTTTAATTGGTGCCTGGAAAAGTAATTACCTGAACGTGCAAACCGGTGCACTTTGAAGCGCAAAAAGATAATAAATATGTAAACTGTAACTGGTGCTAGGGTAACTACTTTTTTCTCATTGATAATAGCGCATGCCCAATACAATTAGTTAATTTATTCTCATTGGATGTGTCTTGTTAGGCAATTAGTAGATGTTCTCAGTTAATTAACCCTTTTGATGCAAATCTCACTCCTATCACTTCTAAAATATCTTTGAAATGTGTTTTTTCTATTTTTACCCAAATCTTTCAATACATTACAAAGAACAGAGAAGTGTTTTCTAAACCCAATAAATTCATATTTATAGATCTTGATCTTTAAAGGTGACCATACACTGCAATCAGTTAGATCTTAACCACTTCAATACAGGGCACTTATACACCTTCCTGCCCAGACCAATTTTCAGCTTTCAGCGCTGTCGCAGTTTGAATGACAATTGCGCGGTCATGCTACACTGTGCCCAAACTAAATTTTTATCATTTTGTTCCCACAAATAGAGCTTTCTTTTGGTGGTATTTGATCGCCTCTGCGGTTTTTATTTTTTGCTAAACAAATAAAAAAAGACCGAAAATTTTGAAAAAAATAAAAGTTTTGCTTTTGTTTCTGTTAAAAAAAATTGTAAATAAGTAAGTTTTCTCTTTCACTGATGGGCACTGATAAGGCGGCACTGACAGGCACTGATACGGTGGCACCGATGAGGTGGCACCAATGAGCGGGCACTGACGATGGGCACTGAAATGCGGCACTGATGGGCACTGGTAGGCGGCACTGATGGGTGACACTCATATGCAGCACTTATGGGCATTGATAGGCGGCACTGATGGGCACTGATGGGTGGCACTGGGTGGCACTGGTTGGCACTCATGGGCGACACTGATGGGCAATGAAAGGCGGCACTGCTGGGCACTGCTAGGCACTGATAGGGTGGCACTGATAGGCAGCACTGCTGGGCACTGATGGGCACTGATAGGTGGCACTGCTGGGCACTGATGGGTACTGATACGTGGCACTGATGGGCACTGATACGCGGCACTAAAATGAGGCACTGATGGGCATCCCTGGTGGCACTGGCAGTGGTAAGCATTGAATTGGGCACTGACTGGCAGCTGCCTGGGCACAGATTGGCAGCTGCCTGGGCACACAGTGACATTTCCCTGGTGGTCTAGGGGCATACCTGGTGGTCCAGTGTGGATCGCTTCCCTGGTGGTCCTGGGTAGGATCCGAGGGGGGGCTGTGCTGATAAACAATCAGCACAGACCCCCCTGTCAGGAGAGCAGCCGATCGGCTCTCCTCTACTCGCATCTGTCAGACGCGAGTGAGGAAAAGCCGATCACCGGCTCTTCCTATTTACATCGTGATCAGCCGTGATTGGACACGGCTGATCACGTGGTAAAGAGTCTCCGTCGGAGACTCTTTACCTAGATCGGTGTTGCAGGGTGTCTGACTGACACCCCGCAACAACGATCGCCGCGATGCGCGCCCCCGGGGGCACGCAGCGGCTAGATATTCCTGATCACGTCATATGACGTCCGATCAGGAATATCAAACCACTTTGCCGCCGTCATTCTGTAATAGGGCGGGTGGCAAGTGGTTAAATAAGTTAGATTTAGTGCAAAAGCCTGTTTGATTTCCTATAATTTGAATTAATTGTTCAAATGCGTCTTCCTATTACCTATTTTGCCGAAATATTGAGTTGTACAGAGATTGGCCAATCAGATTGCATAGTGCATGACCATCTTAAGTGCCAAATTTGGAATGTAGATGTGCCATGACTTACTTGTATTTTCCTAACAATATTTCTTGGGCATTATACAAGGCACATGAGAAACCACCTTTTTTCAAGACATGCTAGAGTGATCGTGAATCTTCAAACTATTGCTCTCCAGCTGTTGCGGAACTACATCTTTGCTTCTACATGATTGGATGATAAAATCACCAGTGCTTACCCTCAGATTTACAGTGAGTACACTTATATTGCAGAGTAGATTTGACTTTAATAAACCCCAAAATACCTAATAATTTGGGGTGTACACAACAAAGTGCTAGAGTGCAATTTGCCTAATGGGGGACACTAGTTAGATTGATCTGTGTGTCCCCAAGGAAAGACATTGGTAGGGATTTACCCTCACTTCCTGTGTAGCTATGTGACAGGAAGTGAAGCCAATTTTCAGAAAAGGGACACAAAGCTAAAAAAGACAAGCAGGGGTTCTAACACTCACTTGGTTTCCCTCAAATGCCCACAATTAGAAGAGGATTGTCTTGAGCTAGATTTTAGCTCAGTGCTCTAAATCAGTGGTTTTCAACCCTGTCCTCAAGTATCCCCAACACGCCATGTTTGCAGGTTTTCCTTCATCTTGCACAGGTGCTTTAAATCAAAGTCAATGGCTTGGTATTTTGGACAGCTATTTTAGCTAAGAAAAATTCCCAAAACATGTCCTGTCGCTAAAATGGAAAATTGAATACCTACCTCTCTGTAATTTTCCTTTCCTGGTGCCTATCCATGACAGCATATGCACAATCCATGCATATGCTACCATGAAGGCACCAGGAAAGAAGCTTTTAGACAAATCACACCTTTTTTGTTTCGCCATGCCAATCAGCCTAGTTAAGCTGCAGCTGGGAAATCTGTTGCATGAAAATGAAAATGAACAAATGAACAAAAAACACATAAAACATAAAAATTTGCTACAGATTTTATTGGTCAACAAAACAGGACTTGGAAAAGAGCAAGGAAAGAAAAAAAATGCATGTATGTTAATTTGAGACACTAACAGAATATGGTCAGAGGTTCTGACTATTTTGCAGAGGAAATTAACAGGAGTTAAAAGGAGTGCGCCCACAAATGGACATCTATTAAGGATTTAAACATTAGTTACAAAATCTTGAGGAAGATTTTGCAAAATAATGCAGCACAGACAATGAAATCAAAGTGAAACAACCTACAAATGACACACATTGACAACATCAAAAACATTTCAGTGGAAAATATCCCCCCCACCAAAAAAAATACAATAAACTAAAAATACATGTGTCCTATAAGGACACCCAAATGTAATCTCTATCTCTAAAATCTCTTTTTTTTCCACTTCAGAAAACTCTATTGAGAGACTATTCAGCTTGACTCTCATTCACTGTCTCCAACAAGGTCTTACATCATTTTTAATCAACATCCTCCATTTTTTAAACTTCCAGGTGCCTTCAGCATCCACACCCTTCTTTTTATCCAACACAAAAAAGAAATATAGCTTGCTTAGCCATAATCCTTTACACTGTTTACTGTCTAATTAAACCTTTTTATATACATACAAGTTGCGTGCATCCCACAACACTTCCTTTAATGCACATAACACTAACCACAATACTCTCTGTGGTTTCCCCAAGCCATACATAATTTTCCACTCACCCACCTTCACTCCTGTTATTTATTTCACCAGATCTTGACTCTTATTGATCAGATCTTTTGCTAAACCACACCCCCAGAATGCATGCTCACTGTCTTCTACACCCCCACAATTCATTCTTGGACAAATATCAGACACACACAAATCCCTCCACTTCATAAATAGCCTTGTAGCTAGACATTCATGCAAACTCATCCATACTATCTGTCTCTGCACATTTATCACTCCATATACACTCATTTTCTTCCATACTTTCCCAGCCATTGATGAATTTACTCCCTTAAGGTTACACACATTCTCCTCTATCAACCACTTTCTCACCTTCACTTTATCCCTCTCCCCTTCTCCTAAATCTCCCAACTTAAACTCTACCCTAAACTTTTCTAATACTCAGTAGTCGCGTGCCACCACGAAGGCCACCGGTATGCTTGAATCCCTTCCCACCCACCCCTATCTCCTAAACAACCACCCACCCGAAAAAGATATCACCCTAGCACACACTCCACCATTCCTCAAAATTTTCTCCATGCAAAACCAATAATGCATTAACAAAAACACTCTTACATTCGGAAAACCCAACCCACCATTACATTTACGTCTACACACACATTCTCTCTTGACTCTTTCTATTTTCAACCCCCATAAAAAAGTAAACAATAACTTATTAATTTTCCTCAATCTTATCTCCCCAGGAGGGAAGATATTGCTTGCATACAAAATTATAGGAAAGATTACTGTCTTGACTACTAAAACTTTACCATAAATTTTCTTAGACACCAAAACCTCAACTTCTTGGCTATCTTTTCTCCCACTTCATTCCAGCACGCTTCCCCTTTCATTCCATGGCCAAACACAATACCCAAAATCCTCACTCCATCCTCAACCTTCCCAATCTGATCATCCACACATTCCGCGTGTCTCCCATACACACTCAAACTACAAAAACTTATTTCAATTCACACTCATTTCCGCACATACACAAAAAAAATAGACAAAAGTAACTTCACCCTTCTTACGCCCACCACCAACTGACACACTGCCACCACGTCATCCATATAACCTAAACATTTCACAATTTTCCCCCCACTCCCAGGCACCAAAAAGCCCCTCACCACCTTATCCCTCTGTATCATCCTTACCAGTGGATCAATAAAACAAATAAAAAGAATAGGGGACAGGGGACACCCCTGTCTCACTACAGATTTAACCAAAAAAGTCCGCCCCAAACTACCATTAACCAGAACCCGACTACTGATCTCCCAATACAACCCTTTTATTACAATAATGAGCTGCTGTGGTATACCCATCTGCTTCAAAACCTCCCACAAAAACCCATGATTCGCTTTATCATATGCCTTCTCTAGGTCAAAAGGTGTCAGGATAATCAAACTTTTCCTACCTTTACAAAAATTAATTATGTCCCTAACTAAAATTAAATTCTCCGAGATCATTCGACCCGGCACTGCACAGGTCTGCGTCTCGCTAACCATCCTACTAATGACCTTAGATCATCTCCTGCCACCATTTTTGCAAATACCTTGTAGTCTGAATTTAACAAGGAGATAGGCCTCCAATTTTGAATATCCTTCTTATCCCCCTTCTTATAAATTAATACCACTACCCCTTCTCTCATAGATTCGGGTATAATACCTTACCTCATCATGTAACTAAATAACTCAACCACTTCCCCCTTAATAATATCCCAAAACAATTTACAAAACTCACTTGGTAAGCCATCCCCTCCTGGGGTTTTATTAGCCCCCATGCTTGTCACAGCTTCCCACACCTCCTCCTCATTCACCTCTTTCTGCAAAAAAACCTTATCATCCTCATCTAAATTATCCTCTACCATATCAATCATTCTAGTATCTGACTCATCAACACACACTCCCTCATACAACCGTTCATAAAATTTAGTCACACATTCCAGCACATTCTCTCCCTTACATTCCCTCCCTTCTTCATCATACACACCCTCAAACACTCCTTTTTCCTTACAAACCTTCTTGAAAAAAATCTAGAGCATTTTTCATCCTGCTCCAGATGTTTTACTCTCGCTTGAAAAATAATTTGTTTTCCTCTTTCAGTTAATACCTCTTTAATCCTCTTCCTAACCTGGTCTATTTCATCGGCCATGTCAAAGCCCATATTCCTAAATTAATAAAACCTGACTTGTAACCCAGAATATCTCCTGTTCTTACTGCTACTTTTATCCCTACTTTTTTCTTGAAAAAAGAATTTAATTTTCCTTTTGACCCAATCCCACCACCCCAAAATTACTGAAATCTTTTTCCTATTAACCCATCTTCCCCCATCCCATCAAATCAACGAACACTGCCACATGGTCTGAAAAAAATCACGGCCTGTCCTTAACATTAGCACATTTGAACGCATCAGAAAAAAAACAGAAATCAATTCTGGATATGGCGCACCCACTCACCGAAAAAAAAGTGAAATACGGATCCACCAAACCCAGAACAATATGAGCATCATTGAGATGTAAGTCCTGAATTACCCCATTCAGCATGGTGCTACCTACATCTAACTTAGTCTCCTCTACTCCTATCCGATCTTTCACAAAACGGATCATATTAAAATCACCCATGATCACACTAGGTCTCCTTCCCACTGCATGTAACTTCAAAGCTTCAAAAAACTCAAGACGTTCCTGTCTATTCACAGGAGCATATACATTAAAAAGCCTAAACTTCTGGTTAAACAAAACTAAATCTGCCACAATTAATCTTCCTTGCACTAACACAACATGTGACATAATGCAAATATTTATAATGATAATGCCTACCCCAGCATTCCTATTGTTCCCAACTGCCGACCATATGTAATCCACCACCCACTCCAGAGGCTTGGGCGGTGAAAAAAAACATTCCTGTAGACAGGTGATGTCTCCTCCACTGACCCTCATGTCCTCAAAAACTGCACTCTGTCTAGCAGGAGACCCAAAACCCCTCACATTGAGGGACACCAGCTTGATGCTCATTCACATGAAGATGTGCATCATTCACCTCCAGTCCCATAACTTAAGCCAGAAAACTGACATACATTCCTCAGGGCCACAACACTTTCATCATCCAGAAACTCCTGACTAGGCGACATTGTGGCCAGCTGAAAAATTCCTGGAGTTCCCGGACTTAGTGCTGGTGATTCTACCTCCACTCCAACATCCATTTGCAGTGCAAAGTGGATTTTCCTTTAGTAAATAACCCCCAAAATGCAAGTTCACCCAGAACTTCAAAATGGGTACATCTGTTAAGGATGTCCTTAAATTACTAACCTCAAAAACACACTCTCTGAGCATGCCCAGAAACATCCAAGTGCTGTTCACACAAAAAAAGCTGAAAAAAAAGTCCCTGAGCATGCCCAGACCCACCCAAATGCATTTCACACACCAAAAGACACAGGAAAAAATCAAAGTCCCTGAGCATGCCCAGACCAACCCAAATGCATTTCACACACCAAAAGGCATAGGAAAAAATCATAGTCCCTGAGCATGCCAAGACCAACCCAAATGCATTTCACACACCAAAAGGCACAGGAAAAAATCAAAGTCCCTGAGCATGCCCAGACCAATCCAAATGCAGCTAGCACAAAGTAAGCCACCCCCCTGTCCAAAATTAAGCACATCATCCAGCATGCTACAAAATTGCACATGGGACAAACACCCCCCGGTCCAGAGGGGCAAACAAAGCCTAACATGGGCAAAAGTTATACAAAAAAATACCGTTGCAGTCTATGGGAACTGAGTTGTTAATTTTGCTAGTCCCCACTTGCCTGGCTTATATTCTAGTTATGGGCCTTAAAATGGGTATGAGGGCCTAGGTCCCACCCTAAGGGACATATATCAATGTCACCAATTTAGACAACCCCAAAAATGAAATAAGAAGTACCTTAAAAAATGCAAAATTGCCTAAAAGCGAGTAACTTGGGGGGAGGGGCTTACTCTGCCTGTAAAGTGGTGTCTGTAGCATGGATCCAAAATGCTGCTTCAAAGATGTACGGCTTTAAAGAAAACGTACAAATCTACATTGCAGCTGCAATATTTAAACCCAAAACAAAAAATAGCCTGCCCCCCAATACATACAAGGCCATTTGGGTATGTTAAGGCTTAAAATGAGAACCCCCATGTGAAAAATACCACCCCGAACTAAAAAAATATTGTGCCCCTCCCACACACTAACAAACCCCTAGCCAAACACATAGCAAGCCAGCCCATGAAAGGGGGGTGGATGCTTGGGGGCAGGAGGGCCTCTTCCTCACAAATCTAGGCTGGGGTTGTGGGGGCTGCAGAAAGGGGGCTTTACGGAATGTGGAAAGCCCCTTTAAACTAGTGGGTACAAGGTGCTTTGTGATTGGTATTGGGCTGAGCCCAACATGCCCCAAAGGCAGCCAGCTATGTTGAGTGCATGTGGCCTTGTATGGTTCAGGAGGGGGTGGGGCGATCACCCTTCTCGCCCCTTTCCTAGCTGGTCCTGTTGTATGCTCAGAAAAAGGATGAGGTTTGGATTGGTGAAGGCAGCTCACAGCCTTTTGAGAAGGGAGTGGAGGGTGGAGTTCCCCTTTAAAAGCAAAAGTTAGGCCATGGAAATCCAAGGGGTTAGAGGGGGAGACAAGAGCATTGGAGAATAGAGTGTGGAGTTCCCCTTTAAAAGCAAAAGCTAGCCCACAGAAATCATATGCATTAGAGGGGGAAGGTTAAATGCCCTTTTAGAAGTTGCTAGAGGAGCAAGAGTCTTTTTACATAGTTTTAAAAAGGTGCATGTCACATGTTGGCAACGTAGCATGCTAACATGACCTGTGTGCAAATCTCCTTAAAAAAATATATAAAGGTGAACCAGCGTAAAAATATAAATGTCAAGTTTAGAGGTGCGCCCGTTCAACCCACACAATTGCATTTACTTGCTTGATATTTACTAAGATTTTGGCGGTGCAGTGAACATACGCATTTGAACGAGTGCAAGAGCCGCTTGCGCATGCGCAGTGCTTACATTGATCTCACGCAGTTCTAAATGTACTTGCAGGCACAGCAGGCTTTCTCAGAAAAAGTTACTTTCTCATTCTATTTTGGGCATATTTGTTACTTGGGCAGTTGTTACTAAACTTCCTCACATCACCCCACATCACTCAATAATATTGGCACCTCCATCTTCTGTTAATATTGAATTGAAGATGCCATGCTCCATGTCCATAGTGGTGCAAAGATTGCATTCTCCCGTGCGCTGAGATCTCTATAGTAAATGGGGTTTCGCGCTCTGTTTCTGGTGCACCGTTTTGTAAATATGAGCATGTGCGTTGCTCCTCGCCGAGCGCCTCTACTGATGGTGCACGGCTTTCGTAAATCAGCCCCCATGTATCTCTATAGCTGTGTACTATATTCCTTGTCAAAAGAAGTTTATTGAGTATACAATGTTATAAAGATACATAAAGTAAGTTTACAAGGATCTATAAAGTAAGCTCATTGTTTTACAGTAGTGTTTATATAGGTAAATATCATGAAATTTCAAATATTAAACATTGGGTTCACGTAAACCTAAATTAAAGATATATATCATTTCCTTAGTTACTTTTGTAGGTATTTAAATGATTTATACCTACTATACATATTGTTTACAAGTAGAGTGTATATAGGTCAAATAAATTCTGATAATGAGCTTTAATCGTAAGGTGGAGAAAAGGAAAGAGAAAGAAGAAAAAGGGTTGAAAGGTAGAGGTATGGTCCACAAGATTGTCCCGCTCGTCAGTTTATTATTCTTTTTAGTTCTCTTTGAAGCCTTAGAATGGGTGTCTCTGTAAGTCATTTTATCTGTTACCATGACAACAGGACAGAGTCATTGAAATTTGACAGGAACTGTTGTTTTATCCAAGGATGCCAAAGTTTTTCAAATTTTGGAATTTGATTTTGATCGATGGCTACCATCTTAGCATGGGACATTGTATTATTCATTCTGTGAATTGTTTCTGCTAGTACCAATGTAGGAGATTTCCATGCCTTGGCCACTGTTTGTTTTGCAGCTGTTATTAGTTGGATCATAAGTTTGAATTGAGAGAGTGCTAACCATTCCAGTTTTAGATTAAGTAAAGTTAAATATGGATCTGGTTGTATTATTTTTTTAAATATTTTAGATGCAATCACGAAGGTATTAGGTGAATATTTTGCCACTCTAGCGGGTACAAGGTACCAGCGAGTTAGGACTTTATAATTTGTCTCCAGTGCTAAGATGTTGGGTGAAGATGACTTAGATGTGAGCCATATGTTAGACCAGTCCGTGTCTTCTAAAGTTCGTCCCAGGTCCTCCTCCCACCTCTGAACGTAAGAGGGTCTATTAAGATTTGCTACTCCATATAATTGATTATAAAGTGATGAAATTGTACCTTTAGCAAATGGATCTTTTGTACAGATTGATTCAAAAATGGATAATTGGGATAATGGTGTATCCCCCTTTAGGAATAGTGTATAGAAATTTTTGATTTGGAGATATCTAAATATCTCAGAGTTTGGTAGATCATATTTTTCTCTAAGCGATGGGAATGAAAGGAATGATTTAGATGCTATGAAGTCATTTGGTGTCTGAATGCCTGATGTTGTCCAAGCTTTAAAAGAATTTGGGTAGATCCATGCCGGATAAAAGGCCGGATTTCTGATAAAAGAAAGGAGAGGATTGTGTGGAGATTGTAACTGATATTTGGTTTTTAGTTTATCCCAGAGAGATAAGAAGTGTTTAGTTATGGGATTATGAATTTTAAAGCAGTCTTTAGGATCAAGCCATAATAAATTTGATATTAATAAAGGGTCATTTTCTGAAGCCTCTATAAATACCCATAATGGGATTTCCTGTTTTGCATGGTATTTGGACAGACTGGCCAAATGTGCTGCTCTGTAGTAGTTAGTAAAATTAGGGTATCCCAGGCCTCCTTTATTTTTGGGAAGATGTAGTGTGTGTATAGGTATACGTGGTTTAGAAGAGCCCCATATAAACGAAGTTGCTCTTTTTTGTACTATTCTCAAAAAATAGGAAGGAATTGGAATAGGGAGGACTCTGAATAGATAAAGCAATTTGGGTAGAATAGTCATTTTGATTGCATTAATCTTCCCTATCCAGGATAAAGGAAGTTGCGACCATTGTTTTATTAGATTTGTGATCTGTCTTAATACAGGAGGATAATTGGTTGAGAATAAGTCAGAATGAGATGCTGTTAAATGAATTCCAAGATATGGGATTGATTTTTCTGCCCATGTGAATGGGAGTGCAGCCCTAGCCGGGATCAATTCCATGTTTGTGAGTGAAATATTAAGCACTAGGCATTTCTTAGGATTAATCATAAGGCCGGATAGGGCTGCAAATCCATCAAGAGCTGGTATTAAGTTAGGACCGGAGACCTGTGGTGATGATAGAAAAAGTAATATATCGTCTGCAAATATACATAATTTGTGTGTAATACCTCCTACTTCAATGCCAGTTATAGTTTGGTTTGTTCTGATGTATTGGGCCATGGGTTCGAGTATAAGGGCAAATAATAAGGGAGATAATGGGCAACCCTGTCGGGTACCTCTTTCGATATTAAAGGCTTCAGATTTGTATCCAGCATATTTTATATAGGCTTTGGGTTTATTATATAATGCCTTGATCCATGTTAAAAAGTGGGGTCCAAAACCCCATTTTTGTAATGAATATTGCATATATTGCCAGGATACTGTGTCAAATGCCCTCTTAATATCGAGAGATAGAAAACATAAAGGGATTTTACGTTTTTTAGCAATATGTGCCAATAACACTGCCCTGCGTATATTATCGCCCTCCTGTCTATTTGGCATGAAGCCTACTTGATCTCTATGTATTAATTTTCCTATAATGCTATTGAGGCGTTTTGCTAATAATTTAATATCGAGGTTTAACAGAGAGATAGGCCGATAATTCACACAGGAAGTATCATCAGAAAGGGGTTTCGGGATCATACAAACAATTGCCATTAGTGTTTCTTGCCGAAAAGAATGTCCATCTAGAAGTTTGTTAAAAGTTTCAGTGAGAATGGAAGAGAGTATTTCTGAGAATGTTTTATAGTATAAAGCCGAGTAGCCGTCTGGGCCTGGTCTTTTGTTAAGTTTTAGGTCTTTTATGGCGTTAGCAACTTCATCTATAGTTATAGGCTCATCCAAACTGCTTTTTTGATTCTGAGATAACTCAGGTAAGGTTATTTTTGAGAAGAAGGATTCAGCTTCTGTAGGATTAAATTCATTGTTTGTCTTGTATAAAGTTGCGAGATGTGAGTGAAATTTATGGACTATTTTAACTGGATTATAAGTGTAAATATTTTCTGATAATTTCAAACGTATTGGTTTGAAAGATTTGTTAGTTGAATTTAATGCCCGAGCCAAATATGTACCTGGTTTGTTTGTATTCATGTAGAAATTGTGTTTTGAGGGATTTATCAACTGACTCAGTGAGAAATAGATCGTATTCCAATCTAGATTTTTCCAGATGAGATTTTGTTCTCTGAGATGGATTATCTTGAAATGATATGTAGGCTGCATTAAAATTGAGTTCTATTTTTTTTGCTAGATTTTTGCGTTCCCGTTTAAATAGTGCCATTTGTCTTTGTATTGTACCACGCAAGACAGGCTTATGAGCTTCCCACAATGTTATTGGGGAAATGTATGTTGTATTATTAATTGATATGTATTCCTTTAAAGCTTGTTCAATGGCCATCTGATGTAGTGGGTGTTTGAGCATTATGTCCGGTAAGTACCACGTTGGGTCATGCGCTTTTGGTATGGCTGAGGCTATAGTAGTGTATACTGCATTATGGTCAGACCACGGAATCGGAATTATATCTGATGCAATAATTTCTGGTATCATTCCTATTGTTAGAAAAATATGATCTATTCTGGTGAAGGTTTGATGAGGGTGCGAGAAATAAGTGAATTTCTTTTTCATTGGGTTACTTTCTCTCCATGAATCTACCAGATTGTATTTGGAAAGAAGTTGAGAAAAAGGTAATCTAGAGGTTATTTTGGATGGTGTAAAAGGTGATTTATCTAGAAATGGGAGGAGGACCTGGTTCGAATCCCCACACATTATCACTGTTCCTATTTTGTGTGTATTAATCACTTGTAATATATGTGAGAGGAATGGTGTAGGTTGTTTGTTAGGAGCGTAGTAGGAAATCACCGTGATTGCTGTATCCATTATATAACCCATGAGTATCAGGTATCTACCTTCTGGGTCTTTAATTTGTGATGATAAGGTGAATGGTGTGGATCGGTGAAATGCAATTAGAGTTCCCCTTTGCTTGGTACAGGCAGAAGCCGTGTAAATTTGTTGATAAAAAGAAGAAATATATTTTGGAGTAGAATCTTTGGTGAAGTGTGTTTCTTGGAGGCATACTATGTGAGCCTTCTTGTTATGGAAAGTACGGAAGGCTTTGGTCCTTTTTTGAGGGACATTTATTCCCTGAACATTCAGGGAAAGTATATTCAGTGGTGCCATGGCAATAGATCAAATAGTTTTGACTTACTTTTTGTTATGCAGAGCTGACTGCGCAGATCAACCTGTGTGGACTGACGAGATGAATAGATAGAAAAGATACCAGTGAATTCTGGAGTAAAGAGTAAACAAAAAACATATGAGATTAGATGATACATTGTATAAATTATTTTTTGCAAGTAATCACAATTTACCCGTGAAAGAGAATAAATCTCTCTCTCGGGGGAATAAGTGCCTTCGTCACACTCCCACATAATATGGTTGGGAGAATGAGGAGGGCTAATGGGGGTAAAGGGATCTTCCGCTTACAGGAGAGAAGTGCTATGTCAAAAGACATCAAAATGATGTTTCATTAATTGGAGTGCAGAATATAGTTTTTGTTGAAATTATTTATTCCAGCGTGGTTGTATATGGTTAGTCTTGCCCTAGGCTAAATAATTCAGTTAGAAAGGTACTGTTAATAACTTTGGTATTGATGAAGTTAGTTTGAATTATTTTGGGATTTTAACCCTTTTAGAGTAAACAATTACATATTTTATTCATATGTAACTGTTTAGATATGTTAGCTCATAAAATTGAGGTTGTATTGCTTCAGATTAGAATAAACAAAAACATAATTCTAGGAACTAGTTAGGTAATAATATATTTGTTTTAAGAAAAGAAAGAAAAAGCTTCCATTACTTCTGGATTATTGAACATATTTGTCCTAAAAAGTAATAAATCTATTGTTATTACCTGATAATATATAACTGAACAAGAATTTCCTTATTACACTTATATATTCTAAGGCTATATGAATCAGAAGTAATAAGAAATATAACTGGAATGTAACATGATCCCACACAGTGTGTGACTATCAGAATGCAGTTACATTCAGTTATAAATATAGTTTTTTTATAGAGAACCATCTCTTAGTATAATAAATGAAGAGATATCAGGAATTAGGATGTCAGTCCATTGAATCTTCTTGGTCCATGGATGATGTGGCATAACGGCCTCTTTTGTGAGAATGATGATTCCCATTTTGTTCTGAAATTTTCTGGGTGCTGCCTGAAGGTGAAGATGACGCCATTCTTCTGCGTGTGGGAGTGTTGCTGCTTGTGGGTTCTGTCAGATTTAATTTTAAAAGGGTTTGTTGTAGTTCATCTGCTGATCTGCTTCTGTAAATTGTACCTTGGTAGTTAAATCTGACTGAAAAGGGGAAGCCCCATTGATACATAATGTTGTGGCATTGCAGTTCCATTAGTTGGGGTTTCATGGATCGTCTTTTAGTAATAGTAAGTTGGGATAGGTCAGCAAAAATTTGATAATTGTGTCCTTGAAAATTAAGTTCCTTTTTTTCTCTTGCAGCAATTAGTATTTGTTCTTTCGTTCTGTAATAATGAAATTTTGTGATTATATCACGTGGGGGTCCATCTTTCTTTTTGGCTGTGAGGGCTCTGTGTACTCTGTCCAGTTCTAAACGTTCAATAGGGATATCTGGCTTTAGTTCTTGTAATAGAGCAGTAATAGTAGATTGCAGGTCTGTCACAGTTTCAGGTATTCCCCTTATGTGCAAGTTTGAACGTCTGGCTCTATTTTCGTAATCTTCGAGCTTAGTTTGAAGTATTAAATTCTCTTTTTTTTAATTGTTCCAATTCTGTTATATTTTCTTGGGTTGTAATTTCAATTTCATCCATTTTTATTTCTAAGGCTGCGGTGCGGTTTCCCAGCTCTCTTATTTCTTTGGTTAGGCTTTTTGTTATTTGGTCTGAGGTTTCAGCTGCAGTGAGTGCCTGTGAGCTCTTTGTGAGGTGATTTTTATTTCTGCCATGGTTTCCTCCCAGTACCATACTTCCTGCCCAAACTTTCACAGTTTGTTCCCTGGGGCAAAAAGGTTCAAATGGATACCTTTTGAGCCTGCAGGCTCCGCTTTGTCCTTCTCTTCTCTCCTCAGCGGTGTGGAGCTCTAACAATGCATGTCTGCTCTGCTAGGCTCCGCCTCCTGCCCCTGCTGTGTACTATATTCATATAAATTAAGTCTTCAGGGGTAGAGAGGAGTACAGTCCATCATTATTCCTTCTTATGCCGCGTACACACGATCGGTTCAAACACACACTGTCTAAATGTCCCAAATCTATATGATTGGACCTGAACTAGCTCTTTCCCAATCAGTTGGCAATAACCCCCCTTTTTGTTTAGCTGCAGCATAGAGGATGTGCCTTCTCCCCCATGGGGCCCAATACAGCCTGTCATAAACTGGTGTGACCAGAAATGTGTGGACTGCAGTAGGGAAGACCAAAACGCATGTAAAGTGATAATAGTAAGCTTTATTAAAAGGATAAGTCATAAACAATAAAGTAAACCAGCAAACAACCACAGTGACACACAATAATAACTCTCTAAACCAAACGTGAATACAGGAGTAAGATATAATCATAAACGTAATCAAGCCAGGGTCATACATGAGAGATCAATCAGATAGAACAGGGAGCAGGACGGGACAGGCAGAGGACATCAAGAGGAAGGGATAAGTCTGCAAGACAGGGGTCCAGGGACAGATGCAGGGTTCAGGAATACAGGACACAAGGTACAGGTACAGGATTCAGGAATACAGGACACAAGGTACAGGGTTCAGGAATACAGGTCAGGGCTCAAGGAAAATACCAAGGCAAATGTCTGAGCATCTGCTGGGAATATATATACATGCCTCCTGCAATCAGTCTCAGGTGACGCCTGATTGCAGGAGATGTTGTAGGCTCCAGACTGCCGGGAGACACCCGCTGGCGGACACCAGTACTGTGGCCCAAATATCTGAAAGTGCCACCAGCAGGTGAAACCTTTCCTGACAGTACCCCCCCCTTGAAGGAGTGACCTCTGGACTCTTCAACTATTCACAGCTGTAAAAAGTCCATGGCATCAAGCCGGGCAACAGGCAGAGGCACATCAAGCTGCGCAATGGTCAGAGGCACGTCATGCTAGGCAGCGGGCAGAGGCACATCATGCTGGGCAGCGGGCAGAGGCACATCAAGCTGGGAAGCGGGCAGAGGCACAGCAAGCTGGGCAGTGGGCAGAGGCACATCAAGCTGGGCAGCAGGCAGAGGCACATCAAGCTGGGCAGCGGGCAGAGGCACATCAAGCTGAGCAGCAGGTAGCGGCACATGAAGCTGGGCAGCGGGCAGAGGCACATCAAGCTGGGCAGCAGGCAGAGGCACATCGGGCATCAGATCATCAGACTGGACCACAGGCACTGGAACATCAGACCAGGCAGCGGGCACTGGAATATCGGGCTGGGCATCAGGAACTGGATCATCAAGCATCGGATCATCAGACTGGAGAGCAGGAACTGGAACATCAAGCCGAGCAGCGGGCACTGGAACATCAGGCTGGGCATCAGGAACTGGATCATCAAGCCGGACAACGGGCACTGGAACATCAGGTGGGGCATCAGGAACTGGATCATGAAGCATTGGATCATCAGACTGGAGTGCAGGCAATGGAACATCAGGCCGAGCAGCAGGCACTGGAACATTAGGCCGGGCATCAGGAACTGGATCATCAGGCCGGACAACGAGCACTGGAACATCAGGCCGAGCATTAGGAACTGGATCATCGAGCTGGGCATCAGGCATCGGGTCATCAGACTGGACAGCAGACACTGGAACATCAGGCCGGGCAGTGGGCACTGGAGCGACAGGCTGAACAGTGGGCACTGGAGTGACAGGCTGGGCAGCAGCAGCAGCGAGCTGGGCATCAGGAACCAATTCAGCAAGCTGGGTGACGGGCAGCGGATCAGCAGGCTGGGTAACGGACACCGGCCCATCAGGCTGGACCGTGGGCACCGGACCTTCAGGCCTGAACGTGGGCACCGGAACATCAGGCTGGAACATGGGCACCGGAACATCAGATGGGGCCATGGACACTGGAACATCAGCCTGGACCATGGGCAAAGGAACATCAGGCTGGACCATGGGCAAAGGAACATCAGGCTGGACCGTGGGCAGTGGAAAATCAGGCTGGACCGTGGGCACCAGAACTTCAGGCTGGACCGTGGGCACTGGGATATCAGGCTGGAACATGGGCACCGGAACATCAGGCTGGAACATGGGCACCGGAATAACAAGCTGGAACATGGGCAAAGGAACATAGGGCTGAACCATGGGCACTGGAACATCAGGCTGGAACATGGGCACCAGAACATCAGGCGGGACCGTGGTCACTGGAACATCAGGCTGGACCATGGGCAATGGAACATCAGGCTGAATAGCAAATACTGGAGCATCAGGCTGGACAGCAGGCAGAAGGTTGGCAGGGTTAGGTGGGTCACCAGGTTCAGGACCATCAGAGGCTATCCTGACCCCATTGACAATCATGGAGGCAGGTTGGAGTGGATCAGCCGGCATGGAGGCAGACTAGAGCAGATCAGCCGGCATGGAGGAAGACTGGAGCAGATCGGCTGGTGTGGAAACAGAATTGGATAATGGCAGGATTGTACGGGTTGGAAAAAACTTTAGTGTCATTTTGGTTTTAGCTACTGAAGCCTTGTAGGTAACTGCAGGGCTGTAAATAGGGGGTGCAGCTAATGGAAGAGAAGAGTTTGAGCATGGTAAGAAAGAGGAAGCAGTTACTAAGGGGGATCTTTGTGGAATTGCTGCAGGCAGTAGAGAGGAGGCAGATGGGTTAAAGACAGGATAGGTGCAGCAAGTGGAAACAGGATACTGATATTTAGTTGGTAGCAGGGGATATCGGGCTGTGACTATGGTTGCTGTGGGTGATGGAGAACGAGACCACTGAGAAGGCAGGTGTCTGGCAGCAGGAATGGGTTGTTACAATCTGACTGAGGCTGTAACAGATCTGACCATGCCTGTAGTAAAGGTTGAACAAAATTCGGCTTACATACTGCCTGTCTAACCAGGGACTTCACTGCGTTAATACACTCTGTAACACCTGCTGAGAACATGAGGAATAATTCTCAAAGAAAGAAGCCGGGTCATCCTCTAATAACCACGCCAGAGACTCAACCTGATCAAAACTGAAGGGGGGAGAAAAATCATCACTGACTCTTGGAGTACTGGACAAGGCTAGCTTTGCACATACCTGAATCAGGGGCTGAACATCCCCAAACAGCATATGGCCCTGATCAACTAAGCAATGCGCCAGTCGGATACACTCTAGTAGCTGGTCACTGGCCCACTCTTTCAATATCTGGTGGCAGTATTCCCCATCCTCTGTCACCAGCAGAGAATAATAAACAACTTCCTCTGGATGCATGTTAGCCAAAACAGAACCACAATGGCTTCCCTAAGCAGCCACTTCTGGTCAGGATTGGCCTTGGTTTTATGTCATAAACCGGTGTGACCAGAAATGTGTGGACTGCGGTAGGGAAGACCAAAACGCATGTAAAGTGATAATAGCTAGCTTTAGTTAGCTTTATTAAAAGGATAAGTCATAAACAATAAAGAAAACCAGCAAACAACCACGCTGACACACAATAAAAACTCTCCAAACCCAACGTGAAAAAAGGAGTAAGATATGATCATAAACATAATCAAGCCAGGGTCATACAGGAGAGATCAATCAGATAGAACAAGAAGCAGGAAGGGACAGGGAGAGGACAACAGGAGGAAGGGATAAGTCTGCAAGACAGGGGTCCAGGGACAGATGCAGGGTTCAGGAACACAGTACACAAGGTACAGGATCCAGGAATACAGGTCACAAGGTACAGGATTCAGGAATACAGGTTAGGGCTCAAAGAAAATACCAGAGCAAATGTGTGAGCATCTACCGGGTATATATACACACCTCCTGTAATCAGGTGACACCTGATTGCAGGAGATAATGTCGGCTCCAGACTGCCGGGAGACACCCGCTGGTGGACACCAGTACCGTGGCCCAAAGATCTGACAGCGCCACCAGCAGGTGAAACCTTTCCTGACACAGCCTCTCATGCAGGCACCTCACCCACTGACTACCAGGCCAAAGAATCTGACTTCCCTGCAGCTGAGCTTTACCAGAGACTGTCAGATCTCCTGGAAAGAGGCCTAGCTCACACAGCATCTAAAATCACAGGGGACTTAAAATCCGACTTCCAGAACCAGGGAGTCAGAATGGAAACAATTGAGAAGAAGCTAGACAAGACTTTTGCTGCTACAAACCAGAACTCAGATCATATCCAGACATTTCAAGACCAATTGGATGACGCCTTATCCAGAATTGATGATTTAGAGAACAGGTCCAGGAGATATAATGTTAGAATCAGGGGCCTCCCAGAGTCCATCACTAATGTTAAGCAGCAGTGCAGGATTTAATCAGGAACCTGATCCCAAATATTTCTCAACATTGCCTGGAGCTAGACAGAGCCCACAGAGCCTTGGGACCCCCTAGGAAAGACGGCACACTGAGAGACATCATTGCCAAACCTCACCACTACGCAATGAAGGAGAAAGTCATATAATAGTCTTGATCCATGAACCGTGTGCAATGCCAGGATCACCCCATTCAGATCTTTGCGGACCTGTCATGCTCCACAATGCAGCGCAGAAGATCCCTGAAACCTTTACTATCAGTCCTGACACAAAAGGACATCAAATATAAATGGGCCTTCCCTTTTGCGGTGAAATTCTCCAACAAAGGGAAGAACCACTCCTTTTCCACTTTCTCGGAAGGTGAAAAGCTCCTACTCCACCTACCTGAAATTTTTCTCCCAGGAAGCTGACATGGACACATCCAAGAACATATCTGGATGAGCTAAAAGGCAGACACCTACTAGCCCCCAATCCCCACTCTGGAACAAGATGAAGAATAAGAAGGCTAAAGATAACGGTCCCCCTTGACTGTTCACCAATTAATCTGGCTCCCTTCTCTCTCACAACCCAGAGACGGGTTCCGGGTTCTTGGTTCCACTGAACCCACCAATTAGAGACTTCTCTCATTTCACTTTTTGGAGGTCTTTAACTTATTTCCACAGTTCTCCAAATGTTCACCTGTTAAATTTTTGCCTGTTTTGCCTTAACAGCGACCCGGGTCTCCCCTGAAGATTCTTAGCAGACCCCCTGGGAGAATTTTTGGGGTATTCCCACCTGAGTGTGGGAGGTTCAGAGGTAAAACATATGGGCCTCCTCCTTCCCTCGCCCCCCAGGGGAGAGGGGGGCAGGACCGCCCAGACAAGCCTTGGATCCATCTTTAACCCCTGTTTTTCTGATACCGATGGCTGTTGATTTGCACTTATGAAACTTTACCAGGGGCGCCCTGCATTTCTGGTGGTCCCCATGTGCCTCCACCTAACCTTCAGATCCCAGTTGGCCTCTGGGGGCTAGGCTGTCTGATCTTTCACAGGACATGCCCTTATTGTTTTTCTTTATCGAGGTTCTCGGAGGGCCTCTCCCCCCTGGGACCCAGCTCTCTAATGCTGGGAGACCCTCATGTCTTTACTCTGTCCCATACTACCTTCTTCTCTCTTCTTATACTTTCCTCTCTTCATATTAGCCTAATTTCACCATCTATTACAGATCACCTAAGTACCTATTCAGCGACTCGTTCTGAGATGCCAGCTGATCCAACAAGAAACCCCACTCGAAGATGTCCCAAAAGAAGACACCTAAGGGTGAGTGACGGTAGAAACAGCGATATTGTCCCTACTGAGCTCCATGGCCGACCCCACAGAGAAAGTTCTTAAAATATGTCCAGGGCCTAAACTCCCCTCTCAAACGGAGGAAAGTTTTAGACAGCTACAAATCCCTAAACCTGGACATTATCATGCTGCAGGAGACTCACTTTCCTATACGGTGCAGCCCCCACTTCCTCCACTTTCACTTTCCACACTTCCATTTAGCCAATGCGGAAACCAAAACCAGTGGGGTGGCAATACTCTTTTCCAAATCCTGCAAATTTGGCAGTCTCTATAACTTTAATGATCCTGAAGTCAGGTTTATCCTAGTGAAGGGCACGATAGAGGGGCACCTATACTCCCTAGTTTCCTACTACCCCCCAATAAAGGACAAGATAAATTTTTCCAGCTCTTAATGGACACCCTGAACTCCCTCTTGGAAGGCACGGTAACTTGGGGGGAGATTCAAATGTTGCTTTCCACCAGGGGTTAGACAAAACCAAGCCTCCTAAGGCCCAATTGACCTGATCTACCAAAATGAGTCATAAACTACTGGGCATGAAACTACTTCATGCCCAGGGATTAGCGGATGTCTGGCGGGAAATTAACTCCTCTAGACGGAAATTTACCCATTACTCCTACCCACACAACACATATGCTAGAATTGACCATATTCTGGTCCCTTCGTCCCTTCTTCATATGGTCCAGCGCACTCAAATTAGGGACACAGCCCTGTCAGATCACTCTATAGTAGTCATGTCTATCCGATCAGTCGCCCAGGACACAAAATGGGGACACTGGAGATTGAATAAATCCATTCTCTCAGACCCTATTAGAACTATAGAAATAAACAAAGCACTTCAGGCATACTTCAAACTAAACAATGTGGAAGATATCTTAGCTGAAACTCTCTGGGCTGCCCATAAGGCCTTCATCAGAGGCAAGATAATCCAGATAGCCACTCAATACAAATGAGAACAAAAGTCTCACATTGAGCGACTAGAGAAGGATTATTTAGCCCTATGGGCTCAACACAAAAATAATCCTTCCGGTACCCCAATAGCCCAAATAGATAAAGCCAGACTGGAACTTAATTTAGCCCTTACAACTAGCCGAGAAAGCCATCTGCTGGAGTGGCAACAAATTTTACACACAAAAAGATAGGATAGGTTGACTTCTAGCTACCAAACTGCCCCCCCCCCCCGAATAAAGGTCCACACAATGCCCAAGATCCGAATTGCTGGTCTGGAACCTACTACCAACCCAACCAAAATACTAGAAGCATTTCAAGACTTCTTCTCCAAACTCTATAGCTCCCCTACACAGACTAACAAGGAACCCATATCAAGATTTCTGGATAGCCTCCCCATTCCATTCCTAGATGCTATACACAATAACCTCATAGAGGCAGGCTTTACAAAGGAGGAGGTGATGGAAGTCATCAAGGGCCTCAAAAAGGGCTCAGCCCCCAGCCCAGACGGTCTTTCCGTCACCTACTATAAGGCCTTTGCGAATACCCTGGCCCCATACATGACAAAATTATTTAATTCCAAAATGCAGGGCGACCCCCTAGGCACCCAACTTAACACAGTTTAGATTACGGTCATACCCAAACCAGATAGGAACCCGGAAGAAGTCAGCAACTATCGCCCAATTTCCTTAATAAATCTACGACCTGAAAATATTAACCAAAATATTGGCCGACCGCCTCACCTCCTTCATTAGTTCATGCATTCATAAAGACCAGTTGGGCTTCATACTTGACAGACAAGGCCCTGACCAAGTAAGACGGGCAATAGATATTGTGTCGATACTACAAACTAATTGGGAAGGGGTCCAAAACATCAGGGTCTACTCCTACTCTTGACTTGCAGAAAGCCTTCAACTCCATGTCCTGGCCCTACATATTTTCCCTCATGGAGCACAGGGGCTTTGGACAGCGCTTCTTTAAGGCTAATACCTGCCCTTTACTCCCAACCTAAGTCTCGCTTGCAAGGCTACTACTCTCATCCGATAGACATTGCCAGGGGAACCAGACAGGGATGTCCTCTCTCCCCACTAATCTTTTCCATTGCCATAGAATCCCTAGCCATAGCTATACGCCAAAACCCCAATATTAAAGGGGTATCATGTGGCGACCAAAATCATAAATACGGTCTCTTTGCGAATGACATATTTTTCTTATTTTTCACCTCTCCCCTAACCTCACATCACCCAATCTCAGCATAGTCCTAGCAGAATTCTCCAAAATTTCAGGTCTCAAGGTCAATTACTCCAAATCGCAACTCCTCAATGTTTCTCTTCCAACAACGACAGTCTCCCTGCTCCAGCAATCATTTAAGTTTGAATGGAGTGAATCAGTAATTAGATACTTAGGGATTACTTTGACAGCCCACACTGAAACCCTCAAAACTCACAACTATCCACCCTTATACCGAAAACTGGAAGTGGATCTTAAGAAATGGTCCAAACTCTCCTGGCTAGGAAGAATAAACTCCATCAAATGACTTTACTCCCTTGAATCCTATACCTATTCCATTCCCTCCCTATCCCCATCAGGAAAGATCACCTAAGGTCACTCCAAAGTAAGATACTAAAGTTTATATGGGGAAACTCGGGATATAGAATCCCTCAACACATCTTATATCTACACAGACGAAAGAGAGGCCTAGAACTGCCAAACTTGCACAAAAACTACTTGGCGGCGAGACTAGCCCAATTCTCCACAATTTATTCCAGATTTGAGAAAAACAGACTGGGTCCACATAGAAAGACAGGCAGTTCCTCACTTCACCCTGGACTTTTTACTATGGTGTCCCCAGAAAAACAGACCCCTGATTCTAGCCCACACGCTATCCCACTCTTGTACCCTTTAGGACAACCTCCGAAACCGGCCAGGTGTGGTGTCCTCAGGTCACCCTCTGGCTCACTTATTCCACAATCCTGACTTTCCCCCTGGATTGAACATTAAATCCTTGAAATGGTGGTTGGACAAGGGGCTGTACCGTATAGGCCCCATCACTCTTAAGCTGGCCATACACTATACAATTTCCCTGTTCAACTTTCCTTTAGATTTACCAAAACCATATAATATGAGGTCAAACCTAAACCCTTTCAATTTGTATGCAATCAGACAGGCCCTTGCACTACATAGTTGAAGGTAAATCTAAAGGAAATTGAATCAGAAAATTGTAAAGTGTATGGCCAGCCTTAGTCACTGCATCAACAAATTTGAACTCCCCGACTCTGAGAGGTTCAGATTCTGGCAGATTTCAAACTTCCTACACAAAACATGGAAGGATAAATCACTTCCACCCAAATTTACGGCTTATGAACTCTGGAGTGGACAGGCTATGGAGCAAAGGGGAGGCATTTCTGTGTACTATTCGTCACTCTCTGTACCGATAGCCAAATCTACCTACATGACAACCCGGGAGGCTGATTTTCAACACGAGTGGGGCCTGGAGACCTGGCAGGTAGCTTGGACCAAAGCTTTCAAAGGGATCCTAAACACTTTAATTTAAAGGTCCTAACTAGATGGTACATAACCCCCACTAGACTTGCATCTATCTACCCCTCAGCAGACCCTCAGTGCTTCAGGGGCTGCCAGCTACGGGGCATGATGGTGTATATCTGGCAGGAGTATCCCAGAATCAGATCATTCTTGAAAAAAATTTTTTAACCTTATATCCAAGGTCACCAACTGCATGGTCCCCAGGTCCCCTTCAGTCGCCCTACTTAATGCCCATATCCCCCAAATTCCCAAGTCTATACAAACGCTGATCCACTTTATCCTCCTAGGAGCTTGTCATGAAGATCCTGTCAGTAACAGGCAGATTAGACCCATTGGTGCACGATTGCAGGCGTCTATGCGCACGCGCACATGCACTCGTTAGTGTCTGGCGGGTTATTTAAACCTGTCTGGCACTTGCATCATTGCTGTTTGCTCTGCAGCTCTGTGTATGTGTTCCCTGAAAACCTGATACCTGCTCCTGTTTTGACCCGGCTTGCTTTGAGACTATTCCTGTTATCTGCCTGTACCTGATCCCTGGCTTGTTTGACGATCCCTCTGCCTGCTCCTTTTGTACCTCTGCTGCCAGCCTGCTTACCGACCCGGCCTGTCCGACGATCCTGGATTCCCATCCAATCTGCTGAGCCTGTCTGCTGAGCCATCCAGGCTGCTCACCTGTCTGCTGATCATCCAGTCTGCTGGGCCTGTCTGCTGAGTGACCCAGGCTGTTCACCTGTCTGCTGACCATCCAGTCTTCTGGGCCTGTCTGCTGAGCCATCCAGGCTGTTCACCTGTCTGCTGATCATCCAGTCTGCTGGGCCTGTCTGCTGAGCCATCCAGGCTGCTCACCTGTCTGCCTGATCCATCCAGTCTGCTGTCCTGTCTGCTGAGTTGTCCAGTCTGCAGTTCCTGTCTACTGATCCATCCCGTCAGCTGTGCCGGCCATCTGATCCTTCTGCTGTTGATCCTGCCAGGCACTCATACCACTCCGCACTCCTGCACCCCTGTCACCACTATCAGGGGCTCTCGAGTCGGAGGCGTAGGAGAGGCCATCCTCTGCAATTCGGGCTCACCCTTTAGGTACGTAACAGAGCTAAACTTACTATGGCTAGGGCTTGGAAACAGCCCAAGATTTCCCTAGCGGCAGCTCAATGCAAGATCTCCTAGATTATGTCCCAAGAAAAAATAGCAAGCACCCTCACAGACACAACCCAAAAATGTGAAATTGTCTGGGAACCCTGGGCCTTATTTGTAGGCATCTAGTTTATTTCCGGAGTTTTCCCAAGCCAACCTGAATCCACGAACTAGGGACTGGCTCATATTTTTCCCCATCTTCTTTCTCAATTCCCTCCTTCTCTTTCCTTTTTTCCCCTCTCTCTAAAAGTTTGAATTGAGGAGATGCATTATTTTCAGTCTTGTGCAGCAATGCTAACCTTGAAGTATAACGCTTCCACTAACAGGGGTTCCCTGGAAGTAGACTCCCACAGTGATAACTTTCCGTTTAAGGGTTGTTGGGCGGGGTGGTGGTAGTGGGGGCTTTTCCCCCGGCACAGATTGATCCCATTAGGGGTGCCGGGTGTACGAATTCCTCCCTTCTTAAGCTGCTACCGCTTCCCTCCGGGTGGTGGTAGTGGGGGGGTTTACCCCTGGCAAAGATTGATCCCATTAGGGGTGCCGGGTGCAGGGATTCCTCTCTTCCTAAGCTGCTACTGCTTCCCACCGGTCCCTATCACAAGACCAAAATAGCTGTGGCTGCATCTATATAGCCTAGACAATAGTTGACAAGAATACCCCTAGTGACTCAACTAGGTTTCATTGCTACTGGCCTATTTCTCCACATCTCCAATATTCTGTCAGTTACCGTGTTGTACGTTGTTATAATGCATTGTGATAACTTTTCTATGATATGAAAAATAAAAATCTTTTGAAAGTAGAAAAAAAAAGAAAGAAAAAGAAAAATGATCACTAATCATGTAGACTACGCCATGTGACACCCCATTCTGCTAGTGAACAAATCCCTTCATAGGACTAGACTATCAACTCAAGCAAGTACATTGTTGAATCACCAAAGTCCTCACTTAACCTACTTTATATGAATAGATGTGTAGGTAAGAAATCCCATTTATTAGCATCTGAACAGGTCAAATGAGGACACTGGTGATTTAATGTACTTACTTGCCAGCCAACTGCTATAAATGGAATTTTAGCAAAATAACAGATCTGCTTGTCAAAGATAAAGATGTAGTTAAAATAAACTAATGTTAAAAAAAACCTGTAATTTTTCCCTTGTTTGTGTATTATTTTGTGTTTTTTGTTTTATAGCCTTTTTAAAGAGGAAGTAAACCCTGGTGGGTTTTACTTCCTCTTTATTTCTCTGTAAAGGTAAAGCATAATGAGCTACTATGCATTGCATAGTAGCCCATTATGTGTCACTTACCTGACACAGAAGCCCGCGCTGTCGCCGTTGTCCCCACAAGCAGGGAGCTTCCATCTTCGCCCCTCTTCCTTCCAGGGGCCGCGAACTCTGGCTCTGTGACTGTCCGGAGTCACGTGACGTCACTCCCACGCATGGGAGCTGCCAGTCACGGCATGGCCCCTAATGGAAATGGCATGATGTGCCCTTTCTAAACAGAGCATGTGCCGCAGTCAAAGTCTTTTTAGTAAATATCTCCCAAACCGTGGAGGTTTAGGAGATATTTCAAGCACCTACAGGTAAGCCTTAATATAGGCTTACCTGTAGGTAAAAGTGGTTGTACAGGGTGTACAACCACTTTAAACAACAGGGAGAAAACATAGTCCACATAGTACCATGCAAATGTAAGGAGACAATAAAGCAAGCAGGTGCTAGTGTTAAAAATGTAAAAGATAAACGTTTTCACTCTTTTTTTTTTACTATTGTGTAAAACACTTCAAATATTAAAATGCACCAAAAAGAAAGTACTTTTACTTTCCCAATTATATTCATTGCACTTTGAGAATATTGGAAAATTTCAGTAAACTAAAAACTGTCAATGTCACTACATCCTACATGTGATATATGCATATAGTGAAATGAGTGACATGGGTGACAAGTGTATGTTTTTCAATTATATAGTGAAAAGACAGTCTTGATAAAGGGACTATCGGGACAGATCAGTTGACATTCTGAATTTCCCACCTCCCTGTGTAACTTTGGGCAAGTGTTTTATAAGATTTGAAGGAAAGATTTGCCTGTTATAAAGTATGAACTATTGTCATTTATGCCAATATTGTTTTCTCCACCACTGCAATGATATAAAGAGTTTTTTTTTTAAGAGTACTACTAGTGTGCATTTGCTTTTTTACTTGAAGGTGTCTGTTTTGTACTTTAAGATTAAATTAAAGTGATTAAAGAATATGTAAACCCAATCACTTAACTCTCATATAAGCTTTAATATCTAAATCCAACTTTTGGTAAAAGTATTGTATAGAGTAGGGAAGGATTTGAATCCCTGTCAGTTTATTTATTTTTTACCATCTACGCCCCCCCCCCCCCCTTGGTGTACTTTCTATTTACTTCCTGTCTAGTAGACCCAACAGCGTGAGGACATTTGTCAGGTAGAGGAAGTCCTCTCAGACAGTTGCTACCGAAACAGATGCCCCCGCTGGAGGGGGTGAATTAGATTATAATGGGACAGACAGGTCAGACATGGGTCATTCCCTATTGGTGGGTGGAAAGGGGAAAGATGGGGGAAGGGCTATGGCAGATGATATGAAGGTTCCTATGTTACAAACAGCCATTGGAAATGGTACTATTTGTACCAAAATAAAAATATGCAACATACGTTTGCAAAATGTGACAATGAAGTAAAGTGTTTGATTACCAATGCCAGAAGTCTGACAAGCAAAATAGGTGCGTTGGAAGCTCTGGTGCATGAGGAGAACTATGATCTAATTGGTATTGCTGAATCTTGGCTTCATTCTTCCCATGACTGGGCTATTATTATTCCTGGCTATGCTCTCTTTCAGGAAGACAGGCTAAAATAGAGGGGTGGTAATGTCTGTCTCTATGTGAGAAGTGATCTCAAAGCAAGTGTGAAAGAGGACCTAGTTGATGGAGAGTGTGATGAGTCTGAAGCATTATGGGTGGAACTGTACATGGGTGTGCATACTACAAAGGTTGTCATTGGAGTTTGTTATAGACCTCCCAGTGTTAGTGAGAAGGTGGAGACTCAGCTCCTTGCACAGATGGAAAGGGCTGCAAGGGCTGGAACAGTGATCATAATGGGGTGTTTTAACTACCCGGAAATTGACTGGAGTAATGGCACTGCTGGGACAGTTAAAGGGCAAAAATGTATAAGCCTATTACAAGACAATTTTATGGTCCAGTTTATTGAGGCCCAGACTAGGAATGAAGCTCTGCTGGACCTGGTAATATCAAACCATGCAGAGCTTATTACCAATATTCATATAAAAGAGCATCTGGGTAGCAGTGACCATAACCTGATTTCATTTAATGTTAGCTGTAAGCAACAAACTCATACAGGTAAGATAAAAACACTTAACTTTAGGAGAGCAAATTTAGCACGGATCAGGGCTGCTCTCCGGGATTTAGACTGGGAGGGAATATTGACATCAATGGACACAGAACAGAGATGGGAATTCTTCAAAAAGACTTATGTGAACTCACTGAAAAGCATATTCCCATGTGCAATAAGTTTAAAAGGCTAAAACCTATGTGGCTCATGGCTAAAGACTGTATGTGAACTCACTGAAAAGCATATTCCCATGTGCAATAAGTTTAAAAGGCTAAAACATATGTGGCTCACGGTTAAAGTTAAAATGGCTATAAAAAATAAGAAAAGGGCTTTTAAAAAATATAAAAATAAAGGAACGCTATCATCGCTTCGGGCGGCACAGTGGTGTAGTGGATAGCACTTTCGCCTAGCAGTAAGAAGGGTCGCTGGTTCGAATCCCAACCACGACACTACCTGCCTGGAGTTTGCATGCTATCCCTGTGCCTGCGTGGGTTTCCTCCGGGTACTCCGGTTTCCTCCCACACTCCAAAGACATGCTGGTAGGTTAATTGGATCCTGTCTAAATTGTCCCTAGTATGTATGAATGTGAGTTAGGGACCTTAAATTGTAAGCTCCTTGAGGGTTAGGGACTGGTGTGAATGTACAATGTATATGTAAAGCGCTGCGTAAATTGACAGTAACTGAAATAAAAAAATTTAAAAATCGCTTAAATGTTACAAAGAGTATAACAGAATATGTAAAAAGGAAATCAAGGACATAAAAATTCAAAATGAACGACAGATTGCAAAAGAAAGTAGGAAAGAACTCCAAAAAATTCTTCAAATATATTAATAGTAAAAAGGTCAGGTCTGAGCATATAAATGTCTGTTAGAATCTCGTGAGCTGCTACGCAAAGCCAACAAATAAATAAATAAATAAATAAAGAGCTGCCAGCACTCCCCACACTTCCTATCTATGTGGTAATGCAAAAGCGAATACCAAATAAGTGCAGCGCTAAGTGAATATTTGATAAATGTGATATAATATGTGAATAATTGATACAGTAAATGTGATATCTGACCCTCCTATTGTGGGATGGTCAGTAGTGTACAGTGCTCCATACAATCTCCCGATCCTCAGTAAAGTACAAGTGCTCAAAAAATCCACATGGATTCCCAATCATAAACAGAAAATAAATAAATAAAGTGATATAAATAAATATGAATAATCGATGCGATAATAAAACAATGTGCTTATAAACAATTAATAAATGACGAATAGTAATTTTATGATATATCTCCCAGAGGAAGTCACAAGGCTGTGACGAAACTAGTAGGAGGGGCTTGGAGGACTGATGTATCAGGACGTATCCGGAAAGTTTTTTCTTAGTGTGACAGGCGGAGGGAACACTGTCGACTGGAGCTGAGCAGGTGAAACCACCGTCTCCACACACAGGTTGTTTGCATACAGGCTGGTTTTAATTTGGAAAATGTGAATTGGTATATATATGGCGCATGATTATTTAATACATTTTTAAAAGGATAAAACACTATTGTTAGTTTCTACTTTGCATGTGGGTGATGTGAGAGGAGGGCTCTGGTGACTATCAGGAAGGATACATAGTGGAATCAGTTGCCTAAGATATATACCAAAGGAAGGAGGAACAAATAAGAGGAATACCCCAGAGGATTAACCACTGTCACGTGTGTTTTTATTAAGCCTTAAGGTAAGGGCACATCCTTTGAAGGGTTGTACAAGGAGTGATTTGTCACATGCACAGAGGTGGATCAAAGTGAAGAGCTTCGGTCTATAGCATCTCATCTTTATTCACATACCTTGGACCATTTTATTGTTTATATTCACTATAGATTGGACTATTTGTCATTTATTAATTGTTTATAAGCACATTGTTTTATTATAGCATTGATTATTCATATTTATTTATATCGCTTCATCTATTTATTTATTTGCTGTTTATGACTGAGAATCCATGTGAAGTTTTTGAGCACTTGCACTTTACTGAGGATTGTATTGAGCACTGTACACTACTGACTATCCACAATAGGAGGGTCACATATCACATTCATTGATTATTCATGTTCACTCATGTCTGAGCATGTTAGCCCTTTACAAAATAATCTAGAGTGGGTGACTAGTGACAAAGGGAAGGCAAATGTATGAAATACTTTCTTCAGCTCTGTGTATACAAAGGAGCATGGGGGGGCTCATGTCCATAATGGGGGTGGTAGTGACACAGCCCCAAATGATCCACAATGGCTCAAAAGTGATATGGTCCAGAAATATTTAGACAGAATGAAGGTAGATAAAGCACCTGGACAAGATGCACCCATGGATCCTAAAAGAATTGAGCTCTGTCATTTCAAGGCCATTGTTTTTAATATTTAGGGACTCGTTAATGACTGGAATGGTACCACTGGATTCGCGCAGGGCCAATGTGGTGCCCATATTTAAAAAGGGATCAAAGTCTTTGCCAAGTAACTATAGACCTGTTTGTTTAACTTCTATAGTCGGGAAGATACTAAAGAGTTTAATAAAAGAGCACATAGACAAGTTCTAACTAGAAAAAAATATTTTAAGCAATATTTGATTTTGGACACTTATGTTTTCTTTTACATAATTTTTTTAATTCCTGATTTTTTATGCACACTTGTTGGGGACTTCTATATATTATTTTATATTTTTTTCTATTTTCAATGCCATAACTGTTTGCTCGTATTGCAAAATACTGTTTTGATTGCCATAATTGTTTGTTCATTTGTGGGCACATTTCCCTATACACACATGGATACTTGATATTGGGTTTAGGGCACATTTACATACTTTCTAGGAGCACATTGCACTTTACTGCATCATTTGCTAGGGGTATTGTTTGCATTTGATACACCTTAGCCCTTGCCACGTATTGTTTTACACGCACAACCTCTTTCACAAGCATTTTTATTTTATTTTATTTATTTATCAATTTTTTATTTATATGTATCTATTTATGCGCATATAGCCGGACAGCGCCAATTCCCCTGTTCAGAACATTACCCATTTTGGATTTCACCTAGGTGATTTTCATTCATAGGGGGGCAGCAGTCCTTTTTTCCTTGTCTCTTATTCCTAAGCGCAGAATTACCATCATACATTTACACAAAGGCAGCCTTGAGACTCTCAAAGGCCTTAATGGACTCCGGAGACCAACTCTGTGGGTTACTGTCCTTTCTGGTCATATCAGTCAGGGGCTTGACCAGAGACGAGAAGTTACGAATAAACTTCCGATAATAGTTGGCAAAGCCAAGAAAACGCTGCAGAGGACGTAAACCCCTCGGGTCGAGGCCACTGTAGGACTGCTGAAAGTTTCTCTGGGTCCATCGAAAAACCAGTAGTGGAAATTACATAACCAAGGAAATTAACCTGTTTATGATGGAATTGGCACTTCTCCAATTTACATTAGAGATTGTCCTCTCTTAGTTTCTGAAGCACACAACAGACATCTGTGTGGTGGCTCTCCAGGGACTTGGAAAATATGAGGATATCGTTGAGATAAACCACCACACATAACTGCAACAAATCTTGGAGGACATCGTTAATAAATTCCTGGAAAACTGCTGGGGAGTTACAAAGGCCAAAAGGCATTACAAAGTACTCATAATGGCCTGTTCTGGTATTAAATGCAGTTTTCCACTCGTCGCCCTCCTTAATCTCACAAGATTGTATGCCCCTCACAAATCAAGCTTTGTGAAAACCGTTGCTCCCCCGGGGCGGTCAAATAACTCCATAATCAATGGAATCGGATAGGCATTCTTAATCGTGAAATGATTGAGACCCCTATAATCAATACTAGGTCTCAGTTCATCACTCTTCTTCTTCACAAAGAAGAAACCAGCACCAGCAGGAGACGAGGATTTGATGAATCCTCGAGAAAGTACATCTGCAACATACTCCTCCATGGCCTTATCCTCCAAGACCGACAAAGGGTAAACCCAGCCACGAGGGGGTATGACACCAGGTTGAAGGTCAATTGTGCAATCATACGACCGGTGTGGAGGCAAACTACCGGCTTGACCCTTGTCAAAGGCATCGCTAAAATCACGGTACTCCTCTGGCAGGAAGGATAGTGAAGAGGTGCACAGGACCTTGGCTACCTTCTGGAAGCATGTCTTACTGCATTGTGGCGATCAGGAGAGAACCTCAGCACGGAGCCAATCAAAAGAGGGGTTGTGCCTCTGTAACCAAGGATAACCAATAACCATCGGAAATTTAGGTGAGGAAATAACTTGGAATTGGATTATCTCATGGCGAAGAGCCCCTATGGCCATGGACAATGGAACAGTCCCATGAGTCACATGGGCAGGCTGTAGAGGTCCCCCGTCAAGAGCCTCAATGGCAAGTGGAGTGTCACGCAGCTGCAGAGGAATCGAGTGCTTCGATACAAAGGCAGCATCAATGAACAGGCCTGCAGCCCCAGAGTCAATTAGAGCCTGTATCTTGATGGACCACTCAGCCCAAGAAAGAGTAACCAAAACCAGGGGCTTATCCTTCGGGATAACTGGGGGCGAAACAACACCACCTAAGTTCTGTCCATGACAGGACCCCAAGGTTCGAACATTCCCTGGACGGGTAGGACAAGACTTCAAAAAGGGACCTGCCTGGCCATAATAAAGGCACAATCTCTCTCTCCTCCTAAGGGTTCTCTCATCTGCAGAGAGACGTGCAAAGCCCAAGTGCATGGGTTTATCTTCACAAACTGACTCCGTACCAGGAGGCATGGGATGTGAGGAAGGCAACGGTGGAACTGCAAAGTTCAGAGACCAATGTACAGGAGGATTCCGCAAGCGCTCCTTAAAAGGGAGTCTTTCTCTGAGTCTGGAGTCAATGAGGATGGTAAACGTGATAAATTTCTGCAGCTTAGTGGGTATATCTTGGGTTGCTATCTCATCCTTGATGGTATCCAAGAGACCATGAGAAAAAGCAGCCACGAGGGCCTCAATGTTCCAAGCAAAGTCTGCTGCCAGAGTACAGAATTCAATGGCGTAATCTGCAACAGTTCGAGGCACTTGGCAGCAGAAGAGGAGTGTGCAGGAACGTCAAATGCCCTTTTAAAACTAGCCACAAACTCAGGGTAACTCAAGACAACAGGTTTTTGTGTCTCCCATAGAGGGTTTGCTCAGGCCAAGGCTCTCTCATTAAGCAAAGATATCACAAAGCCTACTTTGCTTCTGTCCGCGGGAAACGCCTGGGGCAGCATCTCAAAGTATTTCTCAACCTGGTTGAGAAACCATCTGCATTGGACTTGATCGCCCCCAAATTGCTGGGGAAGCAGAGCGCAACCAGACATACCTTTTATAGAGGTAATATTCGAGGTGGGGGCCTGTACAGAGACTGGAGCAGCAGGGATGGCCTGCAACAAAGGTTGTACCGGAGCAGCCACAGTGGGAGATTCCAGGTGAGCCGTGATACTCTGGAGCATTTGTAACGTCATGGCAAACTCATCCTGCTCATCCAATATGAAAAAAATATTACCAACAAGTGGATTGACTGCATCTCCTGAATTCATGGCCTTCGCCTACTGTCAGAAACCATGAATAAGGCAGAGAGATAAGTACAGTTAAAGCACACTTGTTTAATAATAATAATAAAAAAAAGGTAAATAGAGTAAACATAGTCAAACATAGCCAGAGTTCAGGAACCGGAACGGATAGTCAGCCAAGCCAAAACATCAGGGAGCCAGAGGGGAGCGTATTAGAACAGCAAGCAGGATCTGGAGCCAGAAGGAATGTCAGCCAAGCAAGTCTTTAACAGGAACACAGGAGAGCATCTCTAGAGATGTGACCAAGGCAAAAGCAGAGATTATATAGACTGAACGGCTTAAGTAGGCAGGACTGATGAGCAGGATATCATCAACAGATGAGTCACTGTGGAAAGATAGGAGCTGGCAATTAGCTGACAGCTGAGCGGCCAGCTTTGAGAAGGAAGGGCTGAGCCCAGCCCTAACACTTACTTTAGGTAGGGGTCCTTAGAGATAAAAATAGATGGGATCTTATGCCAGATTTTCTTAAGATGTGGAATAAAGTAGCTGGGAATAGTAATTTCAGTAACATCAGATTTTCAAACACTAAAAATGAATGACCCTCAATATACTGCTTGTACAATATTACAAAACCTCCCTATGAGTTATACTCGAGGCAAAGAAGTAAATGAGGTGGGAGCTACCGATAAGGAACACATGAGAAGCGATATAGCTGGATAATGGTGAAAAAGCTGGATGTGATTGGAAATAGTGCAATGGTCAAGAGGAGGTCTACTATTCAGGGTTCCAGAGATATAATGTCATAAAGTTATAACCGCAAGGTCAAATAGCATAGAACTCCATGTCCTGAATTATCTCCCTCCCACTGTAAAGTCAATCACCATAATTAAATTACTCAACAATTTAGAGCTTGCAGTTTCAGTCTTGTAAGGACCAATTGTAATCCAAGATGTTTGTACACAAGAGTAATCAAAGTAATCAGTGAAAGTCCCACATCCAGGAAAAGTATAAATATACTTATCAGGTCCTGTTGTTCAAAGATATCCTACAGTCGATGAAAGAGACATCCATAGCAGGGTGTACCGTTCCATAAGTAGCATATAGATGACAAATAGGTCATAGTGGAGAGGTGGACTCTTGCATAGCCTGACTGGTTTCACCGTCTCTGTCAGCTGCTTCAGAGGCTGGTGGATTTTGTTTTCTCTTCAGATCAGATTTTGGTTGTTGTCAAAGACTTGGCTGGAGAATGCCATGCTGCAGAAATTGACATGCCGCAGGCCATTGTTTCCAGGTCAACACAGAGAGAGATGGAAGTTTATTCTTTCCACTGGAAATAAAAGCCATTGTGTCATAGCAATACAGTGAATATCCTACAATAATTTTGCAGTCAGAAATGGTCAAAAATAGAAATAACTAAAAGTAGTTGTAAGCTGTGTGCTTTGGCATAATTGGAGGGAACATATTATCTGCTTTTTTTTTACTTTTACTGTAAAAGGTAATACATGTTGAATGGTTGAGCAAGCAGATGAGTTTTTAAAACCAGATGAGTTGAGCCAAACTAGAAGTGGAGATAAAAACATGAGGAAGATGTTGATGGTTTCCTGATGATTGTGGAATTAGAGTGGTTTTATATCTGAGCATTTCATTTTGGCTTGAATGACAATGGACTTCTATCTGGAGTTTTTTCTTCCATCTATTTAAAACAAACTGCCAAAGACACAATGCTAACTCTGCTTAACAGAACATTGCATCTTGTCCAGGGAGAAAGTCTGATCACCCAGGGGTCAAAAGGGATTTTTTTCCTCCCATGTACTATATGGGGGGGTTATTTTTCCCTTTTCTGGGGAAAGACTCTCAAAGCTGCAGGGATTTAAATTTTTAGCTACTAGCTACTTTTTAGCTAAATTTTTAGCTACTATTTACGGCGCCTTTGTGCTTCTCCAGCGAGTAGCCTTCATTAGCTGGACTTCCTCTATTTAACAGATAATGAACTTGCCTAGCTAGTTGGAAAAAAGGCTAGTTAAACAGAAAGTGATATCTGTATCCCCTATCTGTGTAAATAGCTACTACCTTGAAGATTGCTTTGCAACCCAAGACAAGTATATTTAACGAAGAAAAACAGGTGACAACTTAAAAGTTTGGATTTTTATTTACTTTGAGTCACAGTGACAATGGTCACCAAGACAAATGAATCTCCCTAGCAGGCACACAAACAGAAATGAAAACCTAACCTATTCCAATTCTATCCAAAAAGATTTTGGCTTTAGATTCACATTAATGTAATTTCATAAGTTATTTTCAACATTTTTAGATCTGCTGTTATAATTAAAATAATGCCTAGTAAAATTGTCATGAAGGGTCAGAGGCTCTTGCATCATCACTTTGTAACACAAGCTTCTGGTGGCCATGCAGATGCTCATTGCACAGACATGATCCACTATTGCCACCATCAAGAAACCTGCTTTTAGAAATACTATGGAGCCATCACTGGAGTGATTGCATATAGGCAGGAAGTTGCCAGGAAGTCGCCACAAAGCCGATGCAGAAGATCAGCAGACTGAAATATGAAAATAATAAAAAATAGGTGTTTGTGAAATTCAGTCCTTTTGAAAGTGCCATTCAGTTAGGGATTACAACTACTTTAACTGGAGTATCATTACATAACTGAATGTTACAGCTGAGATTTCAACTTTCAGTTTAATTGCAAAGCTTTTGTTTGGGTTTCTTCTTTATCAAATGTTCAGAAGCACATTAGACATATTCAAGTTTAACACTTTTCCATAACAGTTTCTTTTCTATTAAAGCAACCATAGATAGCTTATAGTCATTATTTCCTGAATGGCAGCGTCAAATATCAAATATGATATGAAAGCTGTGTACTTATAGTTTAGACTTCCACTACCTTACCTCTTCTTGGAAGCACTTTCCCCATCTGAAGTATTACTCAAGGGAAATGGTTTCACTAAGGTTTTGACTTTGTGTATCTGCCCGCAGGCTTTGAAAACAAATATATAGTGCTCTACTTTTGTGTCATTTTTAATGTTGTAATTCACATGTTTTGCAAACTATGTCGAGTTGACATTACTTATGCGAGGTTATATAACTAAGGCTATGTAGGATTGGTCAATTTTGTAGGATTCAGAATCTTTGTTTTCATATCTATACACTGTAGCATTACTTTAATTGTACAGCGATATTAAAGCTTTTAACATTAGGTTGCTATCTAACCCCATTTGCCAGGGACATTCCCTGTTTTGTGGGGTCTGTCCCCAGCAAACAAATATCCCTGGCGGTGTCCCCTGTTGGTAGACCTGAAACCCGTCATTTTTTTATTGTGAAAAACATGCAATTACTGGCTTATTTCCCTGTTTACTACCTGTCAGACCTGTAGGACAGAGCCATGAAGTAATTTAAGAGCACTTCTCTTGGCTCTGAGCTACAGATCAGACAGGTGGGAAGAGTTGCTTTTCTTATTGCCAGGCCATTCTGGTCAGCCAGTCCTTTTTAGATACATACTGTGTATCTTCTCCATGACAATGAAGACATGTACAGAGAAAGTAACAAGCAAAAAGTGACCCTGGTGTGAAGTAGTAAGGGTCTGTAACTTTCAAGTTAAAAGCTTAGGGAACAATAAACAGCAATAACTATTTACTTTACACACAGATAAACATGAGCATATTTTGAAAGTGTTCAGTATGAAAAGCCAGAATAAATATTTCTGCTGAGAAATGTTGCAACCAATTACTGTCCTGGGAATCAGTTACACTATATGAATAATGAATATCCAACTTACCGGCTTAATTCCACTAAGGTGCTTCATATACAGACAAGAAGCCGCTCTGATTGCTGTAATGATCTCCTTGTTGACACTGTGTGATATAGCCCATATGTGAACAACTCAGTTGTGGTGCAGCACAAGCTGTCCTGACTGAAGAGGCTGCGAAGCAAGGAACTGATATGTGATGGACGCGGCATTAGACCACTGCCACCTTCACCAACTTGTGACAGATGGCTGGTCAACCTTACACCATGCTATCACTGATACTCGACCATGCCACTCTCAACCTTACCCTGCACAAAAATTTTCCAGCGTGCAGGACCAAAATCTCAGTGCCAACAGACTGAGAGAGATTGTCACTGGGTTTGGTTAACTATGCAATTAATCCTTTACATTGCCACCATATATTTTTATTGAAAGATGTCAAACATTCATAACATTAACAATAGCAATTATGACTTAAAAATAAACATCTGTAACATACTGTCAGCACAGACAGGTATATCCAAAGATTTACCTTATGGTAGCGCTCTTCAAAGAGACAGTAATTCTTAGTGACAATATTAACTATTTTGATTTTAAAATATCGTTTAAATTAAAAAAAGATAGATCAGAAAAAATGTTGCATACAAAATATTTACAGAAAAAAAGTATTACAAAGGAAAAAGAGACAATATGCAAGTCCTGATTCAGCAAAGTCGAATCAATGAACAAGATGGATCAGCGGCTCTCAAATCTTGGTAGATATTCCTTGATGTGAAACTAGAGCTGTTGACTACAGGCGTAGCCCCTCTGTTTTTTTTTCCCATGAGTAGGGTATTGCCGGAAATGATCTGACCAATTACAAGGCAGAGGAGTGTTCATTGGGATGTCACAAGTTTATGACCGCACAGTAGCTACTCCTTACAAACAGTTTTTTAAAGATATTATTATCTTTGAAAATGTACAGGTTGCATTCTAAGAACTGGTAAATTATTGTCCAACATGAAATTTTCTTTCCAGAGATACTAAAGATGATGTCTCTCTGGGAGACAGCTATCTTGTCTTCTGTATGCGATAGCCAAGTCAAGCGTGATCCTAACCTATTCAGTATTTTCTTCCACATTCAAATATATAAATACTAGTAATATAGCTTGGTCCTATCAGATTTTGAAACTGTGAGTTGGACAGTGGTCTCCTACAGGTCATTTCAGGCCTATATGATTTCTACAATATCAATAAGCCCTGGGTAAGACATTTAATTGCATGCCGTGCACTCTTAATGGGTTTTATTACCATGAGACTCCAAGCATGACAGAATAAAATAGTTTTACGGTTTTACGATGGCTAATCCTAATTCCCTCAGTGGGAAGTGCTGATAACCTTGGCAGATGTTTATTGTTATTATCTCAGGAGTAATGAAATACACTGAAGTTTTTGATCCTACAAGAAAAGATAGACAGCAAGGTGTATCCACTGACTACTCCAGCTAAGGTATTTACAACAGTGGAATTAGTGAAGAGGATATCTGCTGGCTTTCCTAATTAATTAACCCCTTCCCGACCAGCTGCCGCAGTTATACTGCAGCAGGTTGGTTCCCCTGGGCGAACAGTAGTAGCTATGCATCAGCTTGCATTGTGACCACCAGGGGGAGCGCGTGTGGCAGTGGCGTGATGCCAGAGCCAAAGCACTCGCAATTGCTCCACACAGAGACAGACAGATCTCCATGCTGTCAGGGGTGAGGAGAGCGATCTGTTGTTCATACTAAGTATGAACAACGATCGCTCTCCTCACCCAGGCAGTCCCATCCCCCCACAGTTAGAATCACTACCTAGTTAACCCCTTGATCGCCCCCTACTGTTAACCCCTTCCCCGCCAGTGATATTTACACAATAATCAGTGCATTTTTATAGCTCTGATCGCTGTGTAAATGCCAGTGGTCCCAAAAATGTGTCCAAAGTGTCTGATCTGTCCGCCATGTTGCAGTCCCGATAAAAATCGCTGATCACTGTCATCACTAGTAAAAAAAAAAAAATAATATTAAAAATGCCATAAATTTTTCCCCTATTTTGTAGATGCTATAACTTTTGCGCAAACCAATCAATATACGCTTATTGCGATTTTTATTACCAAAAATATGTAGAAGAATACATATCGGCCTAAACTTTGTTTTTTTTTTTTAAATTAGGGATATTTATTATAGCAAAAAGTACAAAACAGTGTATTTTTTTCAAAATTGCCGCTCTTTTTTTGTTTATAGCGCAAAAAATTAAAAATGCAGAGATAATCAAATACTACCAAAACAAAGCTCTATTTGTGGGAAAAAAAGGACGTCAATTTTGTGTGGGTACAACGTCGCATGACTGCGCAATTGTCAGTCAAAGCGATGTAGTGGCGTATCGCAAAAATAGCCTGGTCATTGAGCAGCCAAATCTTCCGGGGCTGAAGTGGTTAAACTGAAACTGAATGTTTAGGGGAGCTATCAGATATTAGAGTGAGACTGAATAGCATATTCAGTTAATAGATATTAAATAATAAATGTAATTATTACATTTAATAATAATTATAATAAATAATTTATTAATAATTCAGAGGGTGGTTGAGGTTGAGAGGCTCTGCGTGTCCTCTCAATGGACTGATGAGAATGTTCTGGATGTTCCTGAGTACCGATGCTAAAAAAAGACTTTGACAGGGTGAATTGGAACTTCATGTTTGCGGTCCTGCATCATATGGGCTTCGGAGACGGGCTAATTCAGTGGATATCTAGTGTATACTGAGCTCCGAGGGCTTCAGTTAAAGCAAACGGCGTGTTTTCAGAATCCTTCTCTATATCTAACAGGACTCGCCAGGGCTGCCCTCTCTTGCCCCTACTATTTGCCCTCACATTGGAACCCTTCTTGAGTAGAGCTAAGCTAAATGGGGATATTACAGGTCTGCAAGTGGAAGCTTCACAGCACAAGGTATACGCTTATGATATGCTCTTCTTGTTGACCAACCCCCATATCTCCTTACTGAACCTCCTGATAGAATTTTACAGGTACAGTGCTCAATATAACCTGAAAATGTATTTAAATAAATCAGAGGCCATGGGAGTAGTTCTACCCCCTGCTCTGTCCCATACCCTGCAGCAAAACTTTAACTTCAAGTGGACCTCTACAGCATTAAAGAACATGGTTACCCATATTCCCCCGGTCCTGTCTGACATTTTTATGCTGAATTTAGCACCCATACTCAATAAAGTCCAAGCCCTTTTAGATAAATGGCATCAAGGCCTACACTCTAGATTTGGACATTGCAACATTATCAAGATGTGCCTTACCCAAGTTTTTGTATCTTTTCCAGCCTTTGCCTATTCATATTCCCTCATTATTTTGTTGTCAAATTAATGCCTAGTTTACTAAGTTTATTTGGGCTCAAAAGCGACCCAGACTTTGTAGGCACCTTTTAACTTTACCTAAACTACATAGCGGCATGGCAGCACCAGATGTGTTGAAATACTAACAGGCTGCACATCTAGGGAGGGTTATTGACTGGTGCAGACACAGTGACCTATAGCTATGTACTTGTATTGAAAAACAGTATAGTTGCATCCCCCTCCGTAGGGCCCCATGGTGTTAAGAAACACCCGAGCATGGGCCCTATGCTCCAAGTTTGCTCCCTGGCTTGTCGTAACCCAGCTGTATCTTCCAGTCAATCTCCGTTATACCCCGTCTTGGGCAACCCTAGCTTCCCTCCAGGCCTAGATGAGGGCCTGTTTTGTGAGCTCCTTGAGAGGGATTACTTTCAAGCTTCCCATTTCCTCGATTCCGATACCTGTCCTTTTATCTTGACATTGATGCACCCAGCTTGCTGTTTTGCTTTGCATTTCTTGAAGGCACTACAGCTACATCATTTTCTTTGTGCCCTAGGACCCCCCCATACAGTATTGACACCTCGTCCATTGCTCTCAGATCCCAGTAAAGACCTACAAAAAAAAAAAAATGGTCCTCTTTTACTTACTTAATGCTGTCAAAAGTTGTATTGATCTAAAATGGAAGGATCTAAACCCTCCTTCCATCTTGTTGTTGCTCCACAAAGTTGAGGACGTTAACAAACTGGAAGAATTGGTCCTCACTGCCTAGAGCAGATGGGAGCAATATATGCAAAAATTTGATCCTACTGGAACATGTTCATTTACTCTGATGAGTAGTAAGGCTTTTCTAGGAATCTGTTCTGGGCATTGAATTCTCTTGGCCTCAACCTTTTCCATGCATTCTCCAGCATGACACCCCTCCCTCCCTTTTTTTCCCCTTTATACCCCTGTGTTATTCGACTGTATAGTCTTTCATTTTCTCAGATCTCTAGACCCTCTCTCCTTCTTTTTTTGAAAATCGGGGGTCCAATTAAGCATTCACTTCGACTGGTAACTAACAATACTGGATTCTGGAGATATCTCTGCGTACTATCTTAGCTTCTAGAGATACCCTCTTACCAACCTGGCATATGGCCTACTTTCAGGTTATTTTCCCCACCTTTGGGTTTGATATCTCCATTAACTAAACCTCCCCATATTCACCTTCCTTACTGACATTCAGTATATGACACTTATTGGGTACTTTTGATGTTATATCATGCGCTGCTCTGTTGGATACTTTCTTTGTTTAAATAAAGAATTTGAAGAATGTTCGGGAATGCAGATAAAAACCTGTTCATTGTATAAAAATTAAGTCCTGAATGGGGGGGTCACTGCTGCTCTGTATTTAATTTTACCTGCGACAACATGGTGGTCTTGCCCTATCACACAGTCTTGTGAGGTGGCCAGTCTGCATTATCTTCACGCTGATCAGTTACCCTGAAGTCACTTCCTTTTATAACAGCAGGGCCAGGACTAGGGGTGAGTAGAGGGGGCGACTGCCCTGGGTGGGGTGGTTCCATGTGAGGGAGGCACCCCATGAAGAGTTGCTACTGCTATAATCTGACAGAAGTATTAACAGCAGCTTTACTACTACTGTCAGCACTGAGACGGACTGGACAAAGCCCATCTAGAGAGAAGCAGCGAGCTGGGAGGAGGTTTGCGCTGTGCTCTTTCTACCCTCCAGGTTCTTCCTCCTGTCACTGCCACGCTCCTTGATCGGGACTGTCACATAGGGCTGAGCAGGGTTTGCTTACCCAATATCTCCTCACAGCAAAGAATGTGGGTAGGGGCAGGTAAGCAAACCCTGCTCAGTCCCAATTGGACAGCTACTGCAATCTCTATTGTGAGTCTCCGCAGCCACGATCCTATACCCCCGCACCTCTCCCTGCCAGCTGCCTGTCAAAAGTTTTAAAAGCAGATTCCCCAAGGGCTGCTACTGAACTGTGAGGAGCCTGGGAGGCAGAACATCCCAGATAGCATGCAGATTAGTGCTCAAATTCTTTTTGGGGGTAGAGCAATTTTTGCTGACGCACAATGCTCATGCATCTTGGGGGGGTTGACATCTTCGCCCTGGCTACTGGCACTGTATAACAGCACTACATCAGAACTCCCTGCTACCTAGAAATTCCTGCTACCTGGAAATCCCTTCTTTAGTATATAATTGATAGATGTGTAGGCCTGTACAAAACAAAAGTGCAATTCGCAACTTACTTTTTTTTCAAAATGTATATAGTAGCAAAAAGGAGTTACAACAGCCATACATGCTTAGAACCATTTATTTCTCTCATTCTAAATGAAATGTAGCTGTGGGCAGAGGGTGCTGAATTGGGAACTGGAAATGGAGGACAGAGATGAGCTGTAAAGGGAGGTTACAGAGGTGAGGGCTGTATATATGGGTGGGGGAAGTCATAGAGGTGAACTGTGGTTTGAGGAGGCTGGGTGCAGAGATGAGAGATGTGGATTAGGTAATGCTGAGTGCAAAGAAGAGAGCTGTAGATGGGTAGGACTGGGCTCAGAGATGAGAGCTGTTAATGGAAGTGGGGTTGATGAGTGCACAGGTAAGGGCTGTGGCTGGAAATGGGTGCAGATGTAAGAGCTGTGGAAACAGAGGAGTGTAGATGTGAAAGCTGTGGATGGAGGGGAATACAGAAGTGAGAGCTGTGGATGGAAGGGGGACAGATGAGAGCTGTGAATGGGAGTGAGATGTGGTGCAAAAGTGAGAACTGGAAGGGTTTCAGAGGAAGAGAACAGAGGTAAGCTGCGAACAGGAGGATATAAAGGTGAGCTGTGGATCAGGGATACCGAGATGAGCTGTGGAAGAGGGGTGCAAAGGTGAGCAGTGGATTATTACTTTTGAGGGGTGTTGCTTGAGGAAGAAAGAATGTTTGTTGGGGACAATATTTTTATTCTGGGAGGGAGAATTACTGGCACAGCGGTCAGTGGTCAAGAACATGTATGCATAAATACAGGGTGTGGTAGAAAAGATTTTATAACATATCTTGCACACTACATATGCCTTAAATATTCTGTATGCTGTGTTATATGTTACATACAGTATCTGTTACTGTTACAGTAGATGTTACATATAAATGTCTGCTGGAGCACACTCTGGGTTTGATTTACTAAAGGCAAATAGACTGTGAACTTTCCAAAGTGCAATTGCACTCTGCAAGTGAAGTTACTCTAAAACCCATTTTATCTCTAGGCTTTGTTTTTCTCACATTTTCCACCTGACTTCTTTGATTGTTCAATCAAGAGATGTTGGGCAGGAGGCAACCAATTGGACCAACCATTGAGCGAGGTTCTCCAGATTTATCAGGAACTGGCCGAAATCTGCTTCATGTATGGCCACTGTATAATATATGTATAAAATAAATATCTGCGCTAACCCAAATAAAAGATGTGAATGTGAAGAAGGTGCTGCTGCTTAAAAATAGCCTGAATACTCAGCTAATAACATATGTATATAAGGAATAGGTGTGCATCCAATGCTAAATTAAATCAAAATTAGTGATAAATTGTGAATTGCAAAATCAATAAATTATCATCATAAAAAACACTGATAAAATCCATATAAGAATTGAGAAAAAGTCCATATAGTGCTCCAACAAGTGCAAAGTGAAAAAGAACACAATGGGGGAGTTTGACCAAAATCTGCTGCGACTAGGCATGGTAGCCAATCAGCCTCTAATTTCAGCTTGTTCAATTAAGCTTTGAGTATAAAATCTGGAAACTAATTGGTTTCTATGCAGAGCTTCACCATATTTTGCACCATGCAGTTTTAGTAAATAACCCCAAATGTGTTCACCTGGTGCTCCTGTTCACAAAGAAAACAATCAGCGCCACTTACCAGAACAGTTGGATCTCAGGTTATAGAGATCATACACGCTCACACAAATGCCAGCCAACAGGGATAATCTCCTCCTCTGACTCCTCCAGGGGAAAAATCTACTCCAGTACTCCAGTCCCAGTCCATGCCTCATATGGGGAAACGTGTTGGTTGGAGCAGAATTCCTTGACGTCACCACATATCAGCCTGCTGGTCAGAGCCGCGGCTGTGTGATAGTTCAAGTTTCTACCGTTTTCTTTGATGTGTTACTATATTTTTAAAATAAAATACCCTTGGATTACTACACCATGAAGTCTCTTACTTTTATCCTATGATGTCAAGGATTACTCGGAAAAGAATGATTTGTGTCTGTGAGACTTCCATAACTGGATAGCCCCCTGTACTGGAGAGGATTTTTCTCCTGGAGGAGACTGAGGAGGAGATTATCCCTGTCGGCTAGCTTTTGTGTGAGTATGTATGATCTCTATAACCTGAGATCCAACTGTTCTGGTAAGCGGCGCTGATTGTTTTCTTTGTGATCAGGAGCACCGGGTGAACACATTTTGTCCTTTATCACTTAGCAATTTTTGGAGCACCATATGGACTTTTTCTCAATTTCTATATGGATTTTATCAGTGTTTTTATGATGACAATTTATTGATTTTGGAATTCACAATTTATCACTAATTTTGATTTAATTTTTCATTGGCGGTGTGCTTATTCCTTATATACACTGTATAATATCTCATAACTGTGCAGTTCATTTCATATTCTACTGTAATTTATTGTTTCTCAAACCTGCCCTCACAACCAAAAGCAAACATTGTTTTGCAGCTTTATTCACAAAAAAGGTAAAAAACATACATGGTACTAATAGAAGCCAAAAACATGTTTTTATGTTTGGTATTTGGTGAAGGGGCTTTTGTTTAGCTGGTGTATGTGCACCTTTTGGGAATATGGAGACCCAGTAGATAAACAGTAGGAGAATGGGTTAGATCTTTTGACATGTTTTTACTGCTGCGTTCATTTCTTCTTGCTTCTTGTCCAGAGAATGGATCTCAGTCAGAGCAGGAAATTATGGAAATTACTCTCAAGAGGGACACCAATTAAAACTGAACAGAGCTCCTAGCCCTTCTCCAATCTATACAAAAAAAAAAACTCTGGAAGCAGTTAGGCTTAAATATACTAGCATAAAGTTGTCCATACACAATAAAAACTAACAATTTTTTCTAGTGTATTACTAGATAGTGGGATGGCGTCTGAGGCCTTAATCTTTGCGCCTACATCCCTTTATTTTGTTCAACATTATAACCACAACAACATACATGGGATTTTATGGTGCTATAATAACAAAGAGTTCTTAATATATATATATATATATATATATATATATATATATATATATATATAATTTCATATGTATGAAAATCATGTTAAAATCAATGTTAAAAGCAATATACAACATAATTTTCCATATACAGCAAAGATTATGGTTGCTTATTTCTTTCCATAAAGGCTACACTGTTCTTTCCTCTACATGTTTCGCCGACAACAGCTTCTTCAGGAGAGGTGTTCATAAGCTGTACATGAACGACATACACATATGAAAAATCATATTTACATTAATCACAATTTTTTTTCTCATAAAAAAAGCCCAGGCATCAATTTATGCTCACTTATAGCCATATCTATTGAAGGATTTTAATCCTAATCAATGCTTCATAGTAGCATCTTTTTTGCAAGATCCCAGAGCGACACTAAAATAGGAGGGGCAACATATTCCCAGCTAAAAAAAGATAAAAAGATATAATGAGTATTCTTATGAATATATACCGTATATATATATATATATATATATATATATATATATATATATATCGAGAGAGAGAGAGAGAAAGAGAGCGAGAGAGAAAAGACAATGTTACTAAGTAAAAAGTTTTGCATTGGAGTTTGTGTCCCATCATCCTTTTTCTATTGAAAATTGGTGGATAATCCGGAGCCCACCTTGACACTACTCCAGGAAAACACAGAGATAAGAGGGAAGTAACTCACCCCATTATTTGATATATGTGTATATATATATATAAATATATTCCATTACATAATTACATACATGTGTTTTGCTCCCTATATTGGAGTCAAAGACCATTAGGACATTACTTACTGTCTGCTGTATAGTTGCTTGGTTCTGAAAAAGCAGAGACACCAAGCTTGTTTAACATACAATGTTCAATGGACTGTTTACCATGCATAGAGATAGCTTTAAATAGACAAGTAAAGTAAAAGAATCCATTATAGTATCGCACAAGAGCTGTAAAGTAGACTTGCTATTTCAGAAATCTCTCTCTTATGTCTCACCAGGCCCTGTGGATGGGCAATCTCATTGGTGCCCCCGTGGCTCCAGCAAGTGGACTGTTGAACCACCGGTTATATATGCCCCCTCCACCCCGAGCGGACGCCGAAGTAACCTACTGTGCATGTGCCCGCCTCCCAGCATCAACGTCCCCAACACCAGCGATCTCTAGGCAACTGGATGTGCCGATCACATAGTGATCAGCGAGTCATACATGCTCCAGATGATACAGTGCCACCCCTGACAGGATTTCAAATGGGTGGTTAATAGTAGAATGGAACGGATCCCCAAGATAAGGGTTGAGAATTGACAAACTAACACAAAGTGGATGGAGGAATCCCCAGAGGAGGCATTGCATTCTCACAGCTACTTCTGCTGTCTAAAATACACTGACAGCTTCTGCAACTGCTGATCGAGAAAAAAATTTCAACTTGCCCATTGCATTCCTTCAATTTACACCTTTTCACAAAAAAGGGTACAATTTAAATGTTTGCTAATAGTTGTTCATTTTTAACATTAACACAGTTTTATCTTTTAGATTTTGTAAGAATTTTGGATGTTTTATAGTATCTGTGTGCTCTAGTAATGATTTTGGTGGATTGTAAATAAATCTTTAACACTGTCACTTTATTCCACAGGCCTTCAGAAAATATATTGTTTGATTTTTTTTCTAACTTTCAAAGTGAAAAATTGTTAAAAATTAAAAAAAAAGTGAAAAGTAGCAAAAATGGTCCATTTCCGTGAAGATAAAAGATGTGAGACTGGGCCCAGAGTGAAAGAGTTAAAGAGGGTTTAAAAGTTAATTATTAATGTTCAGCACACAGATTATAGATTCTGTAAAAATGTAATCAATCCTTAAATAAAAAAAAGGAGTCGGGAGACTGCATTCACTGATACCCGAATATATAGTAATGAACCTAACGGAAAATATCTGTGTGGCACTTCCCCTTTTCAACGTAACAAACAAACAACATGTTCTCTCATGACCAGGCCATTTTTTGCAATTTAACACTGCGCTACTTTAACTGGTAATTGCACGGTCATGCAGCGCTGTACCCAAATACATTTTGTATATATTTTTTTAAATAAATAGAGCCTTCTTTTGGTGGTATTTGATTACCACTGGATTTTTTTATTTTTTTGCAATATAATTGAAAAAAATTTAAAAATTTAGAAAAAAAAATTATATAATTTTTACTTTCTGCTATAAAACTTATCCAAATATTTTTTACTTTCTGCTATAAAACATATCCAATAAAAAATATATATTTTTTTAATTTATTCAAAATTTTGGGCCAAAATGTATTCTGCTACATGTTTTTGATAAAAAAAAAAACTGAACAATTGTATATTGTTTGGTTTGAGTAAAAGCTATAGCGCCTACAAACTATGGTATATATACTGGATTTTTTTTATACTGCTAATGACAGCAAACAACGACTACTACTAATGGGACTGCAATATTGCAGCAGACAATCTGATACTAACTGAAGCTGGATGGGGGGACCTACTAACTGCCACATACATCACCAGTAACATTATTTCAGTGATCAGTGTTAATTCTATACACTGTACTAATGACACTAGCTAGGGTGATCAAGGGATTAAATATGTGCCCAACTAACATGTGTACAGTATGCTACTTTTACTAATTGATCTTTCAGTTTTTCATCCCTGCTTTGCAGGAGGAGAAACTGACAGATCCTCCCTTCATACAGAGCTCTGTGTTGTTTACCAACACAAGAGATCTGGGCTGTGATTGCACACAGCTGATCAGCAGGTCCCAGCAATGAGTCATTGACCGAGACTTGTTGACAGGCATGCATGCTCCCTAAACCTGGACGTAAGCAGGGGTGTACGGATACGTCGCTTTGCCTACAGCGGCAATTCTTCCACAGTGCATTGCGGTGGGTGGTCCGCAAGTGGTTACATGTAACAGTGATAATGCAAAAGACAGTGAAAAAAATATGCAATCATACCGCTGTTACTTCTGATCCCTAAAGGCATTGTCTATGCGAAGCATGTTACTTGGAGCCTAAGATTCTCACGTCATTATGTCCACCAGTGCTTGAGAGCGGAGTTTGAGCTTGTTTTATTTATTGTCTTTTGAGTACCCTCTATATTCTATAACTGAAGTGGTTTTATACAATGCCACACTATCTGGTCTGTTTTGTTCCTCTCCTCGTGTCTCCTGCTGCCCTCATTTCATTGTTGAGCTGATCACAGTCTTGGTTGTGATCCATGTTCTCCACAAACAAAAAAAAAAACAACTTCCAAAAGAAGGAGAAGAGGTGGGAAGAGGACATAATGCAGAACTTTCCTTTTTAGGTGAAGTTCCATTTTAACCACTTCAGCCCTGGAAGGTTTTACCCCCTTAATGACTAGGACATTTTTTGCGATATGGCACTGCGTTATTTTAACTAACAATTGCGCGGACGTACAACGCTGAACCCAAATAAAATCGATGACCTTTTTTTTCCCACAAACAGAGCTTTCTTTGGGTGGCATTTGATCACCTCTGAGGTTTTTATTTTCTGCACTATAAAAAAAAGAGTGACAATTTTGAAAGAAAAAAAACAATATTTTTTACTTTATGCAGAAAAACACATCCAATAAAAAAATGTAAAAAATCTAATTTCTTAATCAGTTTAGACAAATATGTATTCTGCTACATATTTTGGTTAAAAAATCCCAATAAGCGTATATTGATTAGTTTTCACAAAAGTTATCACGCCTACAAACTATGGGATATTTTTATGGCATTCTTATTTTATTTCTTTATTTTTTTTTAATAGTGATGGCGCCGATCAGTGATTTTTAGTGAGACTGCGACATTGCAGCAGACAAATCAGACACCTAACTGACACTTTTGACACTTTTTTGGGATACTATGACATTATTACAGTGACCAGTGATAAAATTATGCACTGTTAGGCTCGGTTTACACTGGTGCGGTGCCAGACCTTGCTGTGCAAGTCACATGCGATGACTGTGCAATGGAAATTCAGCCATACAAACTTTTTTTGTCTGCACCAGAATCTAATCGCACCGGTGCTCACATCCATGCGATCTGATTTTTATCCGAATTCACAGTTTGCACTGCGAACTGATCTGGGGGTGTCATTAACTTTGTATTGACATCTACAGCATTTCGTAGAGGGCAGTGTGAACTTCCTGTGAGTCAGTTGCGATGGGGGAACCCGCACTGGTTTTGCAGGGTTTGCCGCATCGCATCAGTGTGAACCGAGCCTTACTGTGTTACTAACACTGGCAGGGAAGGGGTTAACATCAGGAGCGATCAAAGGCTTAAGTGTGTTCCTACTGGGTGCATGCTTACTGTGAGGGGGATGGTCTGACTGGATGAAGACAGAGATCCGTTTTCCTGCTTAGCAGGAAAACAAGATTTCTATCTTCTTCCCTATCAGAACGGCGATCTTCCTTGTTTACATAGGCAAATTGCCGTTCTGCCTCTCTGGGGAGAGATCGCCGGACCCGCTGAGTGGCGTTCCCTGTGTTTATTGCACGAAATTACATACAGGTATGTTGTTTTGCACAATAGAGCTGACCTGCCGCAGTATATTTGCTGTAGGCGGTCAACAAGTGGTTAATGTCCATAGTCATATCACAGGTGCACCTAAAAGACAGGATTTTCTGAACACAACTAGGTAATGCATGCGATTGCACATAGCTGAATTTATTTCTTTTTAGTTTTTTTCATTTAGCTAGCTGTCATGGACAAAATATATAACTTTACACTTATATGCTTGATTACTGTATAGCAGTTATTTCAAGTGTGCCACACAAGGTTATCATCAACACACAAACCGCTTTGCTTTCTGAATGAAGAATATGGCATATCTGGGCATACCTAATGTTAAAACTTCAAAGCCTCTGCTGTAAACTAATACAGACTGCAAAGCAAACCCTCAACTTTACATTTTAAACCGACAGAGGACAACTTATAATAAATCTCATACTTTTTGCTTTTTAATAATAGCTTCAATTTTCTCTGGGTACTAGATTGATTCTCTTCATAGTCCCTTTGTAAACTCAATAAGTCACTTTGAATTTTCCTAATTAAAATTGAAACTGGTAATTATAATGCACAGAAGGAGATATCCAATATACAAAAACATATTTGATTTCCCCTCTGTCATTCATCGTCTGAAACATTTAACAGGTTTTGCCTAATTTAATAAAAATTAGCTGTGCTTGCATTCTGCTAAATTGTAACCTAGTTAGAAAGCACATACAGGATTACAAATAAAACAATGGCTTTCAGAACCCTAAATCTCACTCATTGAGAACAAAAAAAAACAATGTCTAGCTATTAATTTTGTGCTATTAGACATAGAATAGCACTTCAGGAATACCAAAACCTTAAAGCAGAACTGAATGCTATTTGGTACAGTTAAAATGACTCTGTGGGGGAAAATTACTAAAATTGGTGCAAACAGAATCTGGTGTAGCTGTGCATAGTAATCAATCAGCTTCTAGGTTTTTATTGTCAAAGCTTAATTGAAAAAAGCCGAAGTTAGAAACTGATTGATTACTATGCACAACTGCACCAGATTCTGTGTGCTCCAGCTTTAGTAAATCTCCCCCGTATGTCTTTTTCATACCTATTCACCTGTCTTCTGGCAATATTTGTTTTTAATATAATTTCATGCATAATGAAGAATACACTCTGCATCTGTAATACAAGTTTAATTTAGTGCTGTGGTAATGCAACTCTAGTACTTATGTGCAGAAGCTGTTTCATCACTGGCTGCCCAATAGCCAAAGGAAGAAGACATTGCATCTGGAAGAAGAAATAGAGCAAATGGCAGTGCCTTCAGACTTGGTGATGCATAATGCAAGGTTGTCTTCACTGGAGGAGAGAAAAAATCAGAGAAATTCTCCAAAAGGTGTACCATGCATAACTATCATTATTACAAGTGCCCCAACCAGTGCATATATTCCCAAAATGGACCATAGTTTTACCAACAGTGCTTCAAATGACATGCAGTTATAGAATTTAAATATAAAATTAATGATCCTCCCGATGACGTGACCATAGCAATGAAACGCGTTTAGGAGGAGTGATAACGTGGGCGGAAGTACCTGGGGCTGTTGTCTGTTAGTCCCAGTACACACAGAACAAGCCGGCTATTATCTCCTGTGTACACAATGCTTTTAGTTTACTGGGGGCTGCACCAGATTTATGTATTGATGCCTGCTTTTATTCACTTGAGAGTATAATAGTTGTTTTAATGAATGGCTTTATTCAAATTTATTACACTGGGAATTTCCTTTGGAGTCTGAAACAGCCATTCACATAGGTAGAGAACAGTGGCGGATGGTGCTCAATTTTTGTTTGGGGGGGGCAACAAACAAACCTGGCGCCCTAACTCGCAGCACCCCCCCACAAACGAACGGGAAGGCAGCGATCCATGGCCTTACCTTATCCATACCTGTCAATCTGGGCGGCCTCCTCTCACTGTTGCTGCCCCTCCATCTGCTGCTCCACGCTGCACATGGCCTGCAGCTTGCAGAGGGAAAAGCCGGGGCCGTTGCTTCTCCTCCAGGCCGAACAGGAAGCAGGTCCTGAGACCCGATTGGCCAGAAGTCCTAAGAATCCCCGGCCAATTGGGTCTCAGGACTCGCTCCCTCATTGGCCGGGAGGAGAAGCAAGAAGACATTAGGGAATATTAATTTGCTAATGTCACACGATTGAGTGGACTTATGCCCCGTACACACGGTCGGACTTTGTTCAGACATTCCGACAACAAAATCCTAGGATTTTTTCCGACGAATGTTGGCTCAAACTTGTTTTGCGTACACATGGTCGCACAAAGTTGTCGGAATTTCCGATCGCCAAGAACGCGGTGACGTCAAGCACGTACGACGAGACTAGAAAAGGCCATTTCAGAACCAAGCGCGGCACCCTTTGGGCTCCTTTTGCTCATCTCGTGTTAGTAAAAGTTTGGTGAGAGACGATTCGCGCTTTTTCAGACTCATGGTTTTCAGATCGTTTTCTGCCGTTCAGTTTTTGCTTGTGGGTTTGTATCTGCTCTTCAGTGCGTGCAAGCAAGTTCCGCATGACTTTAAGTAGTCATTGTGTTCTTGTGCGTTCATTACTGTTTTTCAGGTCGCTCTTCACAGGCCTTGCTGTTCTTCAGTGCGTTCTGTTACTTTGTTCTGAGCAGCCGACCGTTTTCTAGCCATGTTGCGTATGCATACTCCTCGTAGAGTTTGTGCTATGCGGGGGCTTGGTGTTGGGGTCCTGACCTTGACACAAGTCCAGTCCATGAACAGGGTGGGGAGGAGTTCATGGACCAAGAATTGGTTGCTTCAGCGTGACCAGTTCTCTCATATGCCTTTGCTCCGTGAGATCAGTGAGAATAATCCTGATGATTTCAGGAACTTTCTCAGGATGACGGACCCCGTATTTCACCATCTGTTGGCTTCGCTGACCCCTTATATTAGCAGGCAGGATACCTGCATGAGGCAAGCCATTACTCCGGAGCAGAGGCTCGTCGCTACCCTGCAGTATTTGGAGACAGGGAGAAGTCTGCAGGACTTGAAGTTCTCGACAGGCATCTCCCCCCAGGCTCTGGGTATCATCATCCCAGAGATCTGTTCTGCCATCATACAGGTCCTGCAGAAGGAGTATATGAAGGTAAGATTTTTATCCTTTAACCTCACATTTTCGTGTATTTAATGATTGATAATATATTGTATTTCTTTCCTCATTCCCTAATTACCAAGATTGGAATATGCTGTGAATGTCCCCTTTGTCCTCATGCATGCTGGATTTGTATGTAATTAATTTTTTAGTCCTTCATACAGATTGTCCTTCAATAACCTCCCCACCATGTTCTCCTGCCCTATATTCACCTAATGTAGTCACTTAACAATGTATTTTATCATCTCCATAGTAGTGCTTTACCCCAAACCCCCTAAAATGTTTTGAAATGTGATTTGTGCTTTAAATTCAGGCAGAGTGCCAGAGGCTTTTTTTGTGGTGTCCCCAAATCATTTTTCTTAACCCTCCCTCCCCCCAACTGGTAAGTCAGCTGATAACAATTCTCTATCTATCCTCAATCATCTATCTGATGACTTTGCCAAACCCATACACACTATACCCATCTCTTTTGTGCTCTGATTTATGGATGAATTCCCCAAAGCATGTAGTGCAAGGGCCTGCCTGTATACTTTCAAATGGTACTGTTTGAATTTTTAAGATCCTATTATTATCTTGAGACAGGTAATGACAGTATGTTCAAATGTGCTCAAATGTGTACAGTGTGTATTTATATCTTTGTATTCGGACACTTCTTACCTGTCCAGTGGGCTGCCAATAATGTAACTAAGGAGGGGCTGTTTCAAGTAATACCCTGTATTTAGGCATTCATCTCTCATTGAAGTGAAGAGGGTTACCTGTCCAAGATTTCCACACCCCCCATAATGTTAGAAATGGCCCATGAGAGGGGGGGAGGGGGAATATGATAGGTGTACCTTATACTTTGGTGTTGTTAAATTCCCCTTAATAAATGCTATCTGGAGGTTGCCTCAGAATGTTTGTGCCTAATCTGCTTGCCATGTTTCTGAGCAAAAATATTAATTTTTTTTTCCCTCAACAGTTTCCTTTCATGCCACAGGAATGGCAGACTGTGGCCTCCCACTTTGCCCAGCGGTGGGACTTTCCTAACTGCGGAGGGGCAATTGATGGGAAACATGTCCACATCATCCCACCACCCAACTCGGGGTCATACTATTTAAACTATAAGGGGTTCAATAGTATTGTGATGTTGGCAGTGGTGCCGGCTAATTACGACTTCTTGTATGTGGACGTGGGGAAGAATGGCCGGATGTCTGATGGTGGAGTCATCGCCCAGATGGAGTTCTACAGGCGTCTCCAGAATGGCAGCTTGGACTTGCCAGCTCCAGAGGACAATGTGGAAGGACTCCCATTCATGTTCGTTGCTGATGAAGCGTTTGCGCTGGGGGACCACCTTATGCGGCCATTCCCTATGAGGACCCTCACCCCGGAACAGAGGGTTTTTAATTACCAGCTGGCCAGAGCCCGAAGAGTGGTGGAGAACACATTTGGAATCCTGGCCAGCCGGTTCTGCCTATTTCTGACACCTATCCATATAGCGGAGTATAAATTTAATCATATAATCATGGCGTGCTGTATTCTCCATAACTTTTTACGGAAACATTCGGCCAACTATGCTGGCTCAGTTGGGCCTGAGGCCGGAGTGATACCTGAAACAACACTGACAGCGCTTGAAAGCGGCCGTCCTGGCTTGCCCTCCCTGAGTGCCCGTGATGTCCGGTTACGATACCTGGAGTTCTTTGCGGGTAGGGGGGCCATCAATATGCCTTCAAATTTGTGAAGCCTTTTTCAAATAAAAAAGCAAAAAAAAGAAATTCTTTGTGGACATTTACTGCTTGTGTTTGTTTTAGCTGACTCTGACAGAAATGTGTTGAGTCCAGAAAATGGCGTGATTGTGTAACCTTATACAAAGCACTGTTGGGTGTTATTTACTAAAGGCAAAGACACTTTTCACTACAAGTGCACTTGCAACTGCACTGAAACTGCACTTGTAGTGCAAAGAGGATTTGCCCTTAGGAAATAACCCCCATTTTCACAGAAAACACCAATTACATCACCAACAAAGTGTTTTATTAGCGTTGACACAATAATCCACACATTCTTGTTAAACAATCTCTTTAATACCTGCACCATCACATGTGCATTTCAAAAAGGTTTTTCTAACAAACCCACATGTTTGTTCTTTTTCAATTTTTGGAGTAGCATTATAAACCAGATAAAGGTCCATTTATTTAAGATAAAACAGGCATGTGTAAAACCAACAAGAAATACACAAATCTTGAACTTACAAAGTTCACATTTGGTAGAACTTGAAGGCAATATCAGACATGAGTATTTAAGAACTGTGTTTGATATTGCGTTCAGATGGGGTGAAGTCACCCCAGGAAAAGGCAAATTTGGAAGATGCACACAAATTTACCAATGTCAACATGTGTGACCTGCCATCACGGGGGATCAAGGGACGTGTTTTGGGGGAGAAACCCCTTCCTCTCAGCTACTTTATTATTGAGGAAGGGGTTGCAACCCCAAAATGCGTCCATTGATCTCCCGTGATGGCAGATAGCACATGTTGGCACACTGTGTGCATCCTGCAAATTAGGCTTTTCTACAAATCTTGCAAACATTTTGAACATTGGAGCACACCAAAAAACCAAGGGATTGGGAGGGGTTTTAAACTCGCCCCAAAACATCAATGATGTTTTTATTTTTTAGAATAACATCATTGATGTTTTTCTTTAGGTTTTCCAATTGTAAATTACACCCCATGATCTCCCCGATCAGGATCTGGGCACTTTCTGATGTGAAAGGATCTGGATCCCCAATATCACGATCACCTAAAAAGAGATAAACCAAACAAAAACAGGTATCAAAAATATGCCGGCATCCATCTCTTACCTGAGCCTGTGGTCGCAGTCACTCACCTGTTGTGGTGACTAGTTCCACCACGTCTTCTTCATCCTCCTGCACTTCTTGGTTTGGGGGAATTTCCCCTTCTTCCAGAGGTGGGGGGTCTCTGGTCTCCTCTGATGAGGGGTGTCCTCCAAGTCTTTTTTCCCCTATGTAAAACACAAATGCTATACTTAGCACACAGTGATTTGATGGCAGAACTATAAATAGGAAACATTGCTTGAAAGTGGGGTACAATTGTCTATTTTGGCCGAGTGAAAAAATGTAGCGTTTTCAGTGTCCTTTGTCAAGCTTCAATACTTTACCTGTTTGGTACAAGCTTCACAGATGGAGACCCCCCATAGTATACACTGGAGCACCTGTGTGGCCCCCTTATAAAAATGGTGTTCTTGTGTCCCACACTAGTGCTCCAGTGTCCAGATGTGAAAGCAGCTGCTGAGTGTCCTCTTCTTACTCAGAATCTAGTTTGCATTTCATTCTAGTAACAAAGCCATCTACACAACCAAAATAGTTTCTGACAAGTAGGGCGTAAAAATTGTGGCCAAATGCATATGGCCTAAACAATGGTGTTTTAGAGGCCGAAAGAAAAATCTTTGATACGAACGAATAATGTGCCCATGAACATGAAAGTTGCCATTTTAAAATGTACACTTGTAAGAAAAGCACATGGAGCAGCACTAACATAAGAAACATAAAGAATAGGAACACAGGACAACTACTTACTTTTTTGCAGCACTCTCCGGATCTTTCTGTACTGCTCATGTTCTCGTAATTTGAGGTCCGACCACTGTTTCCTGAGCTGATCTTTCGATCGTCGCACCCCGAATTTCCGGTGCAGACTTTTGACCACTTTCGCAATTATCTTGGCCTTTCTGACATTGGGGTTGGGGTAAGGTCCATACTTTCCATCATAGTCGGCCTTCTTCAGGATGTCCACCATCTCCAACATCTCCCCAAAGGACATATTTGAGGCCTTAAATCTCCTTCTGGATCGGGACGTTTCCGGCTCCGGGCTTTCCTCCTCCTCCTCCTCGTTGCTATAATTAGCACGATCCTGCTGTGTATCCGCCATGTGCTCTTCCCCCACTGTGCAGAATGAAAAGGGGCGGGGAATAGACTAGAAAGAACATCAGGGGCGGGCGGAGTTACACGCATGCGCAGTGTGTACGATCTGTGAGCGGAGGAAGGAGCATCGAAAGCACCGACTGTGCTAACGAAGGTAAGATCTAAACTTGGGCCTATACTTCTTCGAAATTGAAGCTCATATTGTAACAAGATTAGGAGAGTTTGGCCTGACCTTAGGGTTTGTCTTGTGTTGTGTCTTGCAGAGAAAATGGATGGCTTCAATGACCACAACTTCCTCCCCCTGTTCATAGACAAATACAGGGAGCTGCCCTGTCTGTGGCAGGTGAGACATCCTCATTATAATAATAAACAAAAGAGGCAGGCAGCGCTGGAGAAACTGCTGGAGTTGGTGAAGCCGGTGGTCCTGACAGCAACCATCTCCTATTTAAAAACCAAAATTGGTGGCCTGAGGAGCACTTATCTTAGGGAGCGCAAGAAGGTCACAGATTCCCAGAGGTCTGGAGCTGCAGCAGATGACGTTTATGTCCCCAGGCTGTGGTACTATGAGAGACTGCGATTTCTGTCAGACCACACTGAAGTCAGGGAATCCCTCTCCACTCTTCCTTCCACTCTTCCTTCCACCCCAGCTGAGGCTTCCGATGTCCAACCTGGGCCTTCCAGCCGGGAAGAAGTGGAGGAGCCCAGCTGGAGTCAGGTATAGCATTCCTCTACAGATTTCAGAACAATAAAGAAATGATGTTTACTAGATGTTAGTATTGATCACTAATTGCTGATTGAAAAAAGTTTTTTACATATCAATAGACAGTAGTGGGCAAAAAATAATTGGGACAAGAATGAAAAATGCTGGGCTCAGAATCCTAGTCTGTTATATTTGTGAACATTCAAGTTGCAACAGTCAGAAGGTGAAAATTGAGTGTGATTGATGAATAAAATACTAAAACAATGTCCCTTTTTCATACACAGGAAGACCTCAGCCAGGAGGAGGTTGTGGAATGTGGCAGTCAGGAGGAGGCGGTGATTAGTGGCAGCCAGGAGGAGGCGGGGCTAAGTGTCAGCCAAGCGAAGCCTGGGACCAGTCGCAGCCTGACCGAATCGCAGGTTTCTCCCCTCCGCCCTCCATATAAAAGAGCGAGGAAGACGACTCCCATGCAGGATTCTGCGCTCAGGCTCATTCAGGAGGCTTCTGCATCCCTCCGAGCCTTACCCACTCCTGAAGAGGCCTTTGCCTGCATGGCTGCCACAAAACTGCAGGGCATGCAGGAGGGTCAACGCAAGCTGTGTGAGGACCTTCTTTATAAAGTCCTAAGTAAGGGGGTGAGTGGGGAACTAACACCCAAGACCGACGTGATTGAGTTGGACCATCCTCCTCCTCCTCCTGCTGCCACAACTCCACCACCAGAGCCACCGCGTGGAAGGAAGCGTGGAAGGAAGACCAGAGAGTGATGACCCTGGGTTCAGTCTGGTCTGACAAAAGCTGCAGTCTCTTGTATGACCACAGCCTGGGGACACAGATGTCATCTGCTGCTTTCCGGATCTCTGGGACTGATGGACCAGACTGCACTCCCTTAGATAAGGACTCCTCAGGCCACCAATTTTGCTTGATAATTATTGATGTCTGCCCTGGGGGTCCAAGGCTTCACCCATTTCTGCTGTTTCTCCAGCGTTGCCTCCCTCTTTGTTTAGTTGTGACCCCTTAATAAAAGTTTTTTATTTGGGAAATTATACTCTCCTGTGTGTTTTCATCAAAAAAGGACAGTTTGTTGGTGATGATTCAGGTACATTTCTAACATAAAATGTGAAATTAACAAGGGACAACAACACCAAACAATCTCCTACAGATTAAATAGAACAACATATTAATGGTGTTGTGGTAACTTGACCCAAAAAACATACACAAAAATTTTCACGAGTACTAATAAAAATCCCAAAAACCAAAAATACGCCTTGAAAAAAATACAAACCCTAAAAAAATGAATCGGCCTTAAAAACCAAAAGAAAAAAAAAAATAATGATGTCAGATGTGACAAATCAAAATATATCAAAATATATTAAGGGAATCCCGATAAATAGTAAAGAAATTAGTTTGTGAGAAGTGTGTGTGAATATGAGCAGCAAAACTACTTAATTCTTGTCCCATTATAAAGAAGAAGAGAGTGCGCTGTATTAAACCATTTTTAACACTGCAGCGTGACGAAAGTGCTGTATCCATTGCGAACGCTCATTTTACCTGACCGAGCTGTTCCGTGTTGGAATTTCTTCTGAGCATGCGTGGCACTTTGTGCGTCGGAACAGGCCACACACGGTCGGAATTGACGCAATCAGATTTTGTTGTCGGAAATTTTTTTTCTCCTGCTCTCAAACTTTGTGTGTCGAAAAATCCGACGGAAAATGTCCGATGTAGCCCACACACGGTCGGAATTTCCGACAACACTCTCCGATCGGACATTTTTCATCGGAAAATCCGACCGTGTGTACGGGGCATAAGGGTGCAGTGCTCTGCGCCCCAAGTCCACTCTTTTTGAAGCCAATTAAAGCCTCAGGCTCTAATCATGTGCTTCAAAGAAAAAATCCACATTGAAATCAATGCATCTAGCGCCCTGCATGTAGATTTGGGGCTAAATGGATAAATAAGAAGGTCAATGAATCCTTCTCGACCAGTGGCGGCCACTCGTGACAATCTGACAATCATATTCCAGTAATCTTTGCTCTTTGCTGTCATTTTTCTATAATGTAAGTGTCTTTTTACTCCAATGAAATTGTGATTTATTGGTTGAACTAGATGGACTTGTATCTTCTTTTCAACCAGACTAATTATGTAACTATGATCAAATAATGCAAGTCTGTAACCCAGGCAAATGTTATGCAATAAAGCTAAACTTTGGGCACAAATGAAATGTTTCACAAATTTCTGATCAGTGTCCTTAGATACTTGACAACTAGGAGGGGAGGTCATAGTCGTAGTTGTCTGGGGAGTTAAGCTGGCCAAAAATGGATCGAAATTTGTCTGGTTCAGCAGGGAGCAGCCAAATATTGATCCATGTGTGGGCAGACTGGTTGTACACAAGTCATAATTTTCTCTCGACCAGCGCTGCTGGCTATAGATGTGCTGATCAGTGTATTCTTATGGAAGGGGAAATTTCCACACTGTTAGAATACAAAGGGGTTGATTTACTAAAACTGGAGAGTGCAAAATCTGAAGCAATCAGCTTCCAGGGTTTTATTGAATAAGCTGATGTTTTAGGCTGATTGGCTACCATGCCCAGCTGCACCAGATGTTCCATTCACCAGTTTCAGTAAACCAACCCCAATGTCTGAATGGGAGGGATTCCCCCATCCACACACTCAATGTTTTCTTTCTTTCAACCCGCTGGTTGAATATAAAAAAAATGACTCATGTATGGCCAACCTTAGCTGGAAGCTATTGAAGCCAACACCAACCACAGTTTGGAGAACAAGAAAAGCAAAGTAAAAATCTGAGGCCAACAATCACAGGGAACTTCTGTTTTCCCTTTTTAATGCCCACATAACTGCTGGCAGCTCCACTCCATCTATCTCTGACCCTCCTCTGCCTCTTTCATCTGCATACCTCAGCATCTTCACAGTTCCCATCTGCATAACACAGTTATCACAGTTGTGTACCTAACTATACATTTATGTAGATACTCCTAAGTCACATCCTATCTGATAAAAGGAAGATCTACTGATCCCTCCTCCTGGCATCTGAGTACATTTTTTCTGCTTTCAGGATAGATGCAGGATAAACAAAAAAGTTTACCGCCTGGGGATTTCTGTACAAGGGGGAAGGACGTTTGGGTGCAAAAAAAAAAAGGTAAGCCTGGAGATCAGCGCTAATTATGTTATTCTCGGTAGGCACATTTTATTGTAATAATTATTAAAAAAAATGCAACATGCCCGATTTACTTTGCTACTTACATACATTACAGTAGCAATGCACACTTGCAAAGATCTTATTGCAGCTTGTATCTTCCTTATAGATTTGCAGACGTGTTCCTTCATGTATTTTATTTTAAAAGCTTTGTCTATCTCAAAGGTAAAATATGGTGTATTTCCTAAGAGCACAAATTGTGAGTTATTATTGCACCATTTACCTAAAATTATATTTCTATAAGTGTAGAAATTTTGAGATTAGCTACTAAAGGCAGGGTAGATTAACCATTACAATGACTCAAATGCTAGCCATGCATGTTAGGATTTCACTCGCCAGCCTCACAGGCTAACAAAGAGAAATCATCAGATTCCGCTACTTCATAATCAAACAGTACCTGCATCTGCTTAAATGTAGGCAGTGTTTGGCTGAGAATATTCTGCCCAACTAAAGTCAATAGAAAAATCTAATTTTGTTGATCTGGGTGGGGCCAACAGGGCCACCCACAGATGAAATTTAGCAGGAATTGAGAAATATTTGATCTGTGTATGGCCAGTTTAACTCTTGCCTAACAACTGCTGAGAGAAGTTAGACACACAGAGAGCTATCGGCAACACACCAGAGTTGATTTGCTCAATAATAGACATGTGCGATTTGTTTCATTATGAATCGAAATTTGGACTAAATTTTTGTTATTCGGAAATTCGGATGTATCCAAATTTTTGAATCACAATAGTAATGAATTTGAACTGATCCAAAATAAATGATAACAAAACAAATTCTAAGAATTTTAATTTTGTAATGAATTTTAATTTGAAAATTTATATGCATTTGAATTCAAAATGGAGACATATTACAATAAAAAAAAGTAAGGTATTACAGTGAAATAAGATGATAATTCCTACTTAGGCTGCTTTTTAGAATAGAATAGAAAAGAATAGAATAAAACAGAATAGGATAGAAAATAAAAGGACAGAATATAACAATAATAATTATTATTATACAGGATTTATATAGCGCCAACAGTTTGTGCATCACTTTACAACATGAGGGCAGACAGTACAGTTACAATAAATTCAATACAGGTGGAATCAGAGGGCCCTGCTCATTAGAGCCAATACTCTAAAAGGGAGGGTCAAAGTGATACAAAAGGTGATAACTGTGTGGGATGAGCTGATGGAGAAATTAAAAGTACAGTTGTTAGATGAAGGCGGGATAGGCTTCTCTAAAGAGAGCGGTTTTTAGGGATCACCTAAAAATGGACGGAGATTGTCAGACAGAATGAGGTAGGGAATTCCATAGGATGGGAGAGGCTCTGGAGAAATCTTGGAGGCGAGCTTGAGAACAGGGGAAAATGAATGATTTGGTTGGTAATTTGAGACTAGGTTAGTAATGTAGCTGGGGGCCAAGTATTGGACAGCTTTGTAGATTGTTGTTAGTATTTTGAATTTAATTTGTTGCATGAGTGGCAGCCAATGGAGGGATTGGGTAGAATATAAAGGAAAATAATAGAATACAAAAGAATAAATATAATACCATAAAATAGCACAGAATTGAATAGAATATAAAAGAATAGAGTATAATAAAACAGAATAGAATAGATAAAAAGGAATATAATATAAAATAATATAATAGAGCAGAATAGAACAGAAAATAAAATAATAGAACAGAAAAAAATATAATAGAACAGAATAAAACAGAACATACTTGAATAGAAAATAAAGAATATAACAAAATAATGTCAAATCTATCAGAATAGAATAGAAACTAAAGAAATAGAATACAATAGAATCAAATAAAACAGAAATAAAACAGAATATAGTAGAAACTAAAAGAATAGAACAGACAAGCATAGAATAGAAATGAAAAGAATAGAATAGGAAAAATAGACTAGAATAGAATAGAATAAAATAGAATGAATATAGCCAAATTTCAAATTTCAAAAGATGGTTATGTTCATTCTATCATTTATTTTCTATTCTACTCTGTTCTATTATTTTATTTTCTATTCTATTCTATTGTTTTTTGTTCTATTCTACTCCTTTCTTTTTTAGTCTATTCTATTCTTTTCCTTAATTTTCTCTTCTTTTTTATTCTTTAACCACTTCAGCCCTGGAAGATTTGGCTGCTCAATGACCAGGCTATTTCTTGCGATACGGCCAGGGCCGTCTTTAATTTTGATTGGGCCCTGGGCAAACATTTTCTTGGGGCCCCCCCTCCATTCTGAGACATACAAAAAATAGCAGGTAGACTCAAAATCAGTTTACTGCAGCAGTTCACGCAGCGATTGCAATTGTTTGCCAGAGGTTACAGCCAATCATTACTGCTCAATGGCTGGTTTCTAGAGGTTACAACACATAATTTCTGCTTGCCGATTGGTTGCTAGAGGTTAATGTACATTATTAGCGCTCACTAATTGGTTGCTAGGGGTTACAGCACATCATTAGCACTTACTGATTGGTTGCTAGAGATTAAAGCAGATCACTACTGTTTGCTGTCTGGTTGCTAGAGGTTCATGCACATCATTACCTCTCACTGAGCAGTGGAGCAATCCCAAATAATTGAGCAAGTAAAGGGGCACAATAATACACATACTACAGGAGAGGTTCAGAGACAGCGGACATACTGCAGGAGACAATCAGAGACTGCAGACATACTGCAGGAGACAATCAGAGACTGCAGACATACTGCAGGAGACAATCAGAGACTGCAGACATACTGCAGGAGACAATCAGAGACTGCGGACATACTGCAGGAGATTACCAGAGACTGCGGACATACTGCAGGAGACAATCAGAGACTGCGGACATACTGCAGGAAACAATCAGAGACTGCAGACATACTGCAGGAAACAATCAGAGACTGCGTACATACTGCAGGAGACAATCAGAGACTGCGTACATACTGCAGGAGATAATCAGAGACTGCAGACATACTGCAGGAGACAATCGGAGACTGCGGACATACTGCAGGAGACAATCGGAGACTGCGGACATACTGCAGGAGACAATCGGAGACTGCGGACATACTGCAGGAGACAATCAGAGACTGCGGACATACTGCAGGAGACAATCGGAGACTGCGGACATATTGCAGGAGACAATCGGAGACTGCGGACATACTGCAGGAGACAATCAGAGACTGCGTACATACTGCAGGAGACAATCAGAGACTGCGTACATACTGCAGGAGACAATCAGAGACTGCGTACATACTGCAGGAGACAATCAGAGACTGCGGACATACTGCAGGAAACAGAGACTGCGTACATACTGCAGGAGACAATCAGAGACTGCGGACATACTGCAGGAGACAATCAGAGACTGCGTACATACTGCAGGAGACATTTAGAGACTGCGGACATACTGCAGGAGACAATCAGAGACTGCGGACATACTGCAGGAGACAATCAGAGACTGCGTACATACTGCAGGAGACATTTAGAGACTGCGTACATACTGCAGGAGACAATCAGAGACTGCGGACATACTGCAGGAGACAATCAGAGACTGCGGACATACTGCAGGAGATTACCAGAGACTGCGGACATACTGCAGGAGATTACCAGAGACTGCGGACATACTGCAGGAAACAATCAGAGACTGCGTACATACTGCAGGAGACAATCAGAGACTGCGTACATACTGCAGGAGATAATCAGAGACTGCAGACATACTGCAGGAGACAATCGGAGACTGCGGACATACTGCAGGAGACAATCGGAGACTGCGGACATACTGCAGGAGACAATCGGAGACTGCGGACATACTGCAGGAGACAATCAGAGACTGCGGACATACTGCAGGAGACAATCAGAGACTGCGGACATACTGCAGGAGACAATCAGAGACTGCGGACATACTGCAGGAGACAATCAGAGACTGCGGACATACTGCAGGAAACAGAGACTGCGTACATGCTGCAGGAGACAATCAGAGACTGCGGACATACTGCAGGAGACAATCAGAGACTGCGTACATACTGCAGGAGACATTTAGAGACTGCGGACATACTGCAGGAGACAATCAGAGACTGCGGACATACTGCAGGAGACAATCAGAGACTGCGGACATACTGCAGGAGACAATCAGAGACTGCGTACATACTGCAGGAGACAATCAGAGACTGCGGACATACTGCAGGAGACAATCAGAGACTGCGGACATACTGCAGGAAACAGAGACTGCGTACATACTGCAGGAGACAATCAGAGACTGCGGACATACTGCAGGAGACAATCAGAGACTGCGTACATACTGCAGGAGACATTTAGAGACTGCGGACATACTGCAGGAGACAATCAGAGACTGCGGACATACTGCAGGAGACAATCAGAGACTGCGGACATACTGCAGGAGACAATCAGAGACTGCGGACATACTGCAGGAGACAATCAGAGACTGCGTACATACTGCAGGAGACATTTAGAGACTGCGTACATACTGCAGGAGACAATCAGAGACTGCGGACATACTGCAGGAGACAATCAGAGACTGCGGACATACTGCAGGAGACAATCGGAGACTGCGTACATACTGCAGGAGACAATCTGAGACTGCGTACATACTGCAGGAGACAATCGGAGACTGCGTACATACTGCAGGAGACAATCTGAGACTGCGTACATACTGCAGGAGACAATCGGAGACTGCGTACATACTGCAGGAGACAATCAGAGACTGCGTAAATACTGCAGGAGACAATTGGAGACTGCGTACATACTGCAGGAGACAATCGGAGACTGCGGACATTCTGCAGGAGACAATCAGACATTATACAGGGGATGGTCAGAGAACTTGCAGCAATGCACAGCTTTACAGTTAAATAACACAGCTCAGGGTTTAAACATTCAGGCATTTTATGGTTGTAAGGACATACCTGGCCAGCCAAACTCACTACATACATTCAGGACTGTGGGCGGGGCTTCCACTCTCTGCTCTCACTAAAGCAGCTGGGAGCTCCACTGACGCTTTGTTGGGTGGGCCCTGGGCCCACATCATCCGTGAATGGTCGCCCCGATGACAGCTTTGCAGAGCGCACAGAGGACATGGGAGGATGTATTCCGCGCTAGCCAGCTGAGAGGGGCGGGGCCGGGAGCTCCACTGACGCTCTGACCCCGCCCACGTGCAGCCTGTGTACTGGGAATAGAGCGCCTGTAGTGAGAGCCAGTGATTGGAATGGGAGTGTCATTGGAGCTCCCGGCCCCGCCCCCGGACCTCTGTATTCACCAGCCAGTATAGAGGGGGCGGGGCCGGAAGCTCCACTGACACTCACACTCCGATCACTGGCTCTCACTACAGAAGCTCTTTTCCGAGTACACAGGCTGCACATGGGCGGGGTCAGAGCGTCAGTGGAGCTCCTGGCCCCGCCCCCTCTCAGCTGGCTAGCGAGGAATACATCCTCCCGTGTCCTCTGTGCGCTCTGCAAAGCTGTGATCGGGGCCCCAATTCACAGCTAGCGCGGGCCCCCCAACAAAGATTGGGCCCAGGGCAAGTGCCCCGTTTGCCCTGCGCTAAAGACGGCCCTGGATACGGCACTTTAACTGACAACTGCGCGGTCGTGCACCATTGTACCCAAACAAAATTAATGTCCTTTTTTTCCAACAAATAAAGCTTTCTTTTGGTGGTATTTGATCACCTCTGCGGTTTTTATTTTTTGCGCTATAAACAAAAGAAGAGCGACCATTTTGAAAAAAAAAAACACAATCTCTTATACTTTTCGCTATAGTAAATGTCCCAATTTAAAAAAAAAAAAAACGAATTTTTTTCTCAGTTTAGGCGATATGTATTCTTCTACATATTTTTGGTAAAAAAAAATCACAATAAGCGTATATTCATTGGTTTGCGCAAAAGTTATAGCGTCTACAAAATAGGTCATTTTATGGCATTTTATGGCACTTTTATTACTATTTTTTTTACTAGTAATGGCGGTGATCTGCGATTTTTATCTGGACTACGATATTACGGCGGACAAATCGGACACCTTTGACACATTTTTGGGACCAGTGACATTTATACAGTGATCAGTGCTATAAAAATGCACAGATTATATGACACTGGCAGGGAAGGGGTTAACACTAGGGGATGATCAAGGGGTTAACTGTGTTCCCTAGGTGTGTTATAATTGTAGGGGGGATGGGACTGTGTAGGAGGAGAGAGAGATCGGTGTTCATACTTAGTATGAACACACAATCTCTCTCTACTCCCCTGAAAGAACCGGGATTTGTGTGTTTACACACACAACCCCGTTTTCATTCTGTAACGAGCGATCGCGGGTGCTCAGTGTTCGGATGCGTCTTAAAGAGCCAATGTGTAGCTACGATGGCACGCACAGGGGAGCCAACCTGCCACATTAAAACTGCGGCGGCTGGTTCGGAAATGGTTAAAGCAGCCTAAGTAGGAATCATCATCTTGTTTCACTTGTATATCCTACTGTATTTATTGCAATATGTTTCCATTTCAAATTCAAGTTTGAATTCATTTCAAATCATATTCAAAATAAGAAATATACAAAATAAATCTGAATATACAAAAATAAATCATTTTATAAAATATGATGAGACTAAATTATTCACTTAAGGAACACATCCGTAATGAAGCGTAACAAATTGTCCTGTTGTGCACATTTCTATTCAATAAATAGAGCATGTATACATTGTAAAGTTTGTGTTAACTTAGCTTAATTAATGAGGTGACATTGCACACTAATGCCCCGTACACACGGTCGGATTTTGTTGTCGGAAATTCCAACCGTGTGTGGGCTCCATCGGACATTTTCCATCGGATTTTCCGACACACAAAGTTGGAGAGCAGGAGATAAAATTTTCCGACAACAAAATCCGTTGTCGGAAATTCCGATCGTGTGTACACAAATCCGACGGACAAAGTGCCACGCATGCTCAGAATAAATAAAGAGATGAAAGCTATTGGCCACTGCCCCGTTTATAGTCCTGACGTACGTGTTTTATGTCACCGCGTTCAGAACGATCAGATTTTCCGACAACTTTGCGTGACCGTGTGTATGCAAGACAAATTTGCCCTGCTACATCATGTATATAGATCACGTATATACAGGATATTTGATCTGCCATTTCCGGGTAGCGGGCACAAATGCGTGCTACTGGTGGCTCGCTCCCGCTGTGATTATACACAATAGGAGCCAATTCATGGGTACCGGGAACTCGATGTCCGCTGGCACCCTCCCATCATTTGGTTCACAGGCAGAACGGCAGTTTGCCTAGGTAAACAAGTAGGGAAGACATGGATGAAAGAAAGAACTGGGTGCACACCGCTCAAAGCCACATGTAAGGATCTGATGTGCTGCTGGAAGAATCCGGGTGTCTGCCTGGTCCGCAGCTAGAGAAATGCAATTGAAACAGAGAGAAATGGTGGCACATCCAAAAATAAAATCAAAAAATTTTATTGAAAATCCATAAAATCAAGGAACATGACATACTTTAATCCAATAAGGTGCTTAGTGGATGCGTTTCACACACGTTTGTGTGAAATGCGTCCACTAAGTACCTTATTGGATGGTTGGTCAAAATGCCAAAGGGGAAGGGGATGCGGTATGTGTATGTGCATGTGAACTACTGACCATTTTTCAGCACTTCAGCAACAGGTCAACAGAAGATGCTGAACATTTGTGGAGATAACATTTCTAGTCTACATTTACTGTAAGTAAGTCATAATGTGACCCAGGCCTGGTATGGGAGGACTGCTTGTACCCCCCCCTCCCCCCCATTGACAGCCCTGCCTGTGTACATATATCATTCCAGGCGGTACACAGAAAGACTTTTATAACATCAAAAACTTAGTGATAAGATCATTTACATTATGCTGATGATTTCATGTACTGTTCTCATACCCATAGACTATATATACACTTTAATATGTTAGAAACTTACCGGTATTTTAAATTTGAACAGTTTTGATAGCTGGAAAAAATGAAATGCTGGCAGATTTGCTTATCTTACCATACTTTATCCAGTTTGTCCAGTGTAGATAAGATTCCACCAAGAAGAGCAAGTTATTGAACATAAGATGCACAATCTTTTCTTAGCCTGAAGAGTAACTTGGAGTTGTAGACTGTTACTGTGGAAAATAATACATATTGAATACATTTACTGAAGAAATTATAGGAAATAATAATGACAGCAATGAACTGGAATAATTATGGATAGTGATCTTAAAATAGATGGAACATTATCAGTTACAATAATGTCACTACAGCAAAAATATCACTACAGCCTTTTGACTATAAAATTTCTAGTACAGTCATGAGCAAAACTCACTGTGGCATGGAGGGTCGATATGAGTGTGGCAATAATGTGGAGGGATAATATTCATGGTAATACTGCAATACACTTATAATATTCTATATTATTCTATATTATATATATATTTTTTTTAGATTGTAAGCTATTCTGAGCAGGGCCCTCTTAATCCTCTTGTATTTTATTGTATTATAACTGTATTGTCTCCCTTTTATATTGTAAAGCGCTGCATAAACTGTTGCCGCTATATAAATCCTGTATAATAATATAATAATAATATTATTCTATATTATGTATATTTTTTAATAGAATGTGATATATATATATATATATATATATATATATATATATATATATATATATATATATATATACACAGTATATACAGTATCTCACCTCCCTTGTAAATCTTTTCATGTGACAACACTGAAGAAATTACACTTTGCTACAATGTAAAGTAGTAAGTGTACAGCTTGTATAACAGTGTAAATTTGCTGTCCCCTCAAAATAACTCATCACACAGTCATCAATGTCTAAACCACTGGCAAGAAAAGTGAGTACACCCCTAAGTGAAAATGTCCAAATTGGGCCCAATTAGCCATTTTCCCTCCCCGGTGTCATGTGACTCGTTAGTGTTACAAGGTTTCAGGTGTGAATGGGGAGCAGGTGTGTTCAATTTGGTGTTATCGCTCTCACTCTCTCATACTGTTCACTGGAAGTTAAACATGACACCTCATGGCAAAGAACTCTCTGAGGATCTGGAAAAAATAATAGTTGCTCTACATAAAGATGGCCTAGGCTTTAAGAAGATTGCCAAGACCCTGAAACTGAGCTGCAGCACAGTGAACCAACAGCGGTTTAACAGGACAGGTTCCACTCAGAACAAGCCTTGTCATGGTCGACCAAAGATGTTGAGTGCACTTGCTCAACGTCTCATCAAGAGGTTGTCTTTTGGAAACAGACGTATGAATGCTGCCAGCATTGCTTCAGAGGTTGAAGGGGTGGGTGGGTCAGCCTGTCAGTGCTCAGACCATACGCCGCACGCTGCATCAAATTGGTCTGCATGGTTGCTGTCCCAGAAGGAAGCCTCTTCTAAAGATGATGCACAAGAAAGCCCACAAACAGTTTGCTGAAGACAGGCAGACTAAGAACATGGATTACTAGAACCATGTCCTGTGGTCTGATGAGACCAAGATAAACGTATTTAGTTCAGATGGTGACAAACGTGTGTGGTGGCAACCAGGTGAGGAGTACAAAGACGATTGTGTCTTTCCTTCAGTCAAGCATGGTGGTGGGAGTTTCATGGTCAGGGGCTGCATGAGTGCTTCCGGCATTGGGGAGCTACAGTTCATTGAGGGAACCATGAATGTCAACATGTACTGTGACATACTGAAGCAGAGCATGATCCCCTCCCTTCAGAGACTAGGCCGTAGGGCAGTAATCCCACATGATAATGACCCCAAATACACCTCCAAGGCAACCACTGCCTTGCTAAATAAGCTGAGGGTAAAGGTAATGGACTGACCAAGTATGTCTCCAGACCTAAACCCTATTGAGCATTTGTGGGGCATCCTCAAACGGAAGATGGAGGAGTGCAAGGTCTCTAACATCCACCAGCTCCGTGATGTTATCATGGAGGAGTGGAAGAGGACTCCAGTGGCAACCTGTGAAGCTTTGGTGAACTCCATGCCCAAGAGGGTTTAGTCAGTCCTGGAAAATAATGCTGGCCATGCAAAATGTTGACACTTCGGACCCAATTTGGAAATTTTCACATTTACACTGTTATACAAGCTGTACACTCATTACTTTACATTGTAGCAAAGTGTAATTTCTTCTTACAAAAATGTGAGTGGTATATATATATATATATATATATATATATATATATATATATATATAATATATATATATATTATACGTTTGTTTTAAATATTTTCCTTTAAAGGAGTTGTAAAGACAAAAGATTTTTTATCTTAAGATTAAAATAAAAAGCCTTCTGCATTCAGCAGCCGCCTCAGCACCCCCTTTTACTTACCTGAGCCCCATCTCTATTCGGCGATGTACACGAGTGTCTCGGCCATCCGTGACTCTCCCTCCCTCTTGGCAGAGACACAGCAGTGGGACCCAATTAAAGTCAGCCAGCCAATCAGGAGAGGGAGGGGGCTGGGCTGGGCTGCAGCTCCATGTTTGAATAGATACAGGAAGCTGTGACTCATCATGGGTGCTCCCATAGCAAGCTGCTTGCTGTGGGGGCACTCGACAGGAGGGAGGAGCCAAGAGAGATGATAAAGAACCTGAGAAGAGGAGGATCTGGGCTGCCCTGTGTAAATCCACTGCAACAGAGAAGGTAAGTATAATATGTTTGTTATTTTTATTGAAAAAAATTAAACTTTACAATCACTTTAAGTGATCCATGTAGATTGCAGGGTCTTTGACAAACTTTGTGGCAGATTCTTATCTGTTTGTTGCTCTAAAGAAATAGCTGTATGTTTCACCATGTTCTTTGCAGACTGAATCTGACTGGGAGGGACTGTTTCATCATAATCACCTGGTACACTCTTATGCCCTGCACACACGGTCGGATTTTCCAACGGAAAATGTGTGATAGGACCTTGTTGTCGGAAATTCCGACCGTGTGTGGGCTCCATCACACATTTTCCATTGGAATTTCCAACACACAAAGTTTGAAAGCTTGCTATAAAATTTTCCATCAACAAAATCCGTTGTCGGAAATTCTGATCATGTGTATACGAATCCGATGCACAAAGTGCCACGCATGCTCAGAATAAATGAAGAGACAAAAGCTATTGGCTACTGCCCCGTTTATAGTCCCGACGTACGTGTTTTACATCACCGCGTTCAGAGCGATTAGATTTTCCGACAACTTTGTGCGACCGTGTGTATGCAAGACAAGTTTGAGCCAACATCCGTCGGAAAAAATCCATGGATTTTTTTGTCGGAATGTCTGATCAATGTCCGACCGTGTGTACAGGGCATAAGTGTTCTAATGAGAAAAGCTGGCCAGTGTGCATCCCACTAGAAGTATTTAAACGTTTGGAAGTATCTTAAAGTCACCAAAACGGATACAGTATTCCTACTGTAGGGGGGTGCCTAAATTTGACATGTATCTTAGTGCAGATTTTTGGTTCAGACACCAGGTTGCCATATTACATTGAACTTTACAGAAAATCACAGCAGCTGCAATTTGAAAAGGAAAGATAATTTTTAATAACGTTAAATTACAACATGTTTTTTTTTTTCTAATAACAATGGAGTTACCATTTAAAGTAATGTTTATTTATGTCAGACATATATCAGTATGTTTTTTTTAACATTGATTAAAACACTTTCTTCCAGAACCTACTTGGCTTATGGCACCAAAATGATTACATTGGTTACTTTGGTTTAACGTAACCATTTATTCAAGCTGCACCACACCAAATAACCTATTTTTTTTTTTTTTTCTGAATTCCCAGTTCCTCACGATAGGTAAAAAGACTGCTGGGCTTCACTCAACCATACAGAACAGGGAGAAGCTATTCTCTCTGCAGTGCCTCCATTGCTTGCTGTTACTGTTTTTCACTGGTGATGAGCAAACCAGTTGGAAAATAAGATTAACAGGCTAATTGGAAATGTGATTCTCCAGAGCATAGCTATGCTTAGTTGTCTATTCAATTCATGAATCATGATTCCTTGGGCTTTCTATTTGGATGTTTTCCTGTAGATCAGATAAATTAACATACAATATTCAGGAGAATAAAAAAATGAATTAATGGTCAATGTTATTGAGCAGCTGTATTTCCAATACTTTTATACACCAGGCTTGATAGACAAACAGATAAGTATCCTGCACTAGAGTGGAAGAAGGATTAAAATATCTGTCAGGATTTCCAATATTAAGTCAATGACCACGTTTCAAGCAGTAAGTTTACGCTGTCACATGCCAAGTGCTAACAAAACTACAAGAGGACAGAAGGAGAATATCCTTCTGAAATAAGGGACTTTGAAGGCATCATACCAAAACTGACAACATATATAGTTAAAAAATTATTTATTTGTTCCCATTGAAACACATGGTGGAATAATGCATAACCACCGATCAATCACATATAATATGCTGTACATATTATTTAAAATCAATGTAGATAACAAAAATTGTTGCTGTATCCCATTGATTATTACCAATGCATCTCGCAGTCCATTACTGCTTCATCAGGGACAGTACGGGATAATCTGAAAATTAAGGAACATTTTGACAGTACAAATATTGTAACAATTTTATTCCATATTACATGTATCATAGCCATTTGGGCTTACCACTATGATTTGAAAATGTTAATCAACCATTAACTCCAAGAAGGGTGTCCACACAGGACCTATACACCACCCCCCGTGTAGCAACATAAGAGGGCGGTCTTCTTGTCAGTAGACCACCCAGAGGGGGAAGAGGACCACGACCGGCCACACCTGAATAACTGCAAGAAATGCCAAGGAGTATCACTGAGTGTACCATTACCAACTGTGCATAAGGGTGCATGGGAGAAAAGGGGCTGACTCACATCCAGCAAATATTCACAGACCTAATATGAAAACAAAACCAGCAACAAGCAACTAAACACATGCCCAGCACACACCACCCAGCCAAACTGGCCCACATGCAGGTAGATCATGACACTTCTGGTCAATAAGCCCTTACCTCCCCTCCCACGCATATACATATAATATGGAATCAAATTGTTACAATATTTGCACTGTCAAATTCAGATCATCCTGTACTGTCCCTGATGAAGCAGTAATGGACGGCAAAATGCGTAACCAATAATTAACGGGATACAGCAACATTTTTTGTTATGGTATGATTGGTGGTTATGCATTATTCCACAATTTGTTTTAATGCCAACAAAAAAATAATGCTTTAGCTATATATGTTGTCAGTTTCACTACGATGTCTTTAAAGTCGCTTATTTTGAAAGGATGTTCTCCTTCTGTCCTCTTGTAATTTGTAAGCATTTCATAGCTGTCCTTGTCTGTGTCCCTGTTTTGGAGATTCATTCTAACTTTTTTTCTAACTTTTGTCAGCAGGAGGAATGCAAAATGTGGTGTCACTGGAAAAGGAGTAGGGGGATCTCCTGTTGGGTACATTTGTTCCAGTGACAAATATCACAGCGTAGATTTCACCAATTGGAGGGGTGTTCCTCTCACTGCTTTTCGCATCCTCGGGGCAGCAAGTGACAGAAAATTTCCCTAGCAAGGACACAGGCAAAAAAAAAGCAACCTAACCCTTCCTTGCTAAAAAATAGAAAAAAAAAGTAAAAAACAAAATAGTTGGAATTCTACTTTAAATCACTTTTTTTGCTAGGATTAAAAACCAGGAAGCACAAATTTCTGTGCTGTTTTTAATGTATACCGCAATGAATACTTGATACTTGAATAAATTATTGAATGCATACTAAAAGGGGAAGAGGGGGTTTGGGACTTTATATGAAGCCATGGCCTGGTAAGGCCATGTGCCTCAATCCCTGCCAATATGATATAAAGAGCAGGAGGGTTGGGACCACATATGAAGCATGTGGGTGCAAATGAATAGATTGGTGAATATATCAAGACGTTTATTAGTTCATATACATATATGTACAAACATAATCTCTGTGCCAAGTTCTGAAACAGTTAAACGTGATAATAACATTGGTGTCAATTAATATCATAAGGATAAAATTCCACAATTCACCAATATTAATATATATGCATATACATGTTACGGGATAATACCTGCATGACCTATAGCTTCAGGGTTGGTAAGGGTTTATGCAAAATAACAAAATCTGATAAGTACATGATAAATGTAACTGATAAACATATGATAAATGTAACAAAGCATCTGTTATCTCTAAGCGTTTTGTGGCTTTGAGCCACTCTTCAGGAGCAAGCACGTGATGAGCCTGAAATTAAAAATTGATTGTCTAAATGATCTAATATGTATCAACACACAGTGCTGTGAAAAAGTATTTGCCCCCTTCCTGATTTGTTTTGTTTTGCATATTTCTCACACTTAAATGATTCAGATCATCAAACAAATTTTAAGATTACACAAAGATAACCGAGTTAATCCAAGATGCAGTTTTTAAATTATTATTTAATTTATTAAGGGAAAAAAGCTGTTTAAACCTGCCTGACCCCATGTGAAAAAGTAATTGCCCCCTCCCATGCTGAATCATAAATGAACTGTGAAAAGCTACAATTTTTTGGAAAGTTGAGTTAAATTTCACTTGACACACCCAGGCCTGATTACTGCCAGACCTGCTGAATCAAGAAATCACATAAATAGAAGCTGTCTGACAAAGTGAAGCACGCTAACAGATCACAAAAAGCCACACATCATGCCACATCTAAAAAAAAATCAAGAACATATTAGAAACAAACATGTATTGGTCTAGGAAGGGTTTCAAAGCCAATTCTAAGGCTTTGGAACTCCAGTGAACCACGGGGAGAGCCATTATCCACAAATGGAGATAACTTGGAATAGTGGTGAACCTTCCTAGGAGTGGCTGGCTTACAAAAATTACTCCAAGAGCATGACAACGACTCATCTAGGAGGTCATAAAATAACCCAGAACAACATCTAAAGAACTGCAGGCCTCACTTGCCTCAGGTAAGATCAGTGTTCATGATTCAACAATAAGAAAGAAATTGTGCAAAAATGGCCTCCATGGGAGAATTCCAAGGCCAAAGCCACTGCTGACATAAAAGAACACAAAGGCTCATCCCACATTTACCAAAAAACATCTTGATTATCCCCAAGACTTTTAGGCAAATATTCTGTGGACTGATGAGACAAAAAATGTACTTTTTGGAAGGTGTGCATCCCGTTACATCTGGCATAAAACTAATACAGCATTTCATAACAAGAACATCATACCAACAGTCAGACATGGTGGTGGTAGCGTGATGGTCTGGGGCTGCGTTGCAGCTTCAGGACCTGGACAACTTACAATAATTGATGGAACCATGAATTTGGAGCTCTAACCAAAAATCCTAAAGGAGAATGTCCGGCCATCAGTTTGTGACCTCAAGCTCAAGTGCACCTGGGTTATGCAGAACAATGATCCGAAACACAACAGCAAGTCCACCTCCAAATGGTTCAAACAAAGCAAAATTAAGTTTTGGAGTGGCCTAGTCAAAGCCCAGGCTTAAACCCATTTGAGATGCTGTATCATGACCTTACACAGACCATTCATGCTGGAAAACCCTCCAATGTGGCTGAATTAAGACAATTCTGCAAAGAAGAGTGGGCCAAAATTTCTCCACAGCAATGTGAAAGACTCATTGCCAGTTATCACAAACACTTGATTGCAGTTGTTGCCGCCAAGGGTGGCACAACCAGTTATTAGGTTTAGGGGGCAATTACTTTTTCACATAAAGCCAGGCAGGTTTGGACAGCTTTTTTACCTTAATAAATTAAACCATCATTTAAAAACTGCATTTTGTATTTTCTCGGGTTATCTTTGTGTAATAATGAAATTAGTTTTGATGATCTGAGTCATTTAAGTGTGACAAATGCAAAAAAATAAAAAATGAGAAAGGGGGCAAATTCTTTTTCACAGCATTGTATAAGGGGGTTGGATAAAAATTCCCCCCCAGATGGAAACTTACAAAAGTCCATGCATTAATGGTATAGTGCTGAAGAACGTGAGCCATATGGGTACATAATGACCTGGAGCTGTGGTGGCAAGCTCAGCGATAGTAACCAACCCAGACAGCATCCAAGGCGGATATGGGTCCACAGGGCACTTCTAGTGTGAAATGGGAAGGATAAATGAGCCAATCAAGTGGACCTCTGTGAAATGTGAAAGAAATAATATAATGGTTGACAAAAAAACAGTGCTCATAACAAAAGTAATAGGTGCAAAGGTGGAAGCTGACTGCAATTGGGGATAAACAGAATAGAAGTTAGGTGAAGAGAAGTGGAGAATTGGACAACCAAAACCCCAAGGGAATGACGATAGGATAAAGAAAACAGACTTGGAAAGTGTCACATATGATTCCAATAAATACCTGGTACTAGGAAGAGAAAGGAGGACCGTGATCCATGGTGATACACAGTGTGTTCAAGAGAGCCTGAGTGCCCAGCGCACCCAAGGAGGAAGCCTATATAGATGCCGCCACAGAGAAACCCCCAACATCACTCACGCACACATGCAGGGTGAGAGGGAGGCGCCATCCCCTAGGAGGCCAATTGCCCGGCAAATGGCATCATTGCAACCTCCCATGGTGCTTGCGGAGATGGAAAAAACCCTGCTGGCATGGCAGCGCCACGAGGACACTGTACGTCCGGCGTGTGTAATGTGATGTTGATGCACAGTGATGGTGCGCCCGCCCCCGCTGAGGCATTAAAAGAGGCGGGGAAAGGGAGGAAGCCCTCAGTGTGCATTGCAGCTCCTGGACTGGATGAAAACAGATGGCCCAACAATACCAACTCATATATCACCAATAGACACAGATTGACTAATGTATGCCCAGTAAAGAAATAAAAGAATAATGCACCAAAAAATAACTTTGTATCATAATACAGCTGATAAAAAAAAAAGGTAAGGATAAACTAGGGGAGGCTAGCATAGGGGCCAACTATAAGCAGCAATTGTATTCGGTTGTATTGGGCTAAACATCGCCACGTGCTTCCTTCCCTATTGAAGGCACACTGGTGATGCCTGATTAGCTGAACCCTGACAACACCTTTTTTATATAGTGCAATCCATTCACACATCTATAGTCTTCTAATAATATAGATTATCTGAAGAAATGATAAGATATCACATATAACTATACATTGATTTATTTCTAGTAATGCAAGAGAACCACATTTGAGGATCATTAAATAAGGCTATCTGTGATGTCTGATTTTTCAAAAGACTAATGCAGGCAGCTAAAAGGCATGTAAGTGAGCTAAACTTTAATTGATTTGAATGTGATTAATGTCTTGTTAACCTTTAGAAGATTTTGATGAATGACTTGCTTAGTATAATAATGTGTAAGTTTAAGGCAAGAATTTTATCATAGAAGTGTAATCCAGACCATTGCCTTTGATTATTTGAATGTAATAGACATTGTTTATTATCTAGAAAGTGGTATGTACCTGCTTGGTTTGGCAAGAGGAAAGCTGTGTCACTTGAGTAGAGATCCCCCACGGTGATTAATTAAACTTGTTACTATTTCTAAATTGAAAAAGGGGAAATGATTGAAGCTGTTTCTGGTAAATCATTAATCATTCTGTTTGTCGTTCAGTATACATTTATCATTTAGATTTACATAATAGAAAATGAAGTTTTAACTTAATTTACCACACTTACTAAAGTAGTTGAATTTCAATAAGGTTTCAGATATATGCACAAAAATTGTATCTGTAAATAAATTAATAATCAATCATTCTCTTATTATAAGTAAAACTATTGGGTTGATTCACTAAAGGCAAATAGGCTGTTCACCTTGCAAGGGAAGTTCCACTTTGCAAGAGAATTTTCCCTTGCAAGAGAGGTGAAGCTCTGCTGACTTTACAAAGTGAAATTTTACCACAATCACTAAGCTCTGGGGCAACTTCCCTTGCAAAGTGAAAAGCCTATTCACCTTTAGTAAATTAACACCCATGAGACTGTGTCTCTGGATTACACCTAAAGCTGGCCATGGACAGTTTGAATCTCAGCCGATTAGGCAGGGACCAGCCGAGATTTGAACCATTTAGGGGCAGGCTGCTTGTACCCAAGTTGATAGAGTGATCAACTTGTGTACAACCAGCATGTCAGATTTTCCATGCAATTATTGCCAGAAGATTCTGCAGACACATATTAAACTTCAATAGTTATAATGCAGACATGTCACGTGGACACTGCAATCTAGCTAGTACAACTCTATTTTATACATTTGTACATTACGAATGAACAAATGGAAACATGTACTTTTCTCATTCAATCTTCATTGTTCACAGAGAGGATATAATGATATTTATAGTGTTCATTTGACTCCACTGGGAGATTATTCGTTTATCGCCATATCCAACAGAAAGCATGCTGGAAACTTTTAGAAAATGCTGTGAATGGCTCTAACTCCATTAAAGAATTTCAATTTGAAAAGCAAAATTGAGCTTGAATGTTACTAAAAATTAAACTAGAATGTCACTGGATTAGTGGAGGATGTGTTCAATATTAATTTCAGAGTATAGCCTTCACATGAGAGCCTTTTCACAAAATTTATAACTGTGATGAAGCTATACAGTATCAACTACAAACATTAAAACTGTAAAACTTATTTTTTACTGTTCAATAACCAATGTTAAAAGCATGTTTTCTTTTTTCATTCTTTATTTAATCAAGATATACCAGAAATTAAGGACAACAAACCAGTCACAAGATTGTCTGACTACAGAAAGCTTCACAATAGAAAAAAGTAAACAGAAACATCAATAACTAAGAGTCCTCCTCCAGAGGAGGACATTTCTAAGTAAACAGAGAAATAAAAAAAACTTCTATCTAGGTAATTTTGTTAAATAGAGGAGGAGTATCATCAAACCCAGACATTGTGTATCTCTATCATGACCAACCTTAGGAGGTTTCAGATGTTATCAACACATATCAGGAATTAAATGTTTTTTTTTTCAATTATAAGGGGAAGGTGAACTTGTGAAACAGGGTGGGAGGAAAAAATTGGTAGAGAAAAAAAGGGTAGGCAAAGGGTAAAAAAGTGTTTAGAGGTGGAAGAGAGAAAAAAAGGGGGGGAGAGGTGAAATGAGGACTGAGAGGGGAGTGCAAGATAACAGAAGCAAAAAATGATTACTCAAGATCTGTCAGAAGGAATTTGCTTTCCTCAGAAAAGATAAACGCAATCCAGTAGAACCAAGCCTTCAGAAGAAGATGCAAGCTTTCATGGCATTATGAAGGTAGCGTAAAATCAATCTACTGTAGGTTTTCAGCTGGATATATGAGTTGTGAAACTTACCAGCTAGTGTGCAACAAAACCAAATTGACCCTGTCTAATGTCTGTGACCACAGTACACTGGGGTGCCTTGACGTGGCCACTGTGGCTTACACATACTGTATGTTTGCAAAAGTGCATGACTAAACCCCTTGTTTTAATGTATAGCAGTTAGACAGGGTCAAATTGTTTTGTTTGTTTGCAGGCTAGCTGGTAAGTAAGCTGGGAATTTTTGTTTGTTTTTGATGTGTGTAGCACTTTTTATGTGCCCTTTGCTGCAAAGGCTAGTTATAGGTTATATTGGTGCAGGGACTCCATTGTGCCCTTGCTGGGTATCCCGTGCATCCCTGTACCTTTAAGGGGGGGGGGGTCCTTCCAGGCAAAACTGCCCTTAATCTATTGACTGCTTTATGTGCTCCAATTTGGGACACTCTCAAAAAATTATAGAGTTAGGACAATGGGGTGCCTTGACATGACCACTGCGGCTTACACATATGTTTGCATATGTGCTTGAATAAACCCCTTGTTTTTTAACCCCTCCCTTCCCGCCCACCGTTAAATGACGGAGGGATGGTGCAGCTATTGTTCTGGGAGGACGTTATATGATGGCGCCGTGTTGCTAGGACACTGCGCGATCCTGACTTAATGGCTCTTTAACCATGTGATCGGCTGTGTCCAATCACAGCCGGTCACATGTAAATACTGAAGTGCTGTGAATCGGCTCTCCTCGCTTCACACTGACAGAGTGTGTGGCAAGGAGTGCTGATCAGTGGTATCTCCTCGCAGGGTGTCTATAGTATGCCTGTAAATTGGCACGTGTTTCCCGTGCTTAGAACAGTCCCTGAACAAAATGTCATTTTTAAAGGAAAAACGTCATTTAAAACTGCTTGCGGCTTTAATGTAATGTCGGTTCCTGGCAATATGGATGAAAATCAGTGAAACACACGGCATGGGTACCCCCAAGTCCATTGCCAGGCCCTTTGGTTTTTGTATGGATATTAAGGGGAACACCGCACCCAAATTAAAAAAGGAAAGGTGTGGGGCCCCCAGGCCCTATATACTCTGAACAGCAGTATACAGGCAGTGCAAACAAGACAGGGACTGTAGGTTAGTTGTTAAGTAGAATCTGTTTGTAATTTTTAACTGGTACATTTTTAACGTGTTTAGCTCCAGCCAAAAAAATCTATTTTAAGCTTTTTGGAAAACCTAGGGAAGGGTTATCACCCCTGTGACATTTGTTTTGCTGTCTGTGCTCCCCTTCAGAAGATTTCACCTCACTTTTTGTCCCAATGACAATTTTTTTTTTAAAATTTGGGTTTTTTTGTGAAACAAGAATTGGTGATAAAGCATCAGTGGAAAGGAGAAAAGTTTTTCCCATATTAACTCTTACAGGAGAGAATTTCCCTTCCTAGGGGTAGATTTCATCTCACTTCCTGTTGTCTCCTTCCGTTTGCAAGTAGGAGTTGTTTGTAAGTTGGATTTTTGAAAGTAGGGGCCTGCCCTATATACGCAGCAGAAATTTGGGCCTTAGGTGTTGTTGTGGCCACAACACTGTAAGCCTTCACAGGGCCCTGCTGTGAAATATTAGATCAAGAATTGTAATTACATGCCCCTGTTGAACAGGGGAAAAAAAATTGGGCCTTTGGTGGTGGTGGTGGTGCTGGTGCCACAACACTGTAAGTCCTCACAGATACTCTTGGTGGGCAGTTCAGAATACTGTTCAGAGGACGCACTACACTAACTGTAAATAGTCTAGCTGCCTGACTGTGGTACTAATAGGATCAAAAGAACACCAGCAATTTTCTTCAGGTAGCTGTAAATACTGTAACAACACAAGCCTGTCAGTAGGAAGATAATAACAGGAACGGATCTAGTTAAACTGAATACAGTATATATATATATATATACATACAACACCTGGGATGCATATATATATACACAATACACTGTAAGTGCAGCTAACTGACTGACTGTCCTGCCTAATCTATCTAACTTAAATCAAATGACACTGTCTCTCTGTCTCTCAACGCCGGAACACACTACACAGGGCCACTGTGCAGGCGGCCTTATATAGTGCGGGGCGTGTACTAAACCCCCTGAGCCATAATTGGCCAAAGTCTCCCTGGCTTTGGCCAATTATAGCTCTCTCTACAGACGACGCTGTGATTGGCCAAGCATGCGGGTCATAGTGCATGTTTGACCAATCATCAGCCAGCAATGCACTGCAAAGTCGCAGTGAATTATGGGTCGTGACGCGCCACACGAATTTGGCATGAACGGCCCATTTCGTTCGCAATTCGGCGAATGGACGAACACCCGATGTTCGAGTCGAACATGAGTTCGACTCGAACCCGAAGCTCATCCCTAGTGCCAATCAGTGCCACCCATCAGTGCCGCCTATCTGTACTGCCTATCAGTGCCCACCAGTGCTGCCCATCAGTGTCCACCAGTGCTGCCTATCAGTGCCCACCAGTGCCATATATCAGTGCCCACCGGTGCCACATATCAGTGCTCATCAGTGCCACCTATCAGTGCCCATCAGTGCGGCATATTAGTGCCTCCTCATCAGTGCTACCTAATCAGTGCCCATAAGTACTGCCTCATCAGTGCCCATAAGTGCCACCTTATCAGTGCAGCCTATCAGTGCCCATCAGTGCAGCCTCATCAATGCATTACTATTGCATTAGAATTACTTATTTACAAAATGTACTGACAGAAACTAAGAAAAACTGAAAAAGGGAGAGACACATACTGAGAAGATATAGAGTGCTGCACACCCCGATTAATGTCAAAAAGAAAAAGAAGATATCCCCCGTGGGGCTTTAAAGCAGCAAAAAATTATGAAAATAATGAGTTGTTACTTGAAAGGGTTTTTTAATTAGTGGGACTTAACCGTAATGGTTAAAATAAGAGCTGTGCTACAGGAGATAACACAAATGAAGCTGGCACAAGTTTATACAATGATCAAGCGCTATAATAGGGTGATAAACTGACGCGTTTCGACCCCGTTGGGTCATCTTCAGAGGATTGAGGCGCTGTGACAAAATTTACGTATTAGAGTTCATGGATGTGACCATAAAAATATAATATAATATATATATGTTTAACAGTATAATTACCAATCACATTGTGTTTGAGCAATTTCTCCTGAGCTTATAATTCTCCGACGTCTTCCCCACCAGGTCCCGACAGGGGTCCCTGGCCGTCCACCATGTCAGCAGGGGAAAAGGGGGGTTTTACTCGTCCATGCGTGTCTTACAAGGAGTCACACCAAGTGGATATTTCCCAAAACTGGGGAGGAGCGTGGGAGCAAGCGAGCGACACCTGCAGCCAAAGCATCAAATAACAGACAACTGTACCATCAGTGCGTGCTGTTTAGCACGGATAGAGATATATGTATCATGTGTCACTTTTTGAAAGAAAGGATAACTCTGTTTGTAATTTATTTAATATTTGTTTGATGTTGTCTGTACTTATTGGGGTCAGCGATGTATGAATATTCCCATAGTGGTGATGGTAACAAAGGGGGGGGGGGGAAGGGGTTAACAAGGGTAGATAGGACTGCATGTAGATATCAGTATGTCAGAGTCTGTAATGTAATAAGTAAATAGTGGTATCTATGTGTTGGCCGTGAAATAAGTGACAAAGTAAGGTGAGAATATAGGAATGTAAAGAAAAAGGCGAGTGTGGGGAGAACATGTGAGGAAAGAAGGGGACGGGCAGACTAGTGGGGAATGGAAAAAAAAAAAAAAACAGGGGAAAGGAAGGGGATGGGAAAGAAAGAACAGGAAGGAAGGGGGGCTGGTTAAGGGGAGAATGGGAAAAAAGATTAGGGAGTGAAGGAAAAAAGCTTATGAGAAAAAGATCGAGGGGAAAAAAAAAAAAAAAAAATTGAAAAAAAAAAAAAAAAAATAATAATAAAAGGAGACAGATTGGTGAAGTGTGAGGATAGTGCAGGTGGGGTGATGCATGTGAGTGGAAGGGAAGCATGGGGGTGGGGAAATGGGAAGGTGCAGTGCAAGGGGCCAAATAAAACAATCAAAAAGCAGTGAAAGCAAAAACATCAGCAAAAAACACAATCCAACCGTGTGTATGTGAGAGATGGGTGTGTGTGATGGTGTACTGAAAAATGCATAGGTGCTGGAAAAGGGGTGATGAGGTGTCAAGATGGGAAGAAAATGGGACAGAAGTGAGACAAAGAAACACACAAGGTGAAGTGCAATAAAGGTGAACGTGTATTGAGGGTGGATAGAATCGGATGTAAATTGTACAAAATGGTGTAACTAGTCACAGTGGGAAGGAATGACGTGAAAGAGACCCACAATACAGGGTATGTCACGTCAGGTCCAACTCATCAATGTGTTCAGATACTGGTGATTAGGGATGAGCCGAACACCCCCCTGTTCGGTTCGCACCAGAACATGCGAACAGGAAAAAAGTTCGTTCGAACACGCGAACACCGTTAAAGTCTATGGGACACGAACATGAATAATCAAAAGTGCTAATTTTAAAGGCTTATATGCAAGTTATTGTCATTAAAAGTGTTTGGGGACCCGGGTCCTGCCCCAGGGGACATGAATCAATGCAAAAAAAAGTTTTAAAAACGGCTGTTTTTTCAGGAGCAGTGATTTTAATAATGCTGAAAGTCAAACAATAAAAGTGTAATATCCCTTTAAATTTCGTACCTGGGGGGTGTCTATAGTATGCCTGTAAATGGGCGCATGTTTCCCGTGTTTAGAACAGTCTGACAGCAAAATTACATTTTGAAGGAAAAAACACATTTAAAACTACCCGCGGCTATTGCATTGCCGACAATACACATAGAAGTTCATTGATAAAAACGGCATGGGAATTCCCCACAGGGCAACCCCGAACCAAAATTAAAAAAAAAAAATGATGTGGGAGTCCCCCTAAATTCCATACAAGGCCCTTCAGGTCTGGTATGGATATTAAGGGGAACCCCAGCCAAAAAAAAAAAAAAAAACGGCGTGGGGTCCCCCCAAAAATCCATACCAGACCCTTATCCGAGCACGCAACCTGGCAGGCCCTTGTCTTCATCAACATGGGGACAAGGTGTTTTGGGGGGCTACCCCAAAGCACCCTCCCAATGTTGAGGGCATGTGGCCTGGTACGGTTCAGGAGGGGGGGGCCGCACTCTCGTCCCCCCCTCTTTTCCTGCGGCCTGCCAGGTTGCGTGCTCGGATAAGGGTCTGGTATGGATTTTTGGGGGGACCCCACGCCGTTTTTTTTTTTTTTGGCGCGGGGTTCCCCTTAAAATCCATACCAGACCTGAAGGGTCTGGTATGGAATTTAGGGGGAACCCCACATCATTTTTTTTTTTAATTTTGGCTGGGGTTCCCCTTAATATCCATACCAGACCTGAAGGGCCTTGTATGGAATTTAGGGGGACTCCAACATCATTTTTTTTTTTTATTTTGGTTCGGGGTTGCCCTGTGGGGAATTCCCATGCCGTTTTTATCAATGAACTTCTATGTGTATTGTCGGCAATGCAATAGCCACGGGTAGTTTTAAATGTGTTTTTTTCTTCAAAATGTCATTTTGCTGTCAGACTGTTCTAAACACAGGAAACATGCGCCCCTTTACAGGCATACTATAGACACCCCCCAGCTACGAAATTTAAAGGGATATTACACTTTTATTGTTTGACTTTAAGCATTATTAAAATCACTGCTCCTGAAAAAACGGCCGTTTTTAAAACTTTTTTTTGCATTGATCCATGTCCCCTGGGGCAGGACCCAGGTCCCCAAACACTTTTTATGACAATAACTTGCATATAAGCCTTTAAAATTAGCATTTTTGATTTCTCCCATAGACTTTTAAAGGGTGTTCCGCGGCATTCGAATTTGCCGCGAACACCCCAAATTGTTCGCTGTTCGGCGAACTTGCGAACAGCCAATGTTCGAGTAGAACATGAGTTCGACTCGAACTCGAAGCTCATCCCTACTGGTGATTAAATTACAAACAGAGTTATCCTTTCTTTCAAAAAGTGACACATGATACATATATCTCTATCCGTGCTAAACAGAACGCACTGATGGTACAGTTGTCTGTTATTTGATGCTTTGGCTGCAGGTGTCGCTCGCTTGCCCCCACGCTCCTCCCCAGTTTTGGGAAATATCCACTTGGTGTGACTCCTTGTAAGACACGCATGGACGAGTAAAACCCCCCTTTTCCCCTGCTGAGTTGGTGGACGGCCAGGGACCCCTGTCGGGACCCGGTGGGGAAGACGTCGGAGAATTATAAGCTCAGGAGAAATTGCTCAAACACAATGTGATTGGTAATTATACTGTTAAACATATATATATTATATTATATTTTTATGGTCACATCCATGAACTCTAATACGTAAATTTTGTCACAGCGCCTCAATCCTCTGAAGATGACCCAACGGGGTCGAAACGCGTCAGTTTATCACCCTATTATAGCGCTTGATCATTGTATAAACTTGTACCAGCTTCATTTGTGTTATCTCCTGTAGCACAGCTCTTATTTTAACCATTACGGTTAAGTCCCACTACTTAAAAAACCCTTTCAAGTAACAACTCATTATTTTCATAATTTTTTGCTGCTTTAAAGCCCCACGGGGGATATCTTCTTTTTCTTTTTAAATAAGAAAAACTTTTTTTTTCCAAAATTCATTTGGGAACAGTGTTGCATGACAGCGCAATTGTCATTCAGAGTGCGACAGTGCTGAAAGCTAAAAAATGGCCTGGGCAGGAAGGGGATAAAAGTGCCCTGTATTGAGGTGGTTAATGTTACAATTAGACAGGGTCAATTTAGTTTTGTTGCAAACTGGCTGGTAAGTGATCTGGGAATTTTTATTTGTTTTTGGAACGAGGAGTTTCTGACTGGGCCTGTGTTAGTGTGGAGTTTTTCAAAAGTTGTCAAACAATGGGTGAAGGAGTATGCAGTGGGCAGGATCCCCAAGAAATGTCATAATTGTAAAGCTTTTGAAACATCTAGGCCATAAAAGACTTTGAACTGCTATTAATTCTTTCAGAGAGGGCCATGTAAAGGAATGAATAAAATGTGAGCCCCGGTATCACTGAAAGTTCAGAAGATCGTGAAATGGGCCCACCTTAAGTCCTATGCTAAAGAGTGGATTTTCTGCAACAGGGTACAATGGTGAGTATTTCAGGGAAAGGTCAGTGGCAGTGAAGTTGCAATCACAAATCTCATGGTTTGGGTCGATTGCTGGCTGAGACCCAAAAAGGGGGTAGGGCACGAAAAATACCAAGGGGCTCTGTGCAAGGATATTGGCGATAAAAACTGTTCACTTCTTGGGCACAGTTTAAGGTTTCCATGGTGGCACTAGTCAATCAATCTCACCAGGTGTACAGCTTAGTAATATCTATAGACATGTAGTAGGGCCAATCCTCTATGGTTTTTAGAAAAGGAAAGGAGGCTACAATTCAGTCTTGGTCTCTGAGAAGATCAGATGAAGCTTGTGAAGAGGAAATGGACTTGCTTAAAAAGAGTGTTGGAAAAAAAATTGGGAGTGCCTGAAATAAAGGAACTTTAGGAGAACAGACATGTTGATAATGTTGCATCTCCCAAACCAGGAAAAATATCCTTTTGAAACAATTTCTTCACAATGACTATGAGAGGCAAGAAGTTAAGTGAGTAGACATGTTTCAGATGGAGGCATAAAAGTCCCCAAGTATTTCAATGCAGTAGTGGTCTATTTAAACTTGAAATTGCATTGTGAATTGCATAACCACCCCCGTTGCCTCAGATTTGGAGAAATTGATTTTTAAATTGATAAAAAAAGCAGTAAATGGGAGGCACATGCACGGCTTCTGCAGGATCTGTGCATGTTGGAGTAGCTCCGCTCTACACACTCCGTCTAGCCTGCTTCCTGGGGCCAGAAAATGACGATAATAGCCATAACCACTGCTATCACCCCCAGGATCAAGTTGTGCATGCCGCCGAAGAAGAAAAAAGCGGCGGGGACAGCACAGAGATCTTTATCTTCTGCAATCACAGGAGTGATTCGGCATGTCTCAACATGGCGCCGGCAGCCCTCCCTCTCCCTCCTTACAGCGTTCACAGGCTGACTCCGCTCCACTTCAGGACAGTGAGTACTCTGCCCCCCTCACAAAAGAGGACTTAGATGAAAGTCTGGAGTCCATATAAAGTAAAATCACCACTAAATTCCAGACAGAATTGCACAAAAGCACAAACACCCTGACTCAAGAAATAGCTGCTTTGGGAGCACGCACTGATCGTTTAGAAACCAAACATGACAAACGTAGCATTGCTCACAATGACCTCTCTAGGGAATATGAAACCTTCACTGCGACGGTCACACAGCTGCAATCTCAAGTCGAGGATCTCGACAATCATAATAGCAGGAATAATCTCAGGATTAGGGGGATTCCTGAATCTAACACTGACCTGTTCCCTACCATGTGCAAGCTGTTTCAATCATTGCTTCCTGATCATGAGATGGAGGCATTTACGTGTGACCGCATTCACCAAGCTTTACGCCCGAAGCCACCTCCTGACAAACCCCCTAAGACATTGTACTCTGCCTTAAAGACTTTCTTATAAAAGAGGAGATCCTCAAGGCTGTCCGCAACTCTCAGTTTATCACCCTGGATGGCACTCCTGTGCAAATCTATCCTGACATTTCCCCAGCGACCCTGGATAGACGCCGCAAGATGAAAGAAGTGACCACGGTGTTAGCAGCTGCACATATACGGTACAGGTGGGGCTTTCTTTTCTGTCCCCCATAACGGTACTACATATACAGCTACCACACTTTTGGAGGGACAAGAACTTTTAGTAAAATTGGGCCTGTTGGATTTGGATGCCCTCCTTCGTCCACCTGCCACTCCCAGACCAACACCAATCTGACGCACACCCTCTCCAAGACGCAACAGAAGAAGTGTCCATCAGGATTTTTAGTCCTAACCTCCATTGAATGTATGAGTGTATTTTGACCACTTTTTCTGGGAGAAAACTCTCTTTACACCATCTAGCTTTATTTAACACTGACTGATGCTATCTATGGATAGTTCGCCACCTAGTGTCCTTTTTTGGAAGACCCTCTGTATAGTTTTTTTCATCCTGTCCACTATACACTACTTCCTTGTAGGATATCTATCCAGACTAGTCAATTAATGGAACATGCCCACCCTGAGCGGCGGCTGGATTTCTTCAGACGTCTCCGAGACTCTTGACTATCCACACATCTTACCAGGAATTTTTGTGCCGAAATTACCCCCTTTTTTATTTTTGTTGTTCTGCTAGTGGACATAACTCTTTATAAAAAACTGTGTAGAGAGGTGTATTGAGACTACCTCCAGGTTCTTTGGAGGGACCTGCCTCTAGGCTCCGGACATGGACACAGACTGCAATTATTTGCTTTCTGTCTCCTGTTATACATAATGGTGACATGCACACACTATGCATGATTTTCAAATTTTGTTGGCTAGTTTGGCGGATGTCGTTACCATGCCACCCCACTCCACTCATATCATGACTTCTAACAGAATTCACAATATGACTTTTGGAGTTAGGGGAGCTTTCACTCCTTACATGACCAATTTCTCAGTTTCAGGTTTATGCTATATGCATCCTGACCCAATATTTTGCCAATTCAGAATAGTTATGCTGGTTAATTTTTATGTTGTTAACTTGTTTAAATATCTCCTGTTAAGTTTTATTTTTTTCAGTTACCAAAGCATTTCACTCATAGCATACTCTGCAATGCCCCTAATGCTGTATACTCTGAAGGGTAACTCCCATCTGGCTTTTCCCTTGTGTTGGAGAATTCTGGCGGTGAACTGAGTTTACTACTATTCTTCTCAGGTGAGCTTAACCTGACCTCATTTTACAAATGGTAATTAATTGTGTTACGCACAATGTGCAGGTCTTTAATTCTCCCCACAGACTGAAAAAAGCCTTTACGACCTACAAAAAACTGGGAGCCAAAATTATCTTGCTACAAGAGATCCACTTTGCCTCTGACAAGCATCCTACCTTCTTTCTCAGATCTTACAGGCAAGCTTTCTTGACTCTGTACCAAACAAAATCTAAAGGGGTAGCTATATTGTTGCATAACACATTCCCCTTAGAGGTACAACAGGTCTATAGAGACCCTGATAGTCGATTTCTTATAATCAAGACGAAGTTAGCTGGATGGGAAATAACAATTGCAAATGCATATGCACCTAATGTAGCACAAGCCACTTTCTTTGGCACCTTTTTTAACGTTCTAGAATGATATTCCTTACCACATATGTATGTCGGTGGCGATTTTAACGTTGTGGCCCACACTCAAATAGACAGAAGCACAGCCTCCCATACCTCGGCGGCTTTTCCCAAATCTATATCCAATACACTACAATCTTTTCAATTAGCGGATGCATGGCATTCATATAACACTGGAGATAGGGACTACACATTTTATTCTCACCCCCATAACTCTTTTGCTAGACTGGATTACATTTTCTGCACCTCTATTATTTTGGCCAACTCCACAAACTCAGGAATTCTTGTATGTCCATGGTCTGACCATAATATAGTGACCCTAACTACAATTCTTATATGCCTATCAGACACCCCTTATTCATGGCGTTTGAATGACTCCCTGCTAGCAGACCCTATCACGCGACAAGAAATTTCCACCTTCATTCAAGAATACTTTACCTTAAACAACACTCCAGAAATATCTCCTAGCACTTTGTGGGTAGCCCATAAGGTGGTCTTAAGGAGCCGGCTCATTAGCATAGCCTCTAGGAAAAATAGGGAACGATGGCAGCAAATATACATGCTGACCACGGAACTAGATAATTCATACATTCCCATTCCAATGGTCGAATGACAAAATTCCTTACCTCAGCATCTACATCACACCACAATTCTCATTTATTTATGAGGCTAACTACACAGCATGTTTGTCCAGATTGCGGAACCTGCTTAAAATTTGGAGTACATACCGAATATCATTTTTAGGGAGAGTCATAGCAGTTAAAATTACCCTGTTACCGAAACTCTTATTCTTATTCTGATCCCTCCCTATTAATAAGATATTAATAGATTTATTTGGCAGAATAAACGCCCCAGATTTTCCAAACACATTCTTCACACAATCCCAGACTACTGGAGGCCTTGGTCTTCCCATCCTTTGGTTCTACTTCTTGGCTCCCAGATAGCGCAGTGGAACATCCCAGACTCGAAAGTACCCTGAGTCAAATTTGAGGCCAATTCCGTTAGGCCCTATTGCCTCATGTCCATGCTATGGTCACCCTCCAACTTTACACATAAGCTTTCTTCCCTCAACTCCATCAGTTACCAGTCTCTTACCCTCTGGCACCGTTATAAAAGCAAGCTTAGCCTAATTTCACCTGCCCCTCTGGGCTCATCCTTTCTTGGGGATCCACTATTCGCTACTGGGTTTAATCACCCTGAAAGTTTTGCATGGTGGAAATCCAATTACCTGATCACTTTAGCAGATCTTCAGATTGGAGATACATTCGCTACGTTCGAACATCTCTGTGTACAAAAACAAATTCCACTTTGAGAACACTTTCACTTTATACAGATAAGGCATTTTTATATAACCCATTATAACCTTACCCCTTCCTCTCCCCCACGTCTTTGAACAGATCTGCGTGATGCCCCTAGAGGTAAGGGCCTCATTTCCACTCTCTATAAAGCGGCATTGGCTTTGTATTTTTTCAGATGATCCTCTATATAGAAATAAATGGGAGTCTGATTGTGATGAACAGTTTGCCCCGGAGGACTGGGATACCATGCTGACAAATCTACGTAAGGACACTAAATCACTGGCGGTCAGAGAAACGGCCTACAAGTTGATGACCAGGTGGTATTACACTCCTTCCAGACTCCAGGTAATGTTCCCGGGAACGTCTGGATTGTGCTTTAGAGGCTGCCATCAGCCGGGCACATTCAGACACATTTTTTGGGACTGTGCACTGCTAACCCTGGTTTGGGGAAAAGTGTCCGCTGTGGCTTCAGTAATAACTGCAAACCCCTTTGCAGTTCACGGTCCCAATGTGTTTACTAGTGGCAACAATTCCAGGGATCCTCCGCAGGGAAGAATGTCTCACACATACTATTTGTGTATCCACTCTGTGGGCCATTGCTCTCCATTGGATGGAATCCCTGTAGTTCCTCTTTCCTCCATACTAAACAGAATTGATGTTTTGATGATAATGGAAAGGATCTTGTATACCCTACAAGATAAGTTGCACCTGTTCGATTGCAGATGGGAAGCCTGGAAAACCCATAGGCACATTTTGTTAGTACAGGACTAACGGCAGTTCAGGGTTGTTGTTATGTTTGATACCTTTGTATGTACCCTTTCTAAGGTATTTTTACTGTACTGTATGCTTCGGATTGTTCTTTATTTCACTTTTTTATGTCATTCTTTGGATATCATTTATATGATGTACACTGTTACATGATTGTATGATTTTGTTTGTACTGTACTCTATCTCTGGACCCCTCGTGACACAAACTTTCGAAGGGTGTTCTAGCTTCATCCCTTACGTAGGTAAAGGCCATTTGGAAGAAGTGGCGGATCTGAAGGTATTTATAGAAATCAGAGTTAGGTATGGCACAATTTTGGTGAAAATGTTCAAAAGAACAAAATGTGGTGTTCTGTAGAAATGAATGCACTGTCACTAGTCCTTGTGAGGACCAGTGTGTAAAGTCCTTCTCTGCATGAAAAGCCACAGGGAATTTGGGGTCACCCAAAAAGGATGTCAATAGGGAAGGTTTAGAGAGAAGCCCAAACTTTTCCTAATATAGGGTCCAGAGGTAAAGGGATTGCCCAACGATTCCATTAAGCTGAGTAATATCTCTCTGGTTAACTGCATTAGTCCACAGAAGGCACGGCAGCTAATATGGCTTAATCAAAGCCTTCTCAAACTGTAGCCATGGTATGTTAGCCATTGGGCTAATTGTACTAGCCTTGCTGCCAGGTAATATTTTCATAAGTCTGGGCAACCCCAGGCCCCCTCTGTTTTGGGATCTATACATCAGTGATCTACCCATGCAAGGTGGTTTGCCTTGTTAGATAAATTTGAGCAGATCAGCTTGTGTAGCTTGTATGGTAGATCTGGACACATATATTGGTAAGGCTCTAAAGAAGAATAATAATTTTGGGAGAACTGACATTTTAACCGCCTGTATTTGGCCTAGAAATTAGATGCTATATCGGGACCATTGGGAGAGCAGTTTGTTAATGTTGGAGAATGCCAGAGGATAATTTTGTGTATATAATTGTCTAAGGGATGGTGCCAGACAAATTCCCAAGTATTGTAAGTAATCCATGTCCCAGGAAAACGCAAAACTGTCCTAGAGGGAGGTCACCAAGGAGTGCGGTATGTTGATATTTAGCATATCTATGCATTTAGAGGGGTTCACGCCCAAACCCGATATGTGGCTAAAGGTGTCTAAAGTGGTGAGTAGATTAGGCAATGAGATTAAGGGGTCTGTTAGGAAAATGAGGACGTCATCCGCATATAAACTTATATTCCTGATTATTGCTATAATATCCTCTAATGTTGGGGTTGCTGTTGATAAGGGTTCAATTGCGAGGGCAAATAAAAGAAGGGATAGAGGGCAGTCCTGTCTAGTGCCCCTCCCCGGGTGCTAGGTTGACGATACAGAGCCTGAAAAATGCTCACAAATTCTCCCAGGATCCCAAATTTGGATAAGATGGTGTCTAAATAAGGCCAGAGAACACTATCAAAGGTTTTGTTAATGTCAATGGTAATGTCAACAACAAGACCCTGAGCGAGTGCATCTCAGCATCTTGTATGATGTTTGAGGCCAGGCGTATGTTGTCAGTTATTTGTCTTGTGGGAATAAAGCCTGTTTGGTCTGGGGATATTAATGTTGTGATGATGGATGATAGACGGTCCACTAATAATCAACTAAATAGTCATTGTTATAGGGCTGGTAAAATTAAAGATCAATTCCTCGATTAATCGTTAATTTTTTTAATTGATCACAATTCTTTTGATCGGTACTCACCTCTCCGCCGGCTTCTGGGTCTTCAGGGAGTTCTGTTGGAGATCCGGTGACGTCACGGACATCGACGTCACCGGACTCCTCCCCCCTTCCCCAAGTGCCTTCCGTCTGGGAAGGGGGAGGAGTCCGGTGACGTTGATGTCCGTGAAAGCATAAATTGAGGAAGACAGATCCTAACGATTTGATTGATCTCACTGGTCAAAGTATTCAGATAAACATCTATGTAAATCCTGGACTTGGCTATGAAAATCAACATATCTGAGGGCTTTCCTGGCTGTAAGCCAGTTTGACGATGAACTGACATTGATTGATTATCCAGCAATCAAAAAACATTTATAATGAGGGCACTTTTTTCCAAAGAGCTGACACTTTGCTGTCTCAGCAGGTAATGGATGTCTCTGGCTCTCCATCGGTCCCCCTGATGCACAATGGTGCTATTTAAATAGACTGTAGGATGACGCTGTAGCCCCGCCCACTGAGGAAGTTCTGAGGAAGTTCTGATTGAACGTAACGCGTACGGGGGAGGAGCTAGGCATGACGTCAGCTAAAAGTAGTTGGATCTGTATGTGGGTTATAATTAATTGAAATTAGTCGATTAATCGATTAAAAAAAAAAGATTAATCGAACAGGAAAATTTTAATCAGTAACAGCCCTACATTGTTAATGACTGATAGAGGACAGTAGTTTTGGGGGAGAGTGTGACCCTTTCCTGGCTTTGGGATCAACGACATGTTAGCCATAAGCATATCTGTAGGAAATGAGCCCCCCAAAAACCCGATTAAAAAGTTTAGTCAATTTTGGGGTTAATGACCCGGTGAATTTTTTATAATATAGGGCCATAAAGCTGTCTGGGCCTGGGGCCTTGGAGGGCTTCAATGAGGAAATTATTAAGGCTACCTCCTCCTCCGTACATGGTGCATTTAGGGATTGTAGTTGATCCTCACTAATCTTAAGTAGGGATATTGTATCTAACCAGGATTGGGGGAGTGTGCGTTGGGAACCTGAGGGTTTGATAATAGGTGGAGAACAATTGCAAAACCTCCTTTGGGTGAGAGTTGAGGTTCCCTTTAGAGTTCCTCAGCTTATATGTGTGTGTGGGTTGTATGGATTGTTTCAACTTCCTTGCGAACATGGTCGAAGCCGAATTGCTATACAATAGGAAGCAAGCCCTAGACCACCTGAGGGATTTTTCAGTTTGCTCCGAAAGGAGAGTATCCAGGGCTCTCCGTTTCTGATTGATCTGGTTCAGCAACTCTTGTATAGGGGTTCAGCCATGTTGGTGATAAAGCTTGTCTAGGTCTGTAGTGTGGGAGGTAATGTCCCTGATCTTCTGGCGTTTCCGGGCCGAGGCCAGCTGCATAAGCTGTCCTCGGAGCACCACTTTGTGTGCTGCCCACAAAGATGTAAATCTCACCGACATTGTTGTGGGTAAAGTAATCTGTGATGTATTCCTCAATTTGGGTTAGCGCCATCGGGTCTGTGAGCATGGAGTCATTATGCCATCAAGCCCCCAAATCCCGGGAAAGACCTACGTGAGAGAAGACACAAGACACCATCTGGTGGTCTAACCAAGGACAAACATGAATGCTAGCTGAAGTGGTGTTGGCCTCCAATACCACTGTGGAGAATTTGTAGTCCAGCCTGGAGTGGCTGTTGTGGGGGTGGGAATAGAAAGTTTATTCCCGGGCCCCCACGTTAAGAGCCCTCCAGGTGTCCAACAGCTGGTGTATTTTCATTTGATACTGAAGTGATTTTGGGAAGGCATTGGCAGCTGGCCCCTTGCGGCTCCTGTCTAATTCTGAGTGTGCTACTAGATTAAAGTCCCCTCCTATCAGCATATGGGGAGAATGGTATTTATCTAGTATTTAAAAAAAATTTTGAAAAAAGGAAGCCTGGGATTCATTAGGGTCATACAGTGAGGCAATGGTGATGCTTTTGCCTTGAATATTACCCTTAACTATCACAAAGCGACTATCGGGGTTCCTATTAGTATGTTGAACATCAAACATTATTGTATTTCTTATAAAAATAGCGGCCCCTCGCGTCCTGGACACATAGGTGGTATAGTAACCTTGTTGAAAGGCCCTATCTAAAAATTTACCTTAAGACCCATGATTTAGTAATGCGGGGGAGCATAATGTATAAGATAAGTCCAAGACGCGAGGCCAACCAGGGCCCAATTCTTTGAGCCCACTCTGCAATAGCCAGTTGCCTTAATAGGTGGATGCAGTAGACAACACTTAGATTATCAAGTATCAACTTAACCATATATGTGAATGCAGATAAAACATCAAACAGCATGAGTATAGAAAAAAAGGTGAGCAGAAGAAAAGAAAACAAAAAAAGAAAAAAAACCTGCATCAACGGCTGCAAACTCTTGTAACTGTCAGACATGCCAGCAAAAAGCTGCATTATAGCCATGGGAGTCAGGGAAGAAATATTCACCCTGACCAAAAAAACCATTACAACACGGACCAAGTGGTCCAATACTCCAATCAAGTGGTATGGACAGTCTTGGCAGTCAGACTGCAGTGGGTAAGGTCCTGAAAAAAAGAGGGGAGACTGTCCCAGATATTAGATGGTATGCAAAAGCTTGAACCGACTTGATTGGAGTAGGGGGACGAACAAACGGGCACGAGAGAACTTCCGCCTGAAGTGGAGACTGGTTTAAAGTTCTACAAGAAAAACAGAAATGGATGGCACGCACACCTAGTGCATTAACAAAGATAATTTAATAATAAAAATGTTTTATATAAAAGCGGGTACTCACAAAATGCAACTGACAAAAGGCCATAAAAACAATGCTTGGACATGCACAGAACATGGGGTATAGCTAACGCGTCTCAGGGGGCACCCCCTTCCTCAGAGCTAGGCTGAAGTTAAAGTTACTGTACATGCGGGCCGTATGGTGACTATAATAGTCTGTGAGGGCCCAGTGGGGCCTAGCGTTGGTTGCGGCGATCCCTCCTGGGAGATGGTGTAACTCATATAACAGACGGGCGTGGGGTGGATGGCATTCTCGGGTGATCAGCTGCATCCAAAAGACCCAGCTTCACCGAGAGGTCTTTACCTTCCGGGATCATGGTGACCATGTAGGTGGTGCCGTTGTGTGAGACCTGTAGCTTGAAAGGAAAACCCCATCGGTATCTAATCCTAGCCGACTGGAGTACCTTTGTTATCTCCTTCATCCTCCTGCGCTTGTCTAGGGTGGTGGGTTATATATCCGGATATATTTGGATGTTAATGCCATCAAGTTGGATATGAGGCGTGTTGCGTGATGCTCTAGGGATCTCCTCTTTAATTAAAAAATCCAACAGGCACAGCACAATATCCCTGGGGGGGTCTACCTGGAGGAGGTTTTGGGCGTAGGGCTCTGTGTATCCTGTCACAAGTAAAGGACGCAACAGGGGTTTCAGGGAGAAGTGACTGGAACAATATTTGCTTGGCTGGGAGCAGGTCGGTCACTGTTTCTGGGACCCCCCTCACTCTCAGATTATTCCTCCTATTTCTATTGTCCAGGTCCTCAAGGTGGGCTTGTAAGAGCTGTACCGTTTCTGTGAGGGTCTCATGATCCTTCCTGAGGTCTGAGTGAGTGAGGCTAAGCTCATCATGCTTGATCTCTTACAGATCCATTCTAGTGCCCAGGGCTGCTATCTCCAGGGACAGGGTGTTCGTGGACAGTTCGGATTGGAATTTCCTGGCTATCTTGGCATACATACTTGTGAGGCTGTCCTCCAAATCTGCTTTTGTGAGCTGCATGTTATACTCACTGTGCCCCGTGGAGTGCGCGGAGAGGAAGCTGTGGTCTGTGTGCACGCTAGAGCTGTGTCTGGCTGGGCACCATCTTGGGACATCCTGCTCTGCTCTCTTATGCGGAGTAAGTAGTTTGTTAGGGATCTTTGGGCCCAGCATACGCTGTGTGTTCCGCCAGGGGTGCAGGGTATTTTTAGGCTGGATTCGCTGTTCAGTAGCCCTGGGGAATTAGCTTTTGTCTCCGATACTCGCGGAGCTCTTATCCCCTGCTTCCGTCCAGCTTCGAGCCGCGCATGTGCCCCTGCTCTTATCTTATCTCCCAAACATCAAGGAGGAGAAAATTATCAATTCACCCTATCAAATGCCTCCTCGGCATCAGTCGCTAAGAACAGACATTGGGTATTCTTAAGATTGGCCCAGATAATTAAGTTCAAAACCTTGAAAATATTTTTTTGAGCCTTCAAGGTAAGAATAAAGCCCACTTGTTCCAAGTGTAGTGTTCTAGGTTCGGTAGGTCAGTTGGTAACCTAGTAACTAGCATCTTGGTAAACAATTTTAAGTCTATATTTAGCAAACAAATAGGGCGATAACCACTACCCGAGGTGGGATCCTTACCCTCTTTCAGAATGATGGTGATGTGAGCCTTGAGGGTGTCAGGTGGGAAACTGGAGTGACCACCCAGGGCATTAAAGGTTTCCAATAAGTGTGACATTAGGTGAGGAAGGAACTATTTGTACTATTATGCTGTGAAGCCATCGGGGCCAGGTTACTTACCCAATTTCAAATCATTCACTGCCACATGGATCTCCCTTTCCTGAAACAGGTGCCTCTAAGTCTTTTCACACCAATGGGTCAAGGAAAGTAAGATGGGATGAACTCAAACAGCCATCTATTTGAGTGCAATATTTATTCGGCAGAGACAAAGATTTACCTGAGGAGAGGTTTTATAGAGAGGCATAAAAGCTTTTAAAAGCATTAGCTAACTGCTTGGGGGGATGTATCCTCCCATCCTCTGCTAGGAATATATAAGGAACATACAACTGTCCCTGTTGTTCCTGTAGGGCTTTAGCTGGGAGGCAGCCACACTTATCATCATGTTCATAGTAATGCTTAAGGCAGGAGACTAGTGCTGCCTTAGCTTTGTAGAGTAGGAAAGAGTTTGCACCTCACTCCCATTGTGATAATTTCTCAACCCTTCTGGATGTGAATAGGTTTGTTTGCAATATCCTGTTAAAGAAACGTTTCCCTGTTGATATAGAGTCAGATGCAGCCCCTCCAGTTATCTTTAAATTACGCTGATTCCTTTGATACTTATGATTTTCAGGATCTGATTGCCAGATTCACTCTTGAGAGACTCCAGTCCGATTCCTCTGGGGGTTTGTATGGCATTGATAAGGATGATATCAACAAGGGCAATAAATATTTTTATCCCATTAATACGCAAAGTTCAACAGTAGAAAGGTTTCAACAGTTAGTAGAAAGAATCTTGTGGATCTAAAGAGAGGATTGTCTACTGCCTCCACCTGTGCCACAGACAATTGAAATAAAGTCTGAAAGGAAAGCCCTTACCCGTTTGAAATCTAAGAAAGATATAGTGATACGGGAAGTTGACAAGGGTGGAACTATAAGGCGGAAGCAATATGGCAATTGAGTGACATCTACACTTACCGCATCCTATAAACAGACCCCACTAAAATTTTTCCAAAGCAATTATCCCAGCTCCTAGATTGCGGAAAAGAAACTAGTAGACTCCCTTATGGTGGATTGTCTGGTTATTCTGTTTTTTTACCATTTACCTATGGTGCACAAAGGTGACACTCCAGTTAAGGGATGACCGATAGTTGCAGGTATTGGCTCCCTGTTTAAAAAAACTTGGGGAATGGGTTGACCAATACAAGCAGCCATTGGTAAAACGATTGCCAGGCTACATTGAGGATACATCCACTGTGTTGCCTCATATGAAGGACATTAGATGGCAGGAGTTATATCTGTGGGTCACTTTGGACGTTCGATCCTTATGTTAATGCATTCCTCACAATTTGGCACTGGATGCCTTGAGATTCCATCTACATTGTTATAGCACATATAGTGCAGAGTTCTTTCACCTACAATGTAGAGGAGCCTCTATGGGTGCCAAATTTTCGCCATCCTTGGCGAACCTGTACATGGGCTGGTGGGAGGAGGAGTTCCTGTTTTCCCATTCCAATCCATGTGAGGGTGCCATTAGATGGTATGGCAGATTCATTAAAGACCTCATACTTGTATGGGATGGGGCTGTTATGGACCTGCCTGCCCTCATATCTTATTTCAATACCAATCACCTTGGTTTGGAATTTAGCCACAAGAGTAATCTTAGCATGATTAACTATTTAGATGTCACTCTTGTGGGGGACCATACAATGGGTACTGTTCACAGCCATACATTCCTCAAAGAATGTGCTGGTAAAATTTGTTGCTCTTGGCTACGAGTTGTTGTTGTCACAATAGCCAAGAATAGAGATAGACGCACACTCCTCACCAAGACAAGCAATAGGCATTTGTCTGAATAACAAAAGTAATCCTGTCACTTTTGTTACCACTTTTTCACAGGAATTTAACCAAATTAAAGGTATTATATCCAAATATCTGTCTGTACTCTCTGCCGACAAGGATCTTGTTCCTATGCTTTCCAAGGGCTGCAGGTTCTTAAGCAGATGCACTAGGACATTTGGTAATATTTTATCTCCTAGCTTTTTTCAATCTCGTAGTATCAGACATACATGGTTAACCACTCATGGCTTGTTCTGCTGTGGCCTGCTAACCTGTCCTTATTATGATAAGCACAGTAAGAATAACAAGACTATTGTCTCTCGATCTACTGGCAGAGTATATACCATTCGAGATTTAATTAATTGTGGCACAAAGAATTTTGTGTATGTTGTGGAATGCACAACATGCACACTTCAATATGTAGGATGCACCTCCAGATCTCGAATGCCACGTACACACGGTCGGACTTTTCAGCTACAAAAGTCCGACAGATGCCGACGGACCAAATCCGGTGGACAATCCGATCGTGTGTGGGCTTCCCCGGACTTTCAGCGGACTTTTCCAGCCGCAAATCTGACAGACTTTAGATTTGGAACTTGCTTCAAATCTTTATGTCGTAACTCCGCCAGACCCAGAAATCCGCTCGTCTGTATGCTAGTTTGGCGGACAAAAAAACGATGCATGCTCAGAAGCAAAAACTAAACGGAAGCACTCGGTCTAGTAAAACTAGTGTTCGTATTGTAGGTAGCACATTCCTCACACTGCAAATTCTGTGATCGTTGAATGCAGCGCATTAATGTCTTCTTTAATAATGCTATAAGATCGAAGATGTTTTGCTGTTCCTATTCACACAGAGTTCTCCCAAACTGATTTCTGGATTATTTCTCTTTGATCTCATGAATGATATAGTATTTTTCTTAAAAGTCATATCTCCATACTAATGTTTAATTGTTTTTTTTTTTTTGGGAGTCATCTTTTATTTTAGATTTCATCAATATTTTTTTTTATGATTATTGTCGAAATTATTTTATCTTTATCTACATTATTTAATTTTTTGGGTTTGTAAAGTTACCACAAAGAACCATTTTTTTTTATTTCTGTAGTTCTTAAATTTAACACAAATACATTTTTTTTTAATTTTCCTTTTCTTTTCTTTTTTTGGTTAAGTTACCACAAAGAACCATTTTTTTTTGTTTTTGATTTTTTCTTTGCATATAAAGTTAACACAAAGAACCTTTTTTGGTTATCTTTTTTTTTTTTTTTTGTACCACTAGAACATTATATTTTTTTTGTTGTGTTTTTGCAACCTCAAGGAGGTTGTTGTCCCTTGTTAATTTGACATTGTCTCTAAATCAATGATGTTAATTAAAACACATAAAGTCTTTTCATAAACTAAAATATCCATTTATTTATGGTAAAAAGAAAATAAAGAGGAAGTCAATGCTGGCAAAAGTCTGTGGAAAAGAAAATTGGGATCTTGGGGAGTCCATATAAGAGGGAGCACAGTCTGGTCCAGGAATCCCAGAGATCAACAGCAGCAGCAGATGACATAAATGTTCCCAGACTGGGGTACTACAACAGCCTGCGTCTTCTGTCAGACCAGACTGAACCCAGGTCATCACTTTCTTTTCTTCCCTGCAGCCTTCCCTCCACACTGCCCTGCACCCTTCCCTGCACCCTTCCCTGCAGCCTTCCTTGGAGGCTGTGGCTCTGGTGGTTGAGTTGTGGCAGGAGGAGAAGGAGGAGGAGGAGGAGGGGGGCTGCCTCATTTGTTTGTGTGTTGGCAGTTAGCTCGCCCTTCAGCCCCTTGTGTATAGTTTCAGCAAACAGTTTTTCACAAATGAGGTGTTGGCCCCACTCCATTTGAAGCAGCCGGCTAAATAACACCCATAGGCCTCTTCAGCTTTGGGGGGGCTCTTCAAAAAATTTGTGGCCTCTCTCATGAGGCGCAGGGATGCCTCCTGTGTCACCGTCTCCTTCCTGGCCCTTTTTGTAGAAAGGCGGAGGGGAGCCACTTGGGATTGGGTCAGGCTCCTACTGGGCCCAGCCACCTCCTGCCTGACACTGGGTCCGGCCTCCTCCTGGATGACACAGGGTCCTGCCTCCTCCTGGATGACACAGGGTCCTGCCTCCTCCTGGATGACACAGGGTCCTGCCTCCTCCTGGATGACACAGGGTCCGTCCTCCTCCTAAATGACACAGGGTCCGTCCTCCTCCTGGATGACACAGGGTCCGGCCTCCTCCTGGCTGTCCCTGGGCCTGGCCTCCTCCTGCCTGCCATTTTCCCCACTTTCCTCCTGGCTGACCTCATCCTGTGTATAAAAAAGGGACATAGTTTTAGTTGTTTGTTTTTGGTTCAATAATGACACACAATTTGCTTCTCATGATTTGCAAATTCAATGTTAATACATCTAGTAATAAAAGAGTCTAGAAATCTGACACCATAATTTTTTAAAGCAGGTGACAAACATATTTGGCCACTACTGTCAATTGATATGTATACATCATTTTTAGTATAAAATTATTTTAATCAATTATAACATCTAGTTAACATCATTAATATTAGGACACTAAATATTTTTTAAATTAATTTACGTGACTCCAGATGGTCACATCCGGTTCTTCCAGGATGGAAGACCCAGCTTGGTCCTCCTCAGCCTCTGCTGAGGTGGAGGGAAGGGTCAATGGAAGAGTGCATGGAAGGGTGGAGGGAAGGGTGGAGGGAAGGGTTGAAAGTGATGCCCTGGCTTCAGTCTGGTCATCAATAAAACGTAGTTTATTCTAGTACCACAGCCTGGGTACATATACATCATCTGCTGATGCTCCTGATCTCAGGGAATTCTGGATCTTGTTATGCTCCCTCGTATACATGTTCCTCAAGATCCCAATTTTCGATAACAACATCTCCATCGTTGCTTCTGGGATGAACGTCTGGACAAATGTCAGAAGTCTCTCCAGCGTTGATTTCCTTACATGCTTTAGATAATATTGAGGGTGTTTAACCTCCCACAGATTCCTCATCTTCCTATACTGATCAATAAAACACTTATGTTTCTGCTAAACCCTCATCATCTTATCCTAACATAGGCCTCATCAATCTGTCAAGCCATATAGGCTGCTTGCTACAAAGTTTTTCCCAAATTTCAAAATTTTCTTCCTTTTTAGCGTCCCAGTCCACTATCATCTACGCACAGAACGTACGTACAACACAATACGTAATAGCGTTTTATACACTGCGCATGCGTGAAACTCCGCCTGCTTTGCCCGCCCCTGACGTTCTTTCTTTGCGCATATTTTCAGCCCCCTTGTCTCTGTGCACAGAACGTACGTGCGACACATGCGTACTAACAATTTTTAGGCACTGCGCATGTGTGAAACTCCGCCTGCATCGCCCGCCCCTGACGTTCTATTTTAACGCATATTCTCCACCCCTTGTCTCTACGCACAGAACGTACATACGACACATGCGTAATACCTCTCTTTATACACTGCGCATGTGTGAAACTCCGCCTGCGTCGCCCGCCCCTGACGTTCTATTTTAACGAATATTCTCCGCCCATTCTTTCTACGGTGCATAGTGGGATGAACAATGGCGGAGACACAGCAGGTGAGTACTACCTCAGGTAGAGACGAAAGCACAGAGGCCAGAACGTCCCCATCTGGGAAGCATAGATTTAAGGCCTCCAATATGTCCTTTAAAGAGATGGTGGAAACGGTGGCAATTCTGAGAAAAAATGACTATGATGGAAAGTATGGACCGTACGCCCGGCCTAATTTTCGAAAAGCCAAAATAATGGTGAAGGTGGTGAAGAAATTGCATCTTTCTTTTGGGGTACGGCGCTCAAAAGATCAGATTCGGAAAAGATGGTCCGACCTCAAACTCCGGAAGCCGGATCAGTACAGACGGATCCTTAAAGTGCTGAAAAAAGTAAAGTACTTGTTGTGTGTTCATATTCTGTTTATTACCTTGTATACTGCTCCATGTGCTTTTCTCTTAATAAACCTTGTTACATATATAAAGACCTATATCTTTTAATCTATCTATCTATTTTTTTGAAATTTTTTTTAGATCTCTCTCTCTCTCTCTATATATATATATTTATATATATCTATATCTATCAAGATGAACCCAGTCCCCCCCAAAGGCAACACCATAATTGGGAAATCAGCCCAAGCCCCACAAAGGATGAGAAGGAAGGAGAGGTGGGCGACATGGGCACCCCACCAGGTGAGTGTCTGACATACCAGCTTACGTTAATCTATGTATGGCTGCATATTTTGTAAATAAAATTTTCTCCTCTATTTTAGGTGATCTGGTTGTGCTTGAATCAAGCAACAGCGCCACCCAGGATGTTTATGAAGTATGCGACGTGGGCACCCCACCAGGTCAGTGTCTGAGACATCAGCTTATGGTAAGGTAATCTATGTATGGCTGCAGATTTCTAAACACATCTTGTTTTCATTCAATTTTAGGTCTGGGAGAACATTTTAGCACAGACAGTGCACAACGCCTAATTGGTCAGTTAATGGCCTGGAATGGGAAGATTGATTTAATGCGGAATTGGCTAGATTGTATGCAGCAGGAAATGAAGAACATGATCAATGTTTTGGGGAGAATCTAAATGCCCTTTTTCAACCAAAAAAACATCGATCATGTTCTTCATTTCCTTGTTTGCTGACCCCATTCTGGGCCTTCTCTTTTATATTCTTAAAATTATATGCCTGTTTCTAAAAATTATAATCCCAAAAAAGGACGCAAGTTGTTTTTATTACCAAAAAAATAAAAAATAGAGGCCTGTTTTTACAAAATAAAAAACGAAAAAAAAAATAGAGGCCCTTTACAAAATAACAAATAAAAAAAAAAATATTGAGGCCTGTTTGTTAAAACAAACAAAAAAATGTTCAAAATATAGATATATTTTTGACTATCAACATTTTTTACAAACGCACAAGTGAATGTACACCGAATATTAAAAAATCTGTTTAGTAATGAACAAAATGTGTGGCTTTTTCTTTCAATGCTCAATATCAGTTTGTTTAAAGTTAATAGTTGTTTACAGTGTCAATGGTGCTTATTTACTAAAGGAAAATACACTTGGCACTACAAGTGCTCTACGATAAACTAGGAGAAAGTCAAAAAGAAAGGCAAGCAATAAATATAATTCAAGATGTGATCAAGATTTTTTATTTTAACAAATTAAATATTTTGGGGCATTGCAATGGCCCCCCTACCCATAAAATAATCGACATATTGATCACGAACTTGACGGGCACTTTGGGGGGCCAAGCCAGTACGGACAGTATCCAGGCCCATCAGATTGTCACTAATAATATGTCCGGCCTCAGGCCCAACTGGAAAAATTTAATTTGGGGAATGTTTGTTCAAAAAGTTGTGCAGGATGCAGCACGCTAAATTATGTAATTAAGTTTGTATTCCGCAAGGTTTATCGATGTCTGAAACAGGCGGAACTGGCTGGCCAGAATCCCGAAAGCATTCTCAACAACTCTTCTCGCTCTGGCCAGCCGGAGATTAAAAACCCTCCTCTCCGGGGTGAGGGTCCTTTGGGGGAATGGCCTCATGTGGTGCTTGCTCAGAACGAAGGCTTCATCTGCTATGAAGACAAAGGGAAGTCCTTCCACGTTATCCGTATCAGGTGGCAATCCCAGGCCACCACTCTGGAGACGCTGGTAGAACTCTGTCTGGGCAAATACTCCTCCATCCGGCATCCGGCCATTCTTCCCCACGTCCACTTACAGAAAGTCATATTGTGTCGACACCACTGCCATTAAGACAATACTATGGAACCCCTTATAATTAAAATAGTATGACCCCGAATGGGGTGGTGGCAGGATGTGGACGTGTTTCCCATCTATAGCCCCTCCATAGTTGGGAAAGTCCCAACGGGTGGCAAAATGGGATGCCACAGTCTGCCATTCCTGTGGCGTTGAAGGAAACTGGGGAATCAAAACCAAAACTCAGTAATTTTGAAAAGAACATTGCAAGAACATTACACTTAAAACATTATTGCCCAGCATAACATTAAATAATTGAAATGTTATTTTTTAAATAATATGGAAAGCCACACTTATCAGATTGCTCACCCCCTCTGATGGCACATTGTTACATTTTAGGGGGTGGTGAAATTAGAAATTAAGTTTAAGGACACGCGGGGTTTGATTTACTAAAGGCTACAAGACTGTGCAGTTTGAAAAGTGCAGTTGTTGCACTCTGCAAGTGCAATTGGTCCACAGCTTAGTAAATGAGGTAAGGTAAAGGCTTCATGTTGCAAGGAGTACCCAATCACATGCAAGGGCAATTAATCCAAAAACTTTGTGGCTTGCACATGATTGGATGATGGAAATCAGCAGAGCTTCTGCTCATTTACTAAAGCCCTGGAGCAAATGCACTTGCAGAGTGCAAATGCATTTTGCAAAGTGCAACATATATTTGCTTTTTTAAAATCAACACCACAGAACATTATAGCAAATTATTGGGGGGGGGAGGGGATTGGAAATCGAGTTAATGACACACACACACTATTTGGATGGAGTTTAGGGGGGAAGGGGATTGGAAATTGAGTTAATGACACACACACTATTTGTATGGAGTTAAGGGGGGGGATTGGAAATCAAGTTAATGACACACACACTATTTGGATGGAGTTTGGGGGGGGGATTGGAAATCGAGTTAATGACACACACACTAGTTGGATGGAGTTTAGGGGGGGGGGATTGGAAATCGAGTTAATGACACACACAATATTTGGATGGAGTTTAGGGGGGAGGGGATTGGAAATCGAGTTAATGACACACACACTATTTGGATGGAGTTTAGGGGGGAGGGGATTGGAAATCGAGTTAATGACACACACACTATTTGGATGGAGTTTAGGAGAAAAAACTACAATGCAGCTGACAAAATACATTCAAAGTGAGTAGACTAGGTGGATATGTGCCCAGCATTGCATGCTGGGGAGGTTAGTGAAGGCAAATATACATGCAGGACAAAAAAGAACATGAAAAAATTACAGCATGCATGAGGACAAAAAAGGGACATTCACACTTTATTGCAATGATGGTAAGTAGTGTTTGAGTAAAGAAATACATTACATTATCAAACATTAAATAAAATAACATGTGATGCTAATAAAGGATAAAAATTCTTACCTTAATATAGTCCTTCTGCAGGACCTGAATGATGACAGAACAGGTCTCTGGGATAATGATCCCCAGAGCCTGTGGGGAGATGCCTGTCGAGAACTTAAGGTCCTGCAGGCTTCTCCCTGTCGCCAAGTACCGCAACATGGCGACTAGCCTCCGGAGTGATGGCTTGCCTCATGCAGGTATCCTGCCTGCTGATATAAGGGGTGAGCAAAGCCAACAAACAGTCAAAAACGGGGTCCGTCATCTGGAGAAAGTTCCTGAAATCCTCAGGATTATTCTCACGGATCTCACGGAGCAATGGCATGTGACAGGACTGGTCACGCTGGAGCAACCAATTCTTCGTCCATGAACTCCTCCTCGCCCTGTTCATGGCCTGGTCTTGGGCTGAAGAATGAACTACAGCACCAAGCACATACAATTCACAAGCTCTACGACGAGTACGAACACGTAACATGGCTTCAAAACGGTCGGCAGGTCAGAACGCACTTAACAGAATGCACTGAAGAACAGCAAGGCCTGTGAAGAGCGACCTGAAAATCAGCAACGAGCGGACAATAAAACAAAGATTGCTCAATGCCAACTCACCAAACGCACTGAAAAGCAGATACAAACCTCACAAGCACAGACTGAACAACAGTTAAAACGAACTGAAAAATACGAGTCTCACAAGCGTGAATCGTCTCTCACCAAACTTCTACTAACACGAGATAAACACGAGATTAGCAGAAGGAGCCCAAAGGGTGTCATACGGGCTATTGAACTTCCGTTTTATAGTCTCGCCGGACTTGGTGTATGTCATCATGTACTAGGCTGTCGGACTTTTGTGTGATCATATGTAGGCCAGTCCGTTTGTTAGAAAGTCCGCTGCAAGTCCGCCAAAAAGACCGTCGAAAGTCTGTCGGACGGGCTGTCGGAATTTTGTAGCCGAAAAGTCCGACCGTGTGTACGCGACATAAGGGTCAGGATGAGTGAACGCTATATTGGTGCAGCTTATGTACTGAAACACTTTAAACAAGTGCACGCTGGAAATATGGAATCTTTTGTATTTCGTGGTGTTAATAAACTAAGGGTTAATAAAGGGTTAATAAACTTCCCCGGGGGGGTGATCTCTACCATAATAGAGTTTTCATAGTATTGTAAGCCCAAATCCAATATGAATAGAATCCAGTGCCACTTTTTTGTCATCTGCTAGTCTTTGATTTTAAAGTGGAGTTCCACCCACTTTTACAACTCTTCACCATCCATCTCTAAACTGTGCACTGTAAACAAATTGGATATTTTTTTTCTCAGCACCTACTGTATATCTGCCTTATTCATTTTTCACCTTTTCCTCCCTGGCCGCGGCCCATCACAACATTTCCTGTTTGCAATGCCTTCTGGGAAGGGGCGGCAACTTCCTTTGAAACTGCCGTTGCTATGGAAACCTGACCTGAAACCTATTACACTGCTTGTGCTGCACTGAGCATGTGCGAGATCTGCAAGGATGAGATCCAGGAAGAAATACAGTCTGGCTTCAGATGCCCACACTTAAGATGGCCCCGGCCTGCTGTAAGTTTATAAAATAACAAACTACTGCTATAAACTAACAAAACAGTCCTTAGTTTACAGACTAACTTTACTAGAATACATTAAGCTTGTGTATTATAGGGGTATTTTTATTTATAAAGTATAATTTCGGACGGAACACTACTTTAATTGAATAATTGTTTTATTGACACCACTCTAACTCACATGAAGTATGTAGTAATAATGTTCTAAACAAAAGTTATATGTGTTGAGGTGGATAAATAATGCGATCTATCACCAACAAAAAAAGTTATCAAAATACACAAATCAAATGAATAAAGTCCAAATTTCCCACGTGGTAGGTATTCAGTATAAATGTGAAATGCTGATCCAAATGAGCTATGATTGCTCTTACCAGAACTCCAAAGAAATGTGCGGATGGCAAAAAAACCCTTGCCGGGGCCTCTGGGGTATTGGACCAAACAGCACCGTCCGTGGTCAGATCAAAATCCCCTCAATGGATACAGGATAAAGCAAACACAAGAAAAAAGACGAAGATTAGATTAGAAAAAAAAAAGGTGGTATACTGACGATGTGGACTTCGTGTAATGAGGACTTATCAAGGTGCTTCTTGCCAGCTATATGTCAGCTCTTAACCTAATACAAGCCTGTGTATCACCGTGAGTCGGTAAGCACAATCTACAGCCACGGTGGTGGGGTTTTTCACTTCCCTCCCCCCCTGTTTTTTGGTTGTTTATATGTGCACACCTGGGTGATTGTTATGTTCGTATGTCCATGTCCAGCATTTAACATACTACACTATGGCCAGTCTTTTTTCTTGTGTTTGCTTTATCCTGTATCCATTGAGGGGATTTTGATCTGACCACGGACGGTGCTGTTTGGTCCAATACCCCAGAGGCCCCGGCAAGGGTTTTTTTGCCATCCGCACATTTCTTTGGAGTTCTGGTAAGAGCAATCATAGCTCATTTGGATCAGCATTTCACATTTATACTGAATACCTACCACGTGGGAAATTTGGACTTTATTCATTTGATTTGTGTATTTTGATAACTTTTTTTGTTGGTGATAGATCGCATTATTTATCCACCTCAACACATATAACTTTTGTTTAGCGCAGTTTATATATATTTTTTTCTGCTTTTGGTGTTGTCGCACTGTTTACTGCTGCTTATCCTTTTGTGCTTCTAGCGCGGAACTTTTTGCTTACAGTAATAATGTTCTGTCATTCACTGCCGAAACGCATCAGCTGTTTTTAATCTTGACCTTCATGTAGCAAATAAAGATTTTCATGGGATTCTGGAGTTGCTGGCTCCATCTTTCTTGGAGCTGCGCTTTCAATGGCTGGAGGCCATTTGAGCCAGAGCACCCAGTGAAGGACTCCACCCTTAACTGCTTCCCGACCCCCTCACAGAGAAGGCAGAAGGGCATGTACATGCAGATTAATGTACCTGTACGTTGCCCTTTAAGAGGCGGCTCGCGGGCCAGGAGTTCCGTGACCATGATCGCGGGTCCCACGGACTCGATGTCTGCGGGCATACCCGCAATCGTCTCACGGTGAGGAAGAACGGGGACATGCTAATATAATGCATCTCCCTGTTCTGTCTAATGACACTGACACTGATCACGCTCCCTGTAATCGGGAGCGGTGATCGGTGATGTGTCAAACACAGCCCCTCCCCCCACAGTTAAAATCACTCCCTAGGACACACCTAACCCCTAAAGCGCCACCTAGTGGTTAGCCCCTACACTGACAGTAACATTTTTACAGTAATCAATGCAATTTTATAGCATTGATCGCTGTATCAATGCCAATGGTCCCAAAATGTCAAAATTGTCCGATGTGTCCGCCATAATGTCGCAGTCATGATAAAAATCGCTGAACGCCGCCATTACTAGTAAAAAAAAAAAATTATCAATAAAAATGCCATAAAACTATTACCTATTTTGTAGACGCTATAACTTTTGCGCAAACCAATCAATAAACGCTTATTGCCATTTTTTACCAAAATATGCCGAAGAATATGTATCGGCCTAAACTGAGGAAAAAAATTTTTTTTATTTATTTTTTTGGGGATATTTATTATATAAAAAAGTAAAAAATAATGTGTTTTTTTTCAAAATTGTCATATTTTTCTGTTTATAGCACAAAAAATAAAAACCACAGAGGTCAGGGGCGTAACTACCACCATAGTGACCCATGTGGGCGCTATGGGGCCCGCAGCCAAGTGGGGCCCAGTGAGGATGAGAGCACCACCGCTGGCACAGTCTCCCAGCCAGGGAAAGAGAGAGGAGAGGAAGAGGCAAGCTGTGACCTGTGCAAATGCAGCGTGACCTGTGCCCAATACAGCGTTGCCTGTGCTCAATACAGCCTGGTCTGCCTGTGCCCCATACAGCCTCACCTGTGCAGAGGAAGAGGCAAGCCACCCGAATCAGCAGAGAGCTGAATTGCCCGATGTAATAGCTTTCATTAGAACTTCCAGTGTTCCTTTGATAGACAGAATGCCAATCAAATGCGGGACATGTGATGTCATCAAAGGTGTCAAGCCAAGAGGTGGGGCTATGTGACGATGAGCCCCGGGAAGACGGGAAATTCAAATGAAAGCTATTACAGCGGGCAATCCCGCTCTCTGCTGATCCGGGTGGCTTGCCTCTTCCTCTGCACAGGTGAGGCTGTATGGGGCTCAGGCAATGCTGTATTGGGCACAGGTCACGCTGCATTGGGCACAGGTCACGCTGCATGGGGCACAGGTCATGCTGCATTGGGCACAGGTCACACTGCATTGGGCACAGGTCACATTGTATGGGGCACAGGTCACGCTGCATTGGGCACAGGTCACGCTGCATGGGGCACAGGTCACACTGCATGGGGCACAGGTCACGCTGCATTGGGCACGGGTCACGCTGCATTGGGCACGGGTCATGCTGCATTGGGCAGGGTCACGCTGTATGGGGCACGGATCACGCTGTATGGGGCACGGGTCACACTGTATGGGTCACGGGTCAAGCTGCATTGGGCACAGGTCACACTGTATGGGGCACAGGTCACGCTGCATTGGGCACAGGTCACGCTGTATGGGGCACAGGTCACGCTGTATGGGGCACAGGTCACACTGCATTGTGCACAGGTCACGCTGCATTGGGCACAGGTCATGCTGCATTATGCACAGGTCACGCTATATGTGGCACAGGTCACGCTGCATTGACACTAGGGCAGCTGTGGGGGGGCTGTTTGCAGGGGGGCCCCATACAACATTTTGCTATGGGGCCCTGCTATTTCTAGTTATGCCCCTGGCAGAGGTGATCAAATACCACCAAAAGAAAGCTCTATTTGTGGGAAAAAAAGGACGTCAATTTTGTTTGGGAGCAACGTTGCATGACCGCGCAATTGTCAGTTAAAGCAACACAGTGCCGAATCGCAAAAAGTGCTCTGGTCAGGAAGGGGGTAAATTCTTCCGGGGTTAATCTATGAGGTATGTTCCCAGTTGTGAGCACTGTCCTTGTCCTTTGCTTTCCTCGTAAGAAAGAGTTAAATGTTACTAAACCTAAAAATGTTTTTACCTTAATATATTGTTTGCATTAAGGTAAAAAACTTTTTTCAGTTTCTCTGTGCCCCCCCTTCCCTGTGTGAAGGGGAAGAGAGGGTAGAAGAGATCAGCGCTGTGCACAGCTGCATCTATTCTTCCCTTACTTCCTTTTCACACAGCATTCGAGAAGCAGCAGGAGCCATTGACTCTTGCTGCTGTCAATCAATGGAAGTGAGGGAGTGGACCTAAGTCCCGCTGTGTAAGTCTATGGAGCGTGGCTATATAGACATACAGTTCGGGAGAGCACAGACCACGCTTCTCCCCATAGCAAGCATCTGGCTATAGTAGTCCCAAAATGAAGAGGAGGAACCAAGATCACCACCAGGGACCCAAGAAGAGGGGGAACATGGCCACTCTGTGCAATACCACTACACAGAGCAGGTAAGTATAATATGTTTGTTATTTTAATTAAAAAAAATCTTTGACTTTAGTAACACTTTAACTCAAGAGCAGAGACAAAATCCCATTCCATGTGTGTGTCTAAGATGGATTTATGTGTAAGTTCCAGTTGATGGATTTCAGTCAATAATTTTAGTTTGAAAGCCATGTTTTATCAGGATGTCCCAATAACAGTTTTATGCTCTTCCAAAATTATTACCAGATCTGTCTCAGTTATGTCATCTGCTTGAAAATAGGACCCAAGATCTGCAGGTCCTGGAGAAAACCCTTGTTTAGTGTACAGTGCTTAACATGGGGGGCAGAGTTATTTGTCAAGGAGATGGTCAGGAAAAGTGGAACATTGTCTGACCAAGTGATATTTCCAATGTCCGATGTGTTGACCAAAAAAAATATTGATGTTGGACAAGGAAAAAATCTATACATGAGTAGACTTGGTGGGGTAAGGAAAAAAGTGCAATCTCTAGTATCTGGATGGTTTATATGCCATACATCAACCAGTTGAGCTTTGCGTAGTGCTTACAGTATATGTTTGCAGGCCACTAGAGGGACAGAAGCAGTTGCATGTTTTATTTTTAACAGTGAGTTTGTTCACCTCATAGTCCACAAAGGACCAGATACCTTCTCTTTGTGTCATGCCTCTGAGCTTCCAGGCTTGTTTGCCTTTGCCGAAATGGATCCAATTCCGGACCCGACTGGCTCGTGGCAGTTGTCTCCAAAGATCCCCAGCGTCGGGCACTCCGGGTATACCACAAAGGGCTCGCTATAATTGCCGTGGTTGTGGGGGCCCTTCGCAAGCAAGACTGGTGGTTATCCCCCGTTTCCAACCCCTGAATGAAGAGGTGGCCGGCTGATCCTACCAGCATACATTCAGCTCAATGTTTCTTTTTTGTTTTTCATGTTGAACTTTTTGAGCCAAATTACCTTTATTGTTATTTCTGGGTGTCATTGCAGGAAGACTGTGTGTTGGGCCTACGAGCTTGGGGCCCCTCTGGCTTGACCTTAAGTTTACCTTGGTTCACTGATGAGCGAAGGCCTCTTTTATGCTTCAAATATTTGACACAATTCATTACTTGTCTCTTACGTTGTCTTACTTTGTATTATGTCTGTTATTAACTATCTTTGATTAACACCTCCACATTGGTATACTCTGAGCGTCCAGTTTGAGCCATGGTTTTCCAGATTACGCTCAGGAGCAGTGGTTCTCCCTTGGGATGGGCTCAGCTGCTGTATAGGCCCATAGTTGTGGCACAGTGCTTGCGATCTCTCCCGAGCTCGGAGTATCAGACCAATGGGAAGAAGGCGGTCGATTATATGTACAACCGCAGACTGCCAGTATACTCTCTGCAAAAAATACTTAACCTAGTTGATAACTTGTTTATAATGCTGTTCGTCAGATTGCGTATTATGTTTATTGTTACTATTTATCTTTAACTAATTCCTTCACATTGACTTGGTTTAGGTGCCTTGGGTTGATCGCAGTTTTTCAGGTTACACCTAGGTGCTGTAGTCCTGCCTCAAGATGGGTTGGCTGCCTTGCGGCACCTTAATTTTGGGGCCGTGTTGTCAGTCTGTCTCGAGCCTGGAATACTGGGCCAGTGCTGATTCCACTTACTCTCCTGTGGGTTTTCCAGTCCATTGCTATCGCAGTTACTTTGTGGTTATGGTTTGTTGGACAGCCTTTACCGCTTCACTCTCTCGGGTAACACTGGCGCCTTAAACACATTATTAAGATGGCTGCGGGGGCCCCAATGACCGGGGCCCAGAGCTTATCTGTGCCTTACTACTTCCCATACTACGAATACTCTGGCCTGGTGGCAGTAGCTTCTCTCAGTGGAGTCTACAATATATCCTAGGTATATAACTAGGTTTCTTCTTACCTTCTACAGTCACTTTTTTTTACATTTCCTACCCCTTTTTTTTTCTCCCTCCCTTTCCATATCCCCCCTCTCACACCCCGGGAGCTAACACAAGCTGACATAGATTTTTTGACGGTATGACTGTTAAGATCCTCTCTTGGAACATTAAGGAGTTGAATTCCCCGGAGAAGCAAGCTGTCTTGCCGAGCTTTGAAGACAAAGGGCTCACATTGCATTTCTCCAAGAGACTCACTTTAGGGCAGACAGGATACCCAAACTATCAAACAAACACTTCCCGATGGCTTATCATAGTTCACCGATATCCTCTAAATCTAAAGGGACGAGTATACTCATATCTAAGTCCCTCCACTGGCAATTCCTTCATGAGTACCGTGATTAGGAGGGCAGATTCCTGCTTCTAAAGGGAAAAATGTATTCTCAGACCTTCACTCTTGAGGACATTTATCTTCCGAATTGCAATCCACTTCCCACCCTAAGGCTTTTCTGTCTACCCTTGGCGCCTTCCTTGAGGGAACCCTTGTTTTAGGAGAGGATTTCAATTTAACTCTTGAACCTCATAGAGACTCCTTCTCAAACTTGTCTTCCCTACCACAAGGAACCTGACTTCACCTCAAAGATCTTTTGCACTCACATCAGCTAGTCCATATCTGGAGAATAGTCCATCCACAAAAGCGGGATTATACCTTTTATTCTAACGTCCATGGGTCACACTCTGGTATCAACCTTTTTCTCCTAAAACACTCAGCAATTCCCCTGGTCACCAAGACAGATATCGGCCACATTGCACTCTCTGACCACGCCCCCATCCTGCTGGAACTGGCTATTTCGCAAGCGTCCCCTAGGACCTCTACTTAACGAGGCGCTCCTAAAAGATCCCAAAATTGCCCAAGACATCCTTTGGGAAATTAACTCCTACTTCTCTACTAACGTAGACTCGGTGGACAATCCTATCTCGGTGTGGTCAGCGCATAAGTGCTTTATCAGGGGAATTCTAATCAAACATGGTCGTGCAGCCAAGCAGCATTACATTAAAACTCTGTCTGACCTCCTGGTGTGACTTCACACTTTAGAACGTCAACACAAGTGTCAGGGTGATAACCGTAGGACGGGTAATTCTGCCAGTATTCCTCATGGTGGCGCCCTTCTGCCTATTTAAGCCTGCTGCTGGTGCATGCTGTTTGCAGGATTATTATCAGCTTCCTGTGTTCCTTGTTCCTGTTGTGATATCTGCTTCCTGTTACTACTCGGCTTGCCTGACTGCTCCAGTATTCCTCCTGCATTGACCCCGGCTTGGACCTGACTATTCTTCGGCTCCGCATCTGTACCTTGATCGTCCTCCTGTGTTTGACCCCCGGCTTGGCTACCTTCTCTGTTCCTGATTATTCGGCTGTACCTCACCTTGGACTGATTCCTGTGCTGAATGAACATTGGCCTGGCTCTGACTCCGCTCCTGGTTGCTCCATGGCTCCATACCTGGAATCCCTCCTTGCACGGTTGCCCTTTAACCTTACCAGCGCACCCCTGCAACTCCCTGCTATCTGCTACTCAGCAACAGCGCTCTGGCAACCCGTGCACCTTTGGGCACCGTACTCCCTGTCTCACTCCCAGGGTTACGCTGCACTTAGCCGCAAGGGGCGCCCCCTCTGCAATCTGGCCTCACATCCAGGACTCTGACAGTATAATCCAGCCATGACTGAGGCCGGCGGAGGTGCGTCCCCAATCAAGACTTTATGCCAACAGGCCGCTACCCTTACACGAGTGGTCCAAATTCTTCAGGAAAGATACCTTCAATTAGAAGGAAAACTCCAACATTTTATGCTACCATCTGCCTTTTTGGATCCTGGTTGTTCCTCCACCAAACTCCCTGCTACGGCCTCTTCAGCACTGACTTTGCCCCCAGAACCGCGGGTACCTAGCCCTGAACATTTCTCTGGAGACCGGCAGAAATTCAGATCCTTCAAGAATGCCTGCCTGTTATATCTGGCTCTGAAACCCTGTACCTTTTCCACTGAGACTGTCAAAGTTGGCTTTCTTATCTCCCTGCTGACCAATGAACCCCAGGCATGGGCCCACAGGTTATGGGAACAGAAGGACCCAGCTACTAGTTCAGTGGAAACGTTCTTTACGGCCTTGTCGCAATTGTATGAAGACCCCCAGCGTACAGCCACCGCTGAGGCCGCTCTGCATTCTCTTCAACAGAAACGGCGCCCAGTGGAAGACTATACTGTGGACTTCCGCCGGTGGTCTGCCGATACAGACTGGAATGAGGCTGCGTTGAAATACCGGTTTCGCCTGGGGCTTTCTGAATCCCTTAAGGACGAGTTGGCCAGGGTCCGCATCCCTGCTACCCTCGAGGGGCTCATTCAACTATCCATCCAGTTGGATAGACGCCTTCGGGAGCACCAGGCTGAACGTTCTCAGACTCCCAAAGTGCTGGTACCAGAGATCGGCGCTATGTCCGTTGGTTTGGTGCGATCTGCACTGACTCCTGAGGAAAAACAGCATCGGCGTTAAGCCAATCTCTGTCTCTATTGTGGCCGAAAGGGACATTTCCTGAGCAACTGCCCCATAAGGCCCAGCAAGGTACCCAAGAACTCTCCAGTGTACTTCCAGATGTCCAGAACTTCCACTTCTCACCTTATCCTTCCCATCACGCTACAGTTGGCCGACAAGGGGGTTCAGCTTCAGGCCATAGTCGACTCCGGGGCATGCAGTTGTTTCTTGGACTTGGACTTAGCAGTAAAGCTCGGTCTGGCCCTACTTCCCAAGAACCGTAGATTGGAAGTTCTCCTGGCTGATGGCACCCTGCCTAGTTCCGGTCCTGTGACACAAGAGACCGTTCCTCTTTTGGTTACTACTCCTGATGGTCATCAGGAATTCATACGTTTCTACATTCTAAGCTCACCTATGTTCCCCGTCATCTTGGGTACCCCATGGCTCCAAACCCACAACCCCCAGATCAACTGGATCAGGAAAGAAATTTCATTCACTTCACCTTATTGCCTAAAGCACTGTCTTGCCCCTGAAATCAGTAATGTAGCCAGTTGCCTGTCAGTTCAACCTGTACCTGTCAACAACCAGAGTATTCCACTGGCCTACCAGGAGTTTGCAGATGTCTTTGACAAGAAAAAGGCTGATGTCCTGCCACCACACCGGTCATACGATTGTCCAATTGAATTACTCCCAGGAGCCGAAATCCCATTCAGTCGCATATTCCCCCCTGACTCGGAGATGGAACTAGGAACATTGCGACAATACATTGATGAAAACCTGGAGAAAGGCTTCATCCGTTCCTCCTCTTCTCCTGCTGGAGCCGGAATCTTTTTTGTTGAAAAAAGGGATAAATCCCTAAGACCATGTGTGGATTACAGGGAGCTCAATAAAATCACTATCAAAAAACGTTACCCTCTTCCTCTAGTTCCGGAACTTTTCCAGAGACTCCGTACTGCCCGAATATTTACTAAGCTTGACCTTCGAGGAGCCTACAATCTCGTTCGCATCTGAGAGGGTGACGAATGGAAGACGGCATTTAGAACTCGCTTTGGACATTTCGAGTACTTAGTGATGCCATTTGGATTGTGCAACGCCCCGGCCACATTCCAAAATTTTGTAAACGATATCTTTTGAGAATTTCTGGATTACTTCGTCATCATCTACCTGGATGATATCCTGATATTTTCAACCACCCTGGAGCTCCATCGTACACATGTAAGGACAGTTCTGCACACTCTACGTAAGCACAAACTCTATGTAAAAGCAGAGAAGTGTGATTTCGAAAAGGAGTCAATACAATTCCTGGGGCTAATTATCTCCACTGGTGGTGTTGCCATGGACCCGCAAAAGGTACAGGCAATCTTGGACTGGCCGACTCCATCGGATAAAAAGGGAGTACAAAGATTTGTGGGGTTTGCAAACTTTTATAGGAGGTTTATAAAGAACTTTTCCTCCATCATCTCACCAATCACCCAAGTTACCCGTTCACATACTCAGTTCCTGTGGTCTTCAGAAGCCCAATCAGCTTTTGATAAGCTCAAATCCCTCTTTACCTCCGCATCTATCCTGCAACATCCTGATCTGGCCCTCCCTTACATCTTAGAGGTTGACGCCTCTGAAGTTGCCACAGGGGCAGTCTTATCCCAACGTCAGGGGCCTAAGTCGTTACTCCATCCAGTGGCCTTCTCCTCGCGGAAGATGAGTCCGTCTGAAAGGAATTATGATGTGGGAGATCGAGAGCTCTTGGCTATTAAAACTGCCCTGGAGGAATGGCGGTACCTCCTTGAAGGTGCTCAGCATCCCATTATGATATTCACGGATCACAGAAACCTGGAGTATCTTCGCACCGCTAAACGATTGAGACCCCGACAAGCTTGATGGGCCTTGTTTTTTGCCAGATTCAATTTTCATATCTCCTTCCGCCCGGGGTCTAAGAACGGGAAGGCCGATGCCTTGTCCCGGATGTTTCCTGACACTCCCGAAGAAATTACTCCTAGCACTATATTGTCTCCACAGAATTTTCTCATGATTCAAACCGACCTGAGTTCCTCACTGAAACAAGCTTCTTCCCAATGCTCTGAACCAGAAGCACTGTCTTTAAGAAACCAGGCAGGTTTTCTTTGGTATCAGAACAAAATTTTTGTTCCGCAGCAAGCCAGAGCCCAGGTCCTAAAGACTTTACATGACCACCAACTTGCTGGTCACTTCGGGGTACGAAAGACTTTGGAGCTTGTTCAACGATCTTTTTGGTGGCCCACTCTGAAGCCTGACTGCAGGGAATATGTCAGTTCCTGCACCATTTGTCAATGTAATAAGGGCTCTAACATCAGATCTTGGTGTTTACTCCGCCCATTGCCTGTGCCGGAAAGAAACCATGGAAAGAAATATCTATGGATTTCATAGTAAAGTTACCACCCTCTGAGAAATTTACAACCATCTTGGTAGTCGTTGACCGCCTGTCCAAGATGGCGCATTTCTTGCCCATGGTGGGTACACCATCTGCTGCTGACACGGCGAAGATCTTCATAAAGGAGATAGTCAGACTTCACGGCCTACCGAGCAACATTGTGTCCGACAGAGGGGTGCAATTCACCTCTAAGTTCTGGAAGGAGCTCTGCAAAATGCTTTCCATTAAAGTGTGCCTATCTTCAGCTTACCATCCTCAAAGCAACGGTCAAACCGAAAGAACTAATCAAACTTTAGAACAGTACTTACGTTGCTTCTGCTCCTTCTCCCAGGACGACTGGTCTTTGCTACTCCCATGTGCGGAGTTTGCATACAACAACTCAATCCATGCTTCCACCAATCAGTCACCTTTCTGGGCCAACTACGGTTTCCATCCCTCATTCTTGCCTAATGTTATACCAGAGACCTCAGTCCCTGCAGTCCAGGACAGGATAAATGCCATTCTGGCTAATTACCTAACTCTCCAGGCAACTATGCAGAAGGCCCAAGAGAATTATAAAAAACATTATGACAAGGGGAGGAGAGATCCCGTCTTTAAAGTTAGAGATAGAGTGTGGCTTTCCTCAACAAATCTTAAGCTTCCTTGCCCCTTCCGGAAGTTAGGACCAAGGTTTATCGCTCCATTCACAATTAAGAAGGAAATTAACCCAGTGGCATTTGAATTGTCTTTACCAAGTTCCTATAAAATCCACCCAGTATTCCATGTTTCTTTATTAAAATCTGTTGTCTCCAGTCCTTTTCCAGGGAGAGAAGAAGCTCCACCGCGTCTAATCTTGGTGGACAATAAAACAGAATATGAAGTAGAAGCCATTCTGGACTGCCGTCGGATAAACAAGGAAAAGGGGCGCCTCTGAGTATATATCAGCAATCATTTATTCAACAAACAATATCCACTCACATGGAAGACTGTAATGTTGCGTTCCAGTACGTCTCTGAGTAGAGGAGAAGATGGAGGACTACAAGTCTCAGCAAGTCCGTACAGTGCTGACCCCACATCGGATCCTGGCGAGGATGGGGTGGGGTAACTGGGCACAGCAGGGTCTCCCTCAGATCTCCAGATGGCGCTTCCGGATTAGGATAAGTTCGGGATGACACAGACCATCTGTCGGTTCCAGGGATGAGGCTGTAAGGACGCCAAAGCCGATCACCGGGCGTGCTGCGGTGTGTAGTAAGGCTCGTACGGCTCCGTGAGATGGAATAGTTACGGCCATGCAGGGAGCCAAAACGAGGCCTGGAGGGCAAGCACAGCGCGGCGCTGGGCTGTGACGTCACAGTTGTGCGATGCGTTTCCGAGTTCGCTTGCTATTGGTGGTAAGAATAGCGGCACTCCTTTCTCAAGCATGAGGGGCGGACACTAGGGCAATCGTTTTTGTAGTCTTGGAGGGGGCGGGGCCAAAGATAACAACATGAGGAAAAATGGCACATGCATTTGGGAGAGAGAAGGAACAATACACTACAACTAGAGGCAATACTAGACACAATTCATATGGGAGTGGAATAAAAATTAATTAAAAATTGATTAAAAGTTAATGGTAAAAGTTTAAAAACAATATTAATACATATATAATATAAAGTATACATATGCATATACACACCCATAAAAGAATCCATAAAAAGCATGTATATATACAGATATATACAGATATATACAGATACATATCCATGGACAAGATAAATCCTAGTACATAAGCATCTAATGTGAAACATGAAAGTAAACATATACATATCTATTCAAAACAGGATGTCGCTTTAAAGACAATATGCAAAAACAAGATTAAAAACAAATTTAAAATTGATAATTATGGACACTGGGAAAATGAGAACGTGGATATTATGTGAATGGACACCATTAACATGGTTAATGGTGAACAAGGTCCACAGGGGGAATAATGGGAGGGGAGGGGGAATAATGGGAGGGGGGGAAGGAGAGGGGGGGGAGAAGGAGAGGGGGGGGAGAAGGAAAAGAGGGGGGAGGGGGAAGAGGGGGGGAGAGACAAGAAGGGGGAGGGGGGAGGAAAAGGGGGAGGGAAAGAAGGCGGGGAGAGGGGTAGGGAAGGGGGAAGAAAAGGAAGGGGGGGTTAAAGGGGGGGGGGAAAGGGGAGGGGAAAGGGGAATGGAATGAGATATACTTACTGACGTATGGACCCGCCACCCCCATAAATATAGATATATTAGTGTATATATGAATACAACCTGTGGTAAAAAGGATAAGAATACAAATTATGAATATTAACATGGAAAAAATGTGTATAAGCAGATATAAGCAGTATATGTCTATAATACGGTAGCAATCTCGATACCCTCATTCAAGCCCCCGGGCGAGAGGACATCGAGATTGTAGATCCAAAAAGTCTCCCTTGCACAGAGTTTTTTAAAACGTTCAGCTGGAGTGAATGATTTGGGGATTTGTTCGATTACCCATACAGTAAGGCCCATGGTGGATTTGTTGTGCAATCCAGCAAAATGCCGTGGGACACTGTGCATGTCCTTACCACCCTCTATCAGTCTACGGTGTTGGCCGAAATGCTGCCTGAGAGGGCAGATCGTTCGACCAACATAGATCAGCCCACAGGGGCACATAAGGCCATACACAACAAAATCCGAAGAACAATTATAAAATTGATCTATCTGGTATGTTTTACCTTTGGAAAGGAATGACTTTTGTCCATGTTTAATGAAGGCACAGGTTTTACATAGGGCTTTTTTACACTGGTACATACCAACCAAAGGTATGAGAGTAGTAGGATGGTCGTTGGTATGAGTAGTTTTGAATTTGCTTGGGGCGATTTTACTTTTTAAATTAGGTGCTTTTCGGTAGGTGATTCGTGGTACTGTAGGGAGGAGGGTTTTGAGGAGGGGATCTTGTAGTAGAATACCCCAATGTTTTTTCATGATATTTTCCATTTTTTTGTATTCAAAATGAAAGGTGGTAATAAATCTGGTGGAGTGATCTGTTAAGCTAGTTTTTGTTTTGGCTGGTTTACCTTTGGAATAGGAAGCACATGCTTCATCAACTAGTTCTTTAGGATATTGTTTGTCAGCGAATGTATTTTTTAGTGGGATGCTGGATGCTGCATAGTCGCTATCAAGGGTACAGTTCTGTCTTAAGCGGCAAAATTGTCCTTTTGGTATATTTTTAGTCCACTTGGGATAGTGGCAGCTATGAAAATGCAAAAAAGAGTTACCGGCTGTTGGCTTGGTATAGTTTTTGGCGATAATCCTATCACCTATATGGCCTAATTCCTGAGGTATACCGGCATTGCGCCTTTTTTACTTGTCTAATGTTCTATGTATAGAAGCTTTTAGTGCTGCATGCGCACATATACCCATCCATAACATCACTGTGTCTTTAATCACCTGCACTTGATATTCATTACAAATGGTTCCTTGTTTATCATTTTCATTTTAAATTAATTGCATCCGCACTGTTATTTGTTTGTAGTGTTTTTATAGACATATACGTTTACAAATAATTTTTATAGTGCATCCTACCATCTTGTCCTCCCCTCCTCTTCCCCCCCCAGTTTTTATTTACATTTTTTATAATTACTTCTATTAATTATTTTTTGCCATTTACCCACCCATCTATTAATTTTTCTCACTTGTACCATATACCCTATTTTTTATTTTTTATTATGGATCTCCTAGATGACATAGAGACCCATAAGTATAATGTGTTGGAAGAAATATACACCATACTACCTTCCCATATGTTTTCCAATGACACCAAGCTATACCCTCTGTGGTAAATTTAAACATTTAGAGAGAATTGTCAAACACATTAACCTACAATGGTGGGACAAATTCTTTCTAGAAAGATATATCTCTACTAAGATCTCACCCAGAGGCCTTAGAGTCACAAAAGATTGCCCCTTTCTTAATGTTGCCCGTAAAAGAGAATGTGAAAATATTTCTGAATTTTGTACCTCAAAATGGATGGAAATCCTTATTGAGCATAGACTACATCTTTTTGAAAAACTCAGGCTAGAAGCTAATGCTATAGCAAAAGCGATCATTGACCAGAAAGTCATTGTTTCACTTTCCTGGCTCATGGTATTAAAGAAAAACACCAAGTCTGATGAGGATTTCATGATAAAAGGTAAACTAGGAAAATTCAAAAGAGATCTAGATGATTTTAATCTAGATCGGGTATTTAGTTGGAAACAAAAATCTCCACCGTCTACCCATGATACTGAACCTTCACGTCCTTCTCATTCATCTTCTCTCACCCCATCCAATATATCTTCGCATACCTCTCATTCACATCCACCACCCCCCACCCAACCTCAGAACCGCCCCCCTCCCCTAATGGGAATTCGTATCCCTTACAAAAACTCCCTACATCTGTCGTCCAGTACTTATGGTCGTATGGTACAGAAGAACACCACAACAACTAAAAACAATAATCTATTAGCTGATCTTAATAGATTTTACAACAGACCATCTTATGCCAACAGAGGTACTAATATAGTTACAATTGCTATACCCACATTCAGCCAGACGTCAGGCATCCGGCCAATAGCTATACCTAGGATAGCTCATTCCAATGATGTTGCTGACCCATCCAGTCCCAATGTGCCTACGAATACTAATGACGATCATATGGAAGTACAGCCAGTCAATACTGCTGATCTTCCTACCACTACACACTTGCTCAGACCCAGCTCTGTGGATACACCTAGTCCTCTCATCACAGGTCCCTTCCCTCCCCCTCTTCCCCTTTCCCACACTTCCCCCCCTTCCTCTTCCATCCCATCCACACCCACATTGAACGTCCCAGGTCCCTCTCTACTTACTGACCTTCCTTTTTTAGTTCACAGTCCTCCTCCAGCCAACCAAAGAAAAAGAAAATTCACCAGAGAGGCTGTAGAGGAGGACGAACTAAGTCCAAAAAGCAACCTACTCAAACTCCGCAAACTATGAAGATGTTCAACCTATCCTCCTTAGAACTCTCCACCGCAGACACCAGTCTATTGTGCAGAGGACTTAATTTTGCCCCCATCAACAAGCCCAACTCTTTTCTTTTGTTTAAAGATCTAAATCGATATATATCCGCAACCTAACCCTAAAAAGGTTCTTCAATGCCAAACAGAACAAACCCATTACAGAAGATACAGGCCCATCCTCATCCATTCCACCTCCAAATGTTTTTGAATATGACGGTGACGTCATAGATATCTTAGATTCTATTAGGGAGGAAGAGGACCTACTTGATCTCTTCACACAACATCTGGCCACCTCCCCGCCCATCATACACTCATCTTTCAAACCCAAGTTAGTCTTTTTCCCTGCCCAGTCCAAAGGCCCTTTTTTAGAAAGCTTTTATAGAGTTGTATATGCAGACTTTATTAAGCTTTGCCAATCATCCTCCACCATTCCTATTCATAAACACAATCTTACAGTTGCTGAAACTCGAGCATTAGACTCTCTAATTCACAATACAGAGATTATTATCAAAACAGCTGACAAAGGAGGAGGCATAGTTGTACTAGACAAAGCAGACTACATCAAAGAGGCCCATAGACTCCTTTCAGACAAAACCACCTATATCAAACTTAAAAAAGACCCCACTAGCGAATTCGCTCTTGAGGCTAACTGTTTGGTCAAGTCAGCCCTCGATAATGGAGTGATTAATAAAATGGAAGCTTCTTTTTTCTTAAAAAGCTTTTACCAGGTTCCTTACTTTTACTACTTGCCAAAAATCCACAAAAATGCTACAACTCCCCCTGGCAGACCCATCGTGGCTGCTATGGACAGTGTCACTATTGGATTCAGTCAATATATCTATCAATTTCTACAGCCATTAGTTCAGCAGTTACCGTCATTCATCAGAGATGGTTCACATCTTTTAGAACTCCTAGCACCATACAGGTGGGAATCTACTTACCTGTGGCTTTCTTTAGATGTCACCTCACTATACACCTCTATCCCGCATTCATTTGGTTTGTTAGCTCTGGAATTCTTTCTTGCCCAGGACCCTCTCCTAAACCCAAGACAAGCCGCATTCATTTTGGAGGCCACTAATTTTTGTTTAACCCATAATTATTTTGATTTTAATGGCGAGTTCTTCCTACAAGCACAGGGGACTGCTATGGGAGCTAATTTCGCCCCTTCCTATGCCAACCTGGCTATGGGGTATTGGGAAAAAAACTTCATATGGCAAAACAATCCCTACTCAGCCAACATCGTCTCTTTTGGGCATTATATTGATGACCTAATTGTGATTTGGGATGGCCCTCCAGACCAGATTATATCGTTCGTGGACCATTGCAACCACAATCCTTATGGACTTGCCTTCACCCATGCCTTTGATTCCACCCACTTGGCATATCTTGATCTGGAATTAGGCCATATAGGTGATAGGATTATCGCCAAAAACTATACCAAGCCAACAGCCGGTAACTCTTTTTTGCATTTTCATAGCTGCCACTATCCCAAGTGGACTAAAAATATACCAAAAGGACAATTTTGCCGCTTAAGACAGAACTGTACCCTTGATAACGACTATGCAGCATCCAGCATCCCACTAAAAAATACATTCGCTGACAAACAATATCCTAAAGAACTAGTTGATGAAGCATGTGCTTCCTATTCCAAAGGTAAACCAGCCAAAACAAAAACTAGCTTAACAGATCACTCCACCAGATTTATTACCACCTTTCATTTTGAATACAAAAAAATGGAAAATATCATGAAAAAACATTGGGGTATTCTACTACAAGATCCCCTCCTCAAAACCCTCCTCCCTACAGTACCACGAATCACCTACCGAAAAGCACCTAATTTAAAAAGTAAAATCGCCCCAAGCAAATTCAAAACTACTCATACCAACGACCATCCCACTACTCTCATACCTTTGGTTGGTATGTACCAGTGTAAAAAAGCCCTATGTAAAACCTGTGCCTTCATTAAACATGGACAAAAGTCATTCCTTTCCTAAGGTAAAACATACCAGATAGATCAATTTTATAATTGTTCTTCGGATTTTGTTGTGTATGGCCTTATGTGCCCCTGTGGGCTGATCTATGTTAGTCGAACGATCTGCCCTCTCAGGCAGCGTTTCGGCCAACACCGTAGACTGATAGAGGGTGGTAAGGACATGCACAGTGTCCCACGGCATTTTGCTGGATTGCACAACAAATCCACCATGGGCCTTACTGTATGGGTAATCGAACAAATCCCCAAATCATTCACTCCAGCTGAACGTTTTAAAAAACTCTGTGCAAGGGAGACTTTTTGGATCTACAATCTCGATGTCCTCTCGCCCGGGGGCTTGAATGAGGGTATCGAGATTGCTACTGTATTATAGACATATACTGCTTATATCCCCCTTCCCTACCCCTCTCCCCGCCTTCTTTCCCTCCCCCTCTCCCCTTCCTTTTCCTCCCCCCCTCCCCCTTCTTGTCTCTTCCCCCCTCTCTTCCCCCTCTCCCTCTCTTCCTTCTTCCCCCCCTCCTTCTTTCCCCCCCTCTCCTTCCCCCCCTCCCATTATTCCCCCTCCCCTCCCATTATTCCCCCTGTGGACCTTGTTCACCATTAACCATGTTAATGGTGTCCATTCACATAATATCCACGTTCTCATTTTCCCAGTGTCCATAATTATCAATTTTAAATTTGTTTTTAATCTTGTTTTTGCATATTGTCTTTAAAGCGACATCTTGTTTTGAATAGATATGTATATGTTTACTTTCATGTTTCACATTAGATGCTTATGTACTAGGATTTATCTTGTCCATGGATATGTATCTGTATATATCTGTATATATCTGCCATTTTTCCTCATGTTGTTATCTTTGGCCCCGCCCCCTCCAAGACTACAAAAACGATTGCCCTAGTGTTCGCCCCTCATGCTTAAGAAAGAAGTGCAGCTATTCTTACCACCAATAGCGAGCGAACTCAGAAACGCGTCGCACAGCTGTGACGTCACAGCCCAGCACCGCGCTGTGCTTGCCCTCCAGGCCTCGTTTTGGCTCCCTGCACGGCCGTAACTATTCCATCTCACGGAGCCGTACGAGCCTTACTACACACCGCAGCATGCCCGGTGATCGGCTTTGGCGTCCTTACAGCCTCATCCCTGGAACTCGCAGACAGATGGTCTGTGTCATCCCCAACTTATCCTAATCCGGAAGCGCCATCTGGAGATCTGAGGGAGACCCTGCTGTGCCCAGTTACCCCACCCCATCCTCGCCAGGATCCGATGTGGGGTCAGCACTGTACGGACTTGCTAAGACTTGTAGTCCTCCATCTTCTCCTCTACTCAGAGACGTACTGGAATGCAACATTACAGTCTTCCATGTGAGTGGATATTGTTTGTTGAATAAATGATTGCTGATATATACTCAGAGGCGCCCCTTTTCCTTGTTTATCTCTCCTAGCTTATTGGACCTTGCTTCTGGTCTTTTTTTGGTGGCAGCCCTGACTGACTTCTCCTTATATATTTATATATATATACCCATCTTGCCATTGGACTATTTAGAAACAGTTATCTGAGGTATACCGGCATTGCGCCTTTTTTACTTGTCTAATGGACTGCCGTCGGAGAGGTAGGACTGTTCAATTTCTTGTTAAATGGAAAGGTTACTCTGTAGAAGATAATTCTTGGGAACCAGCAGATAACATTCATGTCCCTAGGCTGTTGCAGAGGTTTCAAGCCAGATACCCTGAAAAATGGGCCAGATTGGGCATCTGGAGGCTGCCTCTAGGGGGGGGGGGCACTGTCAGGGTGATAACCGTAGGACGGGTAATTCTGCCAGTATTCCTCATGGTGGCGCCTTTCTGCCTATTTAAGCCTACTGCTGGTGCATGCTGGTTGCTGGATTATCATCAGCTTCCTGTGTTCCTTGTTCCTGTTGTGATATCTGCTTCCTGTTACTACTCAGCTTGCCTGACTGCTCCAGTATTCCGCCTGCATTGACCCCGGCTTGGACCTGACTATTCTTCGGCTCCGCATCTGTACCTTGATCGTCCTCCTGTGTTTGACCCCCAGCTTGGCTACCTTCTCTGTTCCTGATTATCCTGCTGTACCTCACCTTGGACTGATTCCTGTGCTGAATGACTATTGGCCTGGCTCTGACTCCGCTCCTGGTTGCTCCACGGCTCCATACCTGGAATCCCTCCTTGCACGGTTGCCCTTTAACCTTACCAGCGCACCCCAGCAGCTCCCTGCTATCTGCTGCTCAGCAACAGCGCTCTGGCAACCCGTGCACCTTTGGGCACCGTACTCCCTGTCTCACTCCCAGGGTTACACTGCACTTAGCCGCAAGGGGCGCCCCCTCTGCAATCCGGCATTACATACAGGACTCTGACAACAAGACTCGGACAGATAGAACTATCGAACTGGAACTGGTTCATCTTTGGGGATCATTCAATGTACAAAGCAAAACATGTACTGTTAAAGGCCCGTCATTCATTTTACGAATACGGTGATAGATGTGGTCGACTACAGGCCAATGCTTTACGTGCCAAGCGCTCTCAGACATATGTTCCCACACTTCTCTCATCATCAGGCTCCAATGTTTTTTTTTCTCTAGAACTAGCAGAGACTTTTCATGCTTTCTACTCCAAATGATATAATTTGGACCCAACTTCTACTTCCTGGTTGATGCCTCAAAACTCTCTAGATATCTGCAATTATCTTCGAGAAACGGACCTGCCTACATTAACCAGGACTTTTTGGTAGGTTTCTTCCCTGCAGATCTGCTGCGCGCCTCAATATCAGTGATCCCTAAGCCCGGTAAAGACCCATTACTATGTGCCAGTTACAGGCCCGTTTCACTTCTGAACTGTAAAACTATGAAACTATTCACTATAATCCTTGCCTCTAGGATGAATGTCTTATTGCAATGTCTAATTGTAACAGATCTAGTCGGCTTTCTTTTAAACTAGAGAGGCCAGGGACAACACTATTCAGACACTGAACATTATAGAATAAGCAAAACAATCCTGTATTCCCTTACTGCTCCTGTCCGAGAAGCCGAGAAGGCTTTTGACAGGGTGGACTGGACTTTTCTCCAGGAGACGCTCAAATTCGTGGGAATGCCAAATCCCATTCTGTCATGGATATCGGCCATTTATGATAATCCCACAGCTACAGTATGGGTGACTACGACTCCAGCCCTTTCTCCATTTCCAACGGCACCAGACAGGAGTGCCCCCTGTCTCCATTGCTATTTGTTCTTTCCCTGGAACATTTTTTACACCACATCAGAGGTAATCAGTCCATTAAAGGCGTTCAATCCGGCCAATGCCAACACAAAGTGGCGGCCTACGCCGACGACCTTTTATTTTATATTACTGAGCCCCTTACTTCTTTACCCTTCCTGTTACAGGTGCTAAAGTGCTATGGTCCCAGGTCTAATTTTAAGGTTAATCCGCAAACTTAGAGGCCCTGATTGTCTCCTCGTCAGACTCTACCATTTCAAACATATGTCCCTTTTTCCCATTCAATTGGGCTACCGCCTCCATTCAATACCTGGGGACAAAAATTTCTTCGAACCTGCATAACATTATTCCCCTCAACTACCAGCCTCTCATATCTATAGTGCCTTGCAAAAGTATTCACCCCCTTGGTTTTTTACCTATTTTGTTACATTACAGCTTTTAGTTCAATTTTTTAAATCTGAATTATATGTAAAGGATCAGAACACAATAGTCTAAGTTGATGAAGTAAAATTAGAAAGATATCTGCATGAAACTATTTTTCAGAAATAAAAAAATGTTAATTGGCATGTGCGTATGTATTCACCCCCTTTGTTATGAAGCCCATAAAAAGCTCTGGTGCAACCAAATACCTTGTGTGCAATCTAAGTGTTACATGATCTGTCATTACATGTACACACCTTTTTGAAAGGCCCCAGAGGCTGCAACACCTAAGCAAGAGGCACCACTAACCAAACACTGCCATAAAGACCAAAGAACTCTCCAAACAAGTAAGGGACAATGTTGTTGAGAAGTACAAGTCAGGGAGATGGGCGGAGTCTAGCGGAGCAGACATACATTGTTAGAGCTCCGCACCGCTGAGGAGAGAAGAGAAGGAAAAAGCGGAGCCTGCAGGCTCAAAAGGTATCCATTTGAACCTTTTTGCCCCAGGGAACAAACTGTGAAAGTTTGGGCAGGAAATATGGTACTGGGAGGAAGCCGTGGCAGAAATAAAAATCACCTCACAAAGAGCTCACAGGCACTCACTGCAACTAAAGCAGCTCCAGTCACCTCACAATACACAGCATCAGGGCGCTCTCACAAACAGAAAATGTCACAGCAAGACTCTCCATTTGAGTCAGATACAGAACAAATCCTCTCACAAACTTCTCCACAAGCCTCCTCAGCATCCCCAGTAATATTATTACAATTTGAAAAGATGCTTCATAAGGCTTTAAAACAAACCTCAGACCAAATAACAAAAAGCCTAACCAAGGAAATAAGAGAGCTGGGAAACCGCACCGCAGCCTTAGAAATAAAAATGGATGAAATTGAAATTACAAACCAAGAAAATATAACAGAATTGGAACAATTAAAAGAAGAGAATTTAATACTTCAAACTAAGCTTGAAGATTACGAAAATAGAGCCAGACGTTCAAACTTGCGCATAAGGGGAATACCTGAAACTGTGACAGACCTGCAATCTACTATTACTGCTCTATTACAAGAACTAAAGCCAGATATCCCTATTGAACGTTTAGAACTGGACAGAGTACACAGAGCCCTCACAGCCAAAAAGAAAGAAAGATGATATAATCACAAAATTTCATTATTACAGAACGAAAGAACAAATACTAATTGCTGCAAGAGAAAAAAAGGAACTTAATTTTCAAGGACACAATTATCAAATTTTTGCTGACCTATCCCAACTTACTATTACTAAAAGACGATCCATGAAACTCCAACTAATGGAACTGCAACGCCACAACATTATGTATCAATGGGGCTTCCCCTTTTCAGTCAGATTTAACTACCAAGGTACAATTTACAGAAGCAGATCAGCAGATGAACTACAACAAACCCTTTTAAAATTAAATCTGACAAAACCCACAAGCAGCAACTCTCCCACACGCAGAAGAATGGCATCATCTTCACCTTCAGGCAGCACCCAGAAAATTTCAGAACAAAATGGAAATCATCATTCTCACAAAAGAGACCGTTATGCCACATCATCCATGGACCAAGAAGATTCAATGGACTGACATCCTAATTCCTGATATCTCTTCATTTATTATACTAAGAGATGGTTCTCTATAAAAAACCTGTATTTATAACTGAATGTAACTGCATTCTGATAGTCACACACTGTGTGGTATCATGTTACATTCCAGTTATATTTCTTATTACTTCTGATTCATATAGCCTTAGAATATATAAGTGAAATAAGGAAATTCTTGTTCAGTTATATATTTTCAGGTAATAACAATAGATTTATTACTTTTTAGGACAAATATGTTCAATAATCCAGAAGTAATGGAAGCTTTTTCTTTCTTTTCTTAAAACAAATATATTATTACCTAACTAGTTCCTAGAACTATGTTTTTGTTTATTCTAATCTGAAGCAATACAACCTCAATTTTATGAGTTAACATATCTAAACAGTTACATATGAATAAAATATGTAATTGTTTACTCTAAAAGGGTTAAAATCCCAAAATAATTCAAACTATCTTCATCAATACCAAAGTTATTAACAGTACCTTTCTAACTGAATTATTTAGCCTAGGGCAAGACTAACCATATACAACCACCCTGGAATAAATAATTTCAACAAAAAACATATTCTGCACTCCAATTAATGAATCATCATTTTGATGTCTTTTGACATAGCACTTCTCTCCTGTAAGCGGAAGATCCGTGTACCCCCATTAGCCCTCCTCATTCTCCCAACCATATTATGTGGGAGTGTGACAAAGGCACTTATTCCCCTGAGAGAGATATTTATTCTGTTTCATGGGTAAATTGTGATTACTTGCAAAAAATAATTTATACAATGTATCATCTAATCTCATATGTTTTTTGTTTACTCTTTACTCCAGAATTCACTGGTTTCTTTTCTTATCTTTTCATCTCTTCAGTCCACACAGGTTGATCTGCGCAGTCAGCTCTGCATAACAAAAAGTAAGTCAAAACTATTTGATCTGTTGCCATGGCACCACTGAATATACTTTCCCTGAATGTTCAGGGAATAAATGTCCCTCAAAAAAGGACCAAAGCCTTCCGTACTTTCCATAACAAGAAGGCTCACATAGTATGCCTCCAAGAAACACACTTCACCAAAGATTCTACTCCAAAATATATTTCTCCTTTTTATCAACAAATTTACACGGCTTCTGCCTGTACCAAATAAAGGGGAACTCTAATTGCATTTCACCGATCCACACCATTCACCTTATCATCAGAAATTAAAGACCCAGAAGGTAGATACCTGATACTCATGGGTTATATAATTGATACAGCAATCACGGTTATTTCCTACTACGCTCCTAACAAACAACCTACACCATTCCTCTCACATATATTACAAGTGATTAATAAACACAAAATAGGAACAGTGATAATGTGCGGGGATTCGAACCAGGTCCTCCTCCCATTTCTAGATAAATCACCTTTTACACCATCCAAAATAACCTCTAGATTACCTTTTTCTCAACTTCTTTCCAAATACAATCTGGTAGATTCGTGGAGAGAAAGTAACCCAATGAAAAAGAAATTCACTTATTTCTCGCACCCTCATCAAACCTTCACCAGAATAGATCATATTTTTCTAACAATAGGAATGATACCAGAAATTATTGCATCAGATATAATTCCGATTCCGTGGTCTGACCATAATGCAGTATACACTACTATAGCCTCAGCCATACCAAAAGCGCATGACCCAACGTGGTACTTACCGGACATAATGCTCAAACACCCACTACATCAGATGGCCATTGAACAAGCTTTAAAGGAATACATATCAATTAATAATACAACAGACATTTCCCCAATAACACTGTGGGAAGCTCATAAGCCTGTACAATACAAAGACAAATGGCACTATTTAAACGGGAACGCAAAAATCTAGCAAAAAAACTAGAACTCAATTTTAATTCAGCCTACATACCATTCCAAGATAATCCATCTCAGAGTAAAAAATCTCATCTGGAAAAATCTAGATTGGAATACGATCTATTTCTCATTGAGTCAGTTGATAAATCCCTCAAACGCTCCAAACACAATTTCTACATGAATACAAACAAACCAGGTACATATTTGGCTCGGGCATTAAATTCAACTAACAAATCTTTCAAACCAATACGTTTGAAATTATCAAAAAATGTTTATACTTGTAATCCAGTTAAAATAGTCCATAAATTTCACTCACATCTCGCAACTTTATACAAGACAAACAATGAATTTAATCCTACAGAGGCTGAATCCTTCTTCTCAAAAATAACCTTAACTGAGTTGTCTCAAAATTAAAAAAGCAGTTTGGATGAGCCTATAACTATAGATGAAGTTGCTAACGCCATAAAAGACCTAAAACTTAACAAAAGACCAGGCCCAGATGGCTACTCGGCTTTATACTATAAAACATTCTCAGAAATACTCTCTCCCATTCTCACTGAAACTTTTAACAAACTTCTAGAAGGACATTCTTTTCGGCAAGAAACACTAATGGCAATTGTTTGTATGATCCCAAAACCCTTTTCTGATGATACTTCCTGTCTGAATTATCAGCCTATCTCTCTGTTAAACCTTGATATTAAATTATTAGCAAAAATAATAGCAAAACGCCTCAATAGCATTATAGGAAAATTAATACATAGAGATCAAGTAGGCTTCATGCCAAATAGACAGGCAGGCGATAATATACGCAGGGCAGTGTTATTGGCACATATTGCTAAAAAACGGAAAATCCCTTTATGTTTTCTATCTCTCGATATTAAGAGGGCGTTTGACACAGTATCCTGGCAATATATGCAATATTCATTACAAAAATGGGGTTTTGGACCCCACTTTTTAACATGGATCAAAGCATTATATAATAAACCCAAAGCCTATATAAAATATGCTGGATACAAATCTGATGCCTTTAATATCGAAAGAGGTACCCGACAGGGTTGCCCATTATCTCCCTTATTATTTGCCCTTATACTCGAACCCATGGCCCAATACATCAGAACAAACCAAACTATAACTGGCATTGAAGTAGGAGGTATTACACACAAATTATGTATATTTGCAGACAATATATTACTTTTTCTATCATCACCACAGGTCTCTGGTCCTAACTTAATACCAGCTCTTGATGGATTTGCAGCTCTATCCGGCCTTATGATTAATTCTAAGAAATGCCTAGTGCTTAATATTTCGCTCACAAACATGGAATTGATCCCGGCTAGGGCTGCACTCCCATTCACATGGGCAGAAAAATCAATCCCATATCTTGGAATTCATTTAACAGCATCTCATTCTGACTTATTCTCAACCAATTATCCTCCTGTATTAAGACAGATCACAAATCTAATAAAACAATGGTCGCAACTTCCTTTATCCTGGATAGGGAAGATTAATGCAATCAAAATGACTATTCTACCCAAATTGCTTTATCTATTCAGAGTCCTCCCTATTCCAATTCCTTCCTATTTTTTGAGATTAGTACAAAAAAGAGCAACTTCGTTTATATGGGGCTCTTCTAAACCACGTATACCTATACACACACTACATCTTCCCAAAAATAAAGGAGGCCTGGGATACCCTAATTTTACTAACTACTACAGAGCAGCACATTTGGCCAGTCTGTCCAAATACCATGCAAAGCAGGAAATCCCATTATGGGTATTTATAGAGGCTTCAGAAAATGACCCTCTATTAATATCAAACTTGTTATGGCTTGATCCTAAAGACCCCTTTAAAATTCATAATCCCATAACTAAACACTTCTTATCTCTCTGGGATAAACTAAAAACCAAATATCAGTTACAATCTCCCACAATCCTCTCCTTTCTTTTGTCAGAAATCCGGCCTTTTATCCGGCATGGATCTACCCAAATTCTTTTAAAGCTTGGACAACATCAGGCATTCAGACACTAAATGACTTTATAGCATCTAAATCATTCCTTTCATTCCCATCGCTTAGAGAAAAATATGATCTACCAAACTCTGAGATATTTAGATATCTCCAAATCAAAAATTTCTATACACCATTCCTAAAGGGGGATACACCATTATCCCAATTATCCATTTTTGAATCAATCTGTACAAAAGATCCATTTGCTAAAGGTACAATTTCATCACTTTTTAATCAATTATATGGAGTAGTAAATCTTAATAGACCCTCTTACGTTCAGAGGTGGGAGGAGGATCTGGAACGAACTTTAGAAGACACGGACTGGTCTAACATATGGCTCACATCTAAGTCATCTTCACCCAACATCTTAGCACTGGAGATAAATTATAAAGTCCTAACTCGCTGGTACCTTGTACCCGCTAGAGTGGCAAAATATTCACCTAATAACTCAGCTTTTTGTTTTCGAGGATGCCCAGAAATAGGCACACATTTACACATATGGTGGACGTGCCCAGTAATCCAAACCTTCTGGAAGAAAGTCTTCGTGATTGCATCTAAAATATTTAAAAAAATAATACAACCAGATCCATACATAACTTTACTTAATCTGAAACCGGAATGGTTAACACTCTCTCAATTCAATTCAAACTTATGATCCAACTAATAACGGCTGCAAAACAAACAGTGGCCAAGGCATGGAAATCTCCTACATTGGTACTAGCAGAAACAATTCACAGAATGAATAATACAATGTCCCATGCTAAGATGGTAGCCATCGATCAAAATCAAATTCCAAAATTTGAAAAACTTTGGCATCCTTGGATAAAACAACAGTTCCTGTCAAATTTCAATGACTCTGTCCTGTTGCCTTGGTAACAGATTAAATGACTTACAGAGACACCCATTCTAAGGCTTCAAAGAGAACTAAAAAGAATAATAAACTGATGAGCGGGACAACCTTGTGGACCATACCTCTGCCTTTCTACCCTTTTTCTTCTTTCTCTTTCCTTTTCTCCACCTTACGATTAAAGCTCATTATCAGAATTTATTTGACCTATATACACTCTACCTGTAAACAATATGTATAGTAGGTATAAATCATTTAAATACCTACAAAAGTAACTAAGGAAATTATATATATCTTTAATTTAGGTTTACGTGAACCCAATGTTTAATATTTGAAATTTCATGATATTTACCTATATAAACCCTACTGTAAAACAATGAGCTTACTTTATAGATCCTTGTAAACTTACTTTATGTATCTTTATAATATTGTATACTCAATAAACTTCTTTTGACAAGGAGAAGTACAAGTCAGGGTTAGGTTATAAAAAAATATCCAAATCTTTGATGATTCCTAGGAGCACCATCAAATCTATCGTAACCAAATGGAAAGAACATGGCACAACAGCAAACCTGCCAAGAGACAGCCGCACACCAAAACTCACGGACAGGGCAAGGAGGGCATTAATCAGAGAGGCAGCACAGAGACCTAAGGTAACCCTGGAAAAGCTGCAGAGTTCCACAGCAGAGACTGGAGTATCTGTACATACCCTGTTTTCCCGAAAATAAGACCTAGCGTGATTGTCAGTGCTGGCTGCAATATAAGCCCTACCCCCCCAAATAAGCCCTACCCTGTTTCCCCGAAAATAGGCCCTACCCTGAAAATAAGACCTACAAGGACTTTAACTAGGACTTATTTGGGGGGTAGGGCTTATATTGCAGCCATCACCGACAATCACGCTAGGTCTTATTTTCGGGGAAACAGTGTAGGACGACAATAAGCCGTACGCTCCATAGAGTTGGGCCTTATGGCAGAGTGGCCAGAAGAAAGCCATTACTTTCAGCAAAAAACAAAATGGCACGTTTTGAGTTTGCGAAAAGGCATGTGGGAGACTCCCAAAATGTATGGAGGAAGGTGCTCTGGTCTTGTGAGACTAAAATTGAACTTTTTGGCCATAAAAAAAAAACGCTGTCTGGTGCAAACCCAACACATCACATCACCCAAAGAACACCATCCCCACAGTGAAACATGGTGGTGGTAGCTTCATGCTGTGGGGATGTTTTTCAGCAGTCGGGACTGGAAAACTGGTCAGAGTTGAGGGACAGATAGATGGTGCTAAATACAGGGATATTCTTGAGCAAAACTTGTACCATTCTGTGTGTGATTTGAGGCTAGGATAAAGGTTCACCTTCCAGCAGGACAATGACCCCAAACACATTGCTAAAGCAACACTTGAGTGGTTTAAGGGGAAACATGTAAATGTGTTGAAATGGCCTAGTCAAAGCCCAGACCTCAATCCAATAGAAAATCTGTGGTCAGACTTAAAGCGGAGTTCCACACAAAAATGGAACTTCCGCTTTTCGGAACCCTCCCCACCCTCCGGTGTCACATTTGGCACCTTTCAGGGGGGGAGGGGGGTGCAGATACCTGTCTAAGACAGGTATTTGCACCCACTTCCGGCATTGACTCCCATGGGAGTCTACACCTTTTTCTGTCCCCACCGCGCTGTCTCCTGGAAAACACACAGCTCCCAGGAGAGAGCGGGGACCACTTGGGACACGCAGCGCGACTCGCGCATGCGCAGTAGGGAACCGGGACGCTCCACTTCCTGATTCCCTTCCCCAGGATGGCGGCGGCAGCTGCCGAGAACCAAGCGGGTTCTCGGCATCACCTGCCGACATCGCTGGACCCTGGGACAGGTAAGTGGCCATGTATTAAAAGTCAGCAGCTGCAGTATTTGTAGCTGCTGGCTTTTAATATTTTTTTTTTGGGCGGTGTGGGTGGACCCCCGCTTTAAAGATTGCTGTTCACAAGCGCAAACCATCCAACTTGAAGGAGCTGGAGCAGTTTTGCGAGGAGGAATGGGCAAAAATCCCAGTGGTAAGATGTGGCAAGTTCATAGAGACTTATCCAAAGTGACTCATGAGGGTCGCTTTGTTCCTAGGTTTCTCCGGTCGGATAACTATGGAGTACTTGCTCTCTGGACGAGCTTCTCTCACATTAGATCACTGGAGGATTAATCAACTGTCACATTTTCTTGGCTCACTGTCCAAACCAACCCCTTTAACCCGAAAGCTACACTCGTTTGAGGAATTTTGCTTGGGAGAGGGACCGACCCGGAGGTCCTTATCATCCCTGCTAGATCTTCATGCCACGGAAGACCCCCTATTCTTGACAAACTGGGAGAGGGACTTGCAAGTCACCTTCACCAAACCCAAAAAAGAACGCATACTTTTTTTTGCACAGAAATTTTCTCTATGTAGCAAATATAAAGAGACCACCTATAAAATAATGACGCATTGGTATAGAACCCCTTCTGTTCTGGCTAAGCTATTTCCTCAACAAACTGATCATTGCTGGTGCTGCGGCCTACACTCAGGCACCCTCTTACAAATTTTCTGGGGTTGCCCTGTGCTCCAAAATTTTTGGCAACCGGTCTAAAATCTCATACATAAATTCACATATATCTCCTTACAAGATAACCCAGCAGCGTTCCTACTTAACCTTACCCCTTTATCAAGGAAACATTATCATAAATCCCTTCTCAAACATCTCCTTAATGCTGCACGAGCCTGCATCCCACCTCTATGGAAGCAACAGACCACGCCAACGGTGGCCCAATGGCTCGCAAGAGTGAAGGACATTGAGCAAATGGAAGATCTGACCTCTGCTTTGCGAGATAAGTCAGAAGAACATAAGTCCAGATGGTTTTATTGGGATCTCTTCAGCTTCTTTGATGAATTCCTCCAATACACATGTTAGGATCCACTGTCTGGGATCTCCATTGCTTGTTTAATGCTACTGATCTTGGCTCCCTGGGGGTGATGCCCCCTCCCTTTTTTTTTATTCTCTCCACTTTCTCTCTCTTATCTTTTCCTTCTTTTCCTTCTTACTCTTCTCCATTTATCCTTTTAAACTAAAAAACAAAAAATGATGGGCACAGAAGCATATATTTATTCTGTATTAGACTTCAGTTGGTGGTGGGAGCCTGATTGAAGGGTTCCCTTCACTTCACATGCAATTGTTTTGTATGGTTGGGCTTATTGCGCTGTTACTATTTCTATGCAAGGCAAAATTTTCTCTATATTTGTATCTATGTCACATCTTTAAGTAAATAATAAAAAAAAAGAGTGAGTTTGAAGCGTAATTGTTGGTGTTAAATTACTAATGGATTAGTAAAGTTTGTTTTTAAATGTAATACTTATAGCAAACTAGTCCTGGAACAATTGCAGTTAATTTCTCCATCACTGCTGAATATTGAACTTCCCCTACTTCTAGTGGAATAGGTTATTAAATAAGCTTTCAAGACCTCACTGAGCTGTGTCGAGCCTTTACCTAATGAAAACCTGCTTTTACACTTGTTAGCTTTGGTTTATGTTATGAAGACAAATAGTATATACCGGTAAGACCTTTTAAATAAATCTTTAAAACAATTGCTTAATTTGATAAACATTATGTAGATAGCAAAGTTATGCAATACCATGGGTTTAATTAGTAAATCCTGAGAACCTTGAATGTGACAAAGTCTTTATAGTTTATTTCAGGTTAGAAAAAAGAAATGCTTCAACGCATTACACTTTCTACCTTTAAAACCTCTAATATCTGTTATTTTCCTAATTTTAAACTGCTTTTATTATATCAAATATTAAATGCCTTGATTACTCATGGAGTAAGCACAGCACTGTGAATAAGACAAGTAATTACTTAAGCACACCCAAATGTAAAACTTTTTAGTCCCACCTGAAATTTATCACACATTTATGATTCAAGTTAAGCTGTTATGGGATAGGGACTATTTATTTTTTTCTCTATACTTTTTACTTGGTGACATTTAAGTAGATTTATAAACAGCAGTTTAGAAAGCTGGTGTCCCTTTGGAGCAATTGTCATGTTCATTTTTAAAGGCAAAGTATTTTTTTCTAACACCATCTGGTCAATATTCTAAGACAAGCTCAGCTGGAATTCAGTGCTGGCAGTTCTGTACTTAGAGAAAATACAATTTGGTTGAAGGTTAAAAAGCTGTGAGTAAATCTAGATACACCAGTTCATTGAATGCATTTTGCCATTTTATCTACTGAAACTCCTCAAAGCAAATGAGTGCATCAGAAACTGCTAAAATCTAGTTCACATTTATTTGTACATAAATAGCTACAAAATTCACTTGTAAATATTGGAAACCATCAATATAGCTTATATTTTATTAAATACATTCATGTTATAACGTTTAAAGTGTAACTCTACTTTCATAGAGAAAATATAGCAAATTAAAAAAAATCCTTTTCTGCAGCAGGTGTCATTTTTTGTAAAATACAATGCTATATGGCAACCAGGAAGCATTCTTTACACCATTGGTGTACAGAACACACCAAGAGATGTCATTTCCTGCTTCACTTACTAATTTTCCCAGAAGTCCACACTAAGATATAAGTCATATTTTAGGAACAATGGTGTTTGGGGCTGATTGTATGAAACTGCCAACATCCAAAAAACAGTATATGATGCACAGAAGTGCAGCAGGAAATAACCTCCTTGGACTTTATAGGCAGAAATATAGTGAAGACCTAGATTAATTAAAAAGGCAACAACGCCATTTTTATTGATACCAGTTTAAAATAGGGTAAGAACAAGGGCTAGAAATACCCAAAGGCAATAAACATTGCTAACATACATGTGATAAAAAACACAAATACATCAGTTGGTGAGCCCGACCATGCTGCACCACCCGGCGTCCAGGCTCCTGCCATGTCGGGGACTGCGCAGTCTCCTATTGGACACAAGCTGTGCTTTCCTTCTCTGGGACTCTATGTTCCCGACCTCACATCAGAGCTCACTTCGGCTCACACTGCAGCATCCATGCGCGGTTGGGCTCACGACGGTGACGTGATGATGTGTGACGTTACCCCATCCCCATGGATGAGGTTGCACCGCATAGGGACAGCCCTACCCTGCCTCCCTCCTCCAATCATGGTGGGGGGACATTGGTGCTGACTATCAGCGCAATTCGTAGGCCATGATTGGCCCCCTTGCCAAACATTTAAGTCATATTTTTGGTATTCCCTGCAATAGGAATTTCAGTTTTGGTGAAATACACAATAAGGTTTACACTTACAATTGAGGGGTGATAAAACCCTGCAGTTAAGCTATGTTTTAACTGCTCCTCAACCACTCCCTTTATTGCTGCTATAGCAGTGGCCAGGGGTGTACACATGCCGCAGCCACAATGCTTTGCTTTGCGAACAAACTCTGTCACACTAGACGGTTGGTACTGTCCATCAAGCATGACCCATTCTAATAAATGGGGCCATGCTGCAACTGCCATGTAACAGCATGCAACATGTCCTTATCACCTGTCTTTTGCAGTCTGAAGAGTGATCTGAATGTAGATTACACTTTAGATAGCAAAGCAAGTAGATGAAGACCCTTTTTTCGGTGGATGAGACAGCTTTTCTTATTAGAAAACTGAGTACACCATTTGATTATAATAAACTAGTACCCCCTAATCAGAATCTGTACAATGGTGAAACAAACAACTTTGTTTCACTTCTTGAGAGGAAGATGCTGCGAGGAGGCTGCTATCTGCCTGCACCTGATCCCGGCTTGTCCTGACTCTGCTCCTGTCTTTTCCTTGGTTACCTTGCTTCCCGCCACCACATCTGTTCCTGATCTAACTGCTAGTGTATGACCCGGTTTGCCTGTACCTGTTTGTGTTCCGATCTACACAACACCTCTTCGCTGACTACTGTGTCCTGCTTCCATAGTTACATAGTTACATAGTAGGTAGGGTTAAAAAAAGACACAAGTCCATCAAGTCCAACCCGTGTGTGTGATTATATGTCAGTATTACATTGTATATCTCTGTATGTTGTGGTCGTTCAGGTGCTTATCTAATAGCCCACTGCCGAGACCACCACCTGTGGAAGGGAATTCCACACCCTTGCCGCTCTTACAGAAAAGAACCCTCTACGTAGTTTAAGGTTAAACCTCTTTTCTTCTAATTTTAATGAGTGGCCACAAGTCTTGTTAAACTCCCTTCTGCGAAAAAGTTTTATCCCTATTGTGGGGTTACCAGTATGGTATTTGTATATTGAAATCATATCCCCTCTCAAGCGTCTCTTCTCCAGAGAGAAAAAGTTCAGTGCTCGCAACCTTTTCTCATAACTAATAACCTCCAGACCCTTTATTAGCTTTGTTGCCCTTCTTTGTGCTCACTCCATTTCCAGTACATCCTTCCTGAGGACTGGTGCCCAGAACTGGACAGCATACACTAGGTGCGGTCGGACCAGAGTCTTGTAGAGCAGGAGAATTATTGTTGTATCTCTGGAGTTGATTCCCTTTTTAATGCATGCCAGTATTCTGTTTGCTTTGTTAGCAGCAGCTTGGCATTGCATGCCATTGCTGAGCCTATCATCTACTAGGTCCTTTTCCATCCTAGATTCCCGCAGAGGTTCTCCCCCCAGTGTATAGATTATTTTACATTTTTCTACATTGAACCTCATTTGCCCACCCCATTAATTTGTTCAGATCTTTTTGCAAGGTTTCCACATCCTGCAGAGAAGTTATTGCCCTGGTTAGATTAGTTTTGTCTGCAAATACAGAGATTGAATTGTTTACCCCATCCTCCAGGTCATTTATGAACAAATTAAATAGGATTGGTCCCAGCACAGAACCCTGGGGGACCCCACTACCCACCCCTGACCTTTTTGAGTACTCCCCATTTATCAATACCCTCTGAACTCGCCCTTGTAGCCAGTTTTCAATCCATGTACTCACCCTCACCATGCCAACAGACCTTATTTTGTACAGTAAACGTTTATGGGGAACTGTGTCAAATGCTTTTGCAAAATCCAGATACACCACGTCTACGGGCCTTCCTTTATCTAGCTGGCAACACACCTCCTCATAGAATGTTAGTAAATTGGTTTGGCAAGAACGATTCTTCATGAATCGATGCTGATTACTGCTAATGATACCGTTCTCAATACTAATATCTTGTATATAGTCCCTTATCGCCCCCTCCAAGAGTTTACATACTATTGGTGTTAGGCTAACTGGTCTGTAATTCCAAGGCATGTATTTTGGGCCCTTTTTAAATATTGGTGCTACATTGGCTTTTCTCCAATCAGCTATTACCATTCCAGTCAGTAGACTGTCAGTAAAAATTAGGAACAATGGTCTTGCAATTACTTGACTGAGTTCCCTAAGTACCCTCGGGCGCAAGCCATCTGGTCCCGGTGATTTATTAATGTTAAGTTTCTCAAGTCTAATTTTAATTCTGTCCTCTGTTAACCATGGAGGTGCTTCCTGTGATGTGTCATGAGGATAAACACTGCAGCTTTGGTTACTGAAGCCCCACGATTGCCTCGTGAAGAATGAGGAGAAGAATAAATTCAATACCTTCGCCATCTCCCCATCCTTTGTAACCAGATGTCCTTCCTCATTCTTTATGGGGCCATTATGCTCTGTCCTCCATTTTTGACTGTTTACATACTGAAATAATTTCTTGGGATTTTTTTTTGCTCTCCTCCGCTATGTGTTTCATGTTCTATCTTAGCCGTCTTTATTGCCCCCTTACATTTCTTGTTGCATTCTTTATAAAATCTGAATGCTGAGTGAAGATGATCCCTCAACCTTGTATTTTTTGAAGGCCTTCTCCTTTGCTTTTATATGCATTTTTACATTGGAGTTAAGCAATATGGGACTTTTGTTTGCTCTTTTGTATGTATTACCCAATGGGATGCATTGGCTAATGCCCTTATTTAATATGCTTATAAAGCAAACCCATCTCTCCTCCGTGTTCTTTGTTCCTAAGATTTTATCCCAATTTATGCCTTCTAGCAAGGTTTGCAGTTTAGGGAAGTTGGCTCTTTTGAAATTCAGTGTCTTTGTATTCCTCTTATGTTTTCTATTTGTGTAATTTATACTGAAGCCAATTGACCTGTGATCGCTGTTACCTAAATTGCCCCATATTTCTACACCTGAGATCAGGTCTGTATTGTTGGTAGGGATGAGCCGAACACCCCCCGGTTCGGTTCGCACCAGAAAATTCACACGAACGTTAGAACCCCATTGAAGTCTATGGGAGTCGAACGTTCAAAATCAAAAGTGCTCATTTTAAAAGCTAATTTGCATGGTATTGTCCTAAAAAGGGTTTGGGGACCCGGGTCCTGCCCCAGGGGACATGCACTGCTTGCGGCTTTAATGTAATGTCGGGTCCTGGCAATATGGATGAAAATCAGTGAGACAAATGGCATGGGTCCCCCCCAGTCCATTACCAGGCCATTTGGGTCTTGTATGGATATTAAGGGGAACCCCGCACCCAAATTAAAAAAAGGAAAGGCGCAGGGCCACCAGGCCCTATATACTCTGAACAGCAGTATACAGGCAGTGCAAACAAGACAGGGACTGTAGGTTTGTTGTTAAGTAGAATCTGTTTGTAATTTTGAACTGGTACATTTTTAACATGTTTAGCTCCAGCCAAAAAAACTATTTTAAGCTTTTTGGAAAATATAGGGAAGGGTTATCACCCCTGTGACATTTATTTTGCTGTCTGTGCTCCTCCTTAGAAGATTTTACCTCACTTTCTGTCCCAATGACAAATGTTTTTAGAAAATGTTGGGTTTTTAGTGAAACAAGGATTGGTGATAAAGCATCAGTGGAAAGGAGAAACATTTTTCCCATATCAACTCTTACAGGAATGAATTTCCCTTCCTAGGGGTAGATTTCATCTTACTTCCTGTTGTCTCCTTCCGTTTGCAAGTAGGAGTCGTTTGTAAGTTAGATGTTTGAAAGTAGGGCCTGCCCTATATACTCTGCAGAAATTTGGGCCTTAGGTGTTGGTGTTGCCACAACACTGTAAGCCCTCACAGGGCCCTGCTGTGAAATATTAGATCAAGAATTGTAATTACATGCCCCTGTTGAACAGGGGCAGAAAAATTGGGCCTTTGCTGATGGTGGTGGTGCTGGTACCACAACACTGTAAGTCCTCACAGTTACTCTTGGTGGGCGCTGGAACGGGCCCTGCTGTGAAATATTAGATCAAGAATTGTAATTACATGTCCCTGTTGAACAGGGGCAAAAAAATTGGGCCTTTGGTGGTGGTGGTGCTGGTGCCACAACACTGTAAGTCCTCACAGTTACTCTTGGTGGGTGCTGGAACAGACCCTGCTGTGAATTATTAGATCAAGAATTCTAATTACATGTCCCTGTTGAACAGGGGCAGAAAAATTGGGCCTTAGGCACTGGTGCTAGTGTCACAACACTGCAACCCCTCACAGATACTCTAGTTGGAGCACAGGAACGAGCCCTGCTGCAAAGTATTGCATCAAAAATTGTAATTACATGCCCCTGTTAAACAGGGGCTGAAAAATTGGGCCTTAGGCACTGGTGTTGGTGCCACAACACTGCAACCCCTCACAGATACTCTAGTTGGAGCGCAGGAGCGAGCCCTGCTGCAAAGTATTGCATCAAAAATTGTAATTACACGCCCCTGTTAAACAGGGGCTGAAAAATTGGGCATTAGGCACTAGGGATGAGCCGAACACCCCCCTGTTCGGTTCGCACCAGAACATGCAAACAGGAAAAAAGTTCATTCGAACACTCGAACACTGTTAAAGTCTATGGAACACGAACATGAATAATCAAAAGTGCTAATTTTAAAGGCTTATATGCAAGTTATTGCCATACAAAGTGTTTGGGGACCTGGGTCCTGCCCCAGGGGACATGGATCAATGCAAAAGAAAGTTTTAAAAACGTCCATTTTTTCAGGAGCAGTGATTTTAATAAAAAGTATAATATCCCTTTAAATTTCGTAGCTGGGGGGTGTCTATAGTATGCCTGTAAAGGGGCACATGTTTCCCGTGTTTAGAACAGTCTGACAGCAAAATGACATTTCAAAGGAAAAAAGCCATTTAAAACTACTCGCGGCTATTGCATTGCCGGTCCGACCAAAATACACATAGAAGTTCATTGATAAAAACGGCATGGGAATTCCCCACAGGGAACCCCAAACCAAGATTTAAAAAAAAATGACGTGGGGGTCCCCCTAAATTCCATACCAGGCCCTTCAGGTCTGGTATGGGTATTAAGGGGAACCCCGGCCAAAAAAAAAAAAATGACGTGGGGGTCCCACTAAATTCCATACCAGACCCTTATCCGAGCACGCAACCTGGCAGGCTGCAGGAAAAGAGGGGGGGATGAGAGAGCGGCCTCCCCCCTCCTGAACCGTACCAGGCCACATGCCCTCAACATTGGGAGGGTGCTTTGGGGTAGCCCCCCAAAACACCTTGTCCCCATGTTGATGAGGACAAGGGCCTCATCCCCACAACCCTGGCCGGTGGTTGTGGGGGTTTGCGGGCGGGGGGATTATCGGAATCTGGAAGCCCCCTTTAACAAGGGGACCCCCAGATCCCGGCCCCCCCTGTGTGAAATGGTAAAGGGGTACAAAAGTACCCCTATCATTTCACTAAAAAACTGTCAAAAATGTTAAAAATGACAAGAGACAGTTTTTGACAATTCCTTTATTTAAATGCTTCTTCTTTCTTCTTTCTTCTATCTTCCTTCATCTTCTTCTTCTTCTTCTTCTTCTTCTGGTTCTTCTGGCTCTTCTGGTTCTTTCTCCGGCGTAGTCGTCCAGCTTCTCCTCCGCGGCGTCTTCTATCTTCTTCTCCTCGGGCCGCTCCTCACCCATGGCATGGGGGGAGGCTCCCGCTCTTCTCTTCATCTTCCTCTCTTCTTCATCTTCTTCTTCATCTTCTTCTCTGCTTCATCTTCTTCTCTTCTTCATTTTCTTCTCCGGGCCGCTCCGCATCCATGCTGGCATGGAGGGAGGCTCCCGCTGTGTGACGGCGTCTCCTCGTCTGACGGCTCTTAAATAACGGGGGGCGGGGCCACCCAGTGACCCCGCCCCCCTCTGACGCACGGTGACTTGACGGGACTTCCCTGTGACGTCACGGGGAATGCCACAGGGAAGTCCGTCATGTCCCATGCGTCAGAGGGGGCGGGGTCACCGGGTGGCCCCGCCCCCGTTATTTAAGAACCATCAGAAGAGGAGACACCGTCACACAGCGGGAGCCTCCCTCCATGCCACCATGGATGTGGAGTGGCCCGGAGAAGAAGATGAAGAAGAGAAGAAGAGAAGAAAAGAAGAAGATGAAGAAGAGAAGAAGATGAAGAAAAGAACGGGAGCCTCCCCCCATGCCATGGGTGCGGAGCGGCCCGAGAAGAAGAAGATAGAAGACGCCGTGGAGGAGATGCTGGACGAGAATGCCGGAGGAAGAACCAGAAGAACCAGAAGAAGAAGAAGATGAAGGAAGATAGCAGAAATAAGAAGCATTTAAATAAAGGAATTGCCAAAAACTGTCTTTTGGGGGTCCCCTTGTTAAAGGGGGCTTCCAGATTCCGATAAGCCCCCCGCCCACAGACCCCCACAACCACCGGCCAGGGTTGTGGGGATGAGGCCCTTGTCCTCATCAACATGGGGACAAGGTGTTTTGGGGGGCTACCCCAAAGCACCCTCCCAATGTTGAGGGCATGTGGCCTGGTATGGTTCAGGAGGGGGGGGCGCACTCTCACCCCCCCTCTTTTCCTACGGCCTGCCAGGTTGCATGCTTGGATAAGGGTCTGGTATGGATTTTTGGGGGGACCCCACGCCATTTTTTTTTTGGCGCGGGGTTCCCCTTAAAATCCATACCAGACCTAAAGGGTCTGGTATGGAATTTAGGGGGACCCCCACATCATTTTTTTTTTCATTTTGGCCGGGGTTCCCTTTAATATCCATACCAGACCTGAAGGGCCTGGTATGGAATTTAGGGGGACCACATGTCATTTTTTTTTTTTAATTTTGGTTCGGGGTTCCCCTGTGGGGAATTCCCATGCCGTTTTTATCAATGAACTTCTATGTGTATTGTCAGTCGGACCGGCAATGCAATAGCCGCGAGTAGTTTTAAATGGCTTTTTTCCTTTGAAATGTAATTTTGCTGTCAGACTGTTCTAAACACAGGAAACATGCGCCCCTTTACAGGCATACTATAGGCACCCCCCAGCTACGAAATTTAAAGGGATATTACACTTTTATTGTTTGACTTTAAGCATTATTAAAATCACTGCTCCTGAAAAAACGGCCGTTTTTAAAACTTTTTTTTGCATTGATCCATGTCCCCTGGGGCAGGACCCAGGTCCCCAAACACTTTTTATGACAATAACTTGCATATAAGCCTTTAAAATTAGCATTTTTGATTTCTCCCATAGACTTTTAAAGGGTGTTCCGCGGCATTCGAATTTGCTGCGAACACCCCAAATTGTTTGCTGTTCGGCGAACTTGCGAACAGCCAATGTTCGAGTCGAACATGTGTTCGACTCGAACTCAAAGCTCATCCCTATTAGGCACTGGTGCCACATCACTGCAACTCCTCACAGATACTTTAGTTGAGCGCAGCAACGAACCCTCCTGCAAAATATTGCATTAAAAATTGTAATTACACGCCCCTGTTAAACAGGGGCTGAAAAATTGGGCCTTAGCCACTGGTGGCGGCGCCCAGAATAAAAAATGTTCTTACAAGCTATCAGCATGATCATTAAGGAGGAAGGGGATAATCACTCAGCATAACAGGATAGTCACTCAGAATCAGCATAGGCAGTCTTGAAGGGATCTGACATTTAAAAAAAAAATTACTTGGTTACATCAGCACCAGGTGCTTAGTAGCTGGAGGTGATCCAAGACTGATACATTTTTATCAAGGTCAGTCGATCAACCGAGTCGGTGGACAGACGCACCCTGTGATCAGTTACAAAGCCTCCAGCAGCACTGAATGTGCATTCTGAAAGAATGCTGGATGCAGGACAGGCCAGTAGCTCAATTGCATACTGTGCAAGCTCTGGCCAGTGATCCATCCTCAAGACCCAGTAACCCAGATCTGATTTTCCCAGTCAGATCTTGCCCCTAGGTATTCCTGCACCATGTAAAACAGACGCTGGCGATGGTTGCTGGAACCGATTATACCTTGGGGCTGCGGACTAAAAAATTGTCTGAACGCATCGGTCAGGCGGCCACCTTCTCCACCGCTCCTTCTTTGACTGACTGAAGCCTCAGCAACACGTTGTCCAGGAACAGGAGTTTGTAACCTCCCAGTCTCTGGGAACGCGTTGCACAGACCTTTCTGCAAGGCCTCCCAAAGATGTTTTATCCTCTGCTCCCTCTGTGACCTCAATATAAGGTCCGCAGCCTTACCCTTGTAACGTGGATCAAGGAGGGTTGCCAGCCAGTATTGATCCCTCTCCTTGATACCACAAATATGAGGATCCTTCCACAGGCTTTGCAGGATCAGGGAGGCCATGCAGCGTAGGTTTGCTGAGGCATTCGGTCCCGGGGCCTCTGGGTCACTAAGGACTAGGGATGAGCTTCGAGTTCGAGTCGAACTCATGTTCGACTCAAACGTTGACTGTTCGCAAGTTCGCCGAACAGCAAACAATTTGGGGTGTTGGCGGCAAATTCGAATGCCGCAGAACACCCTTTAAAAGTCTATGGGAGAAATCAAAAGTGCTAATTTTAAAGGCTTATATGCCTCTGTTCTGCCTCAAGTGCCCTGTCCATTATTCCATGCAGCGTGTGCTCCAACAGGTGGACAAGTGGGACGGTGTCACTGATGCATGCACTGTCACTGCTCACCATCCTCATGGCCTCCTTAAATGGTGACAGGACAGTGCATGCATCCCTGATCATGGCCCACTGGCATGGGGAAAAAAAACAAGCTCCCCTGACACTGTCCTGGTGCCATAGTCGCACAGGTACTCATTGATGGCCCTCTGCTGCGTGTGCAGCTGCTGCAGCATGGCCAACGTTGAGTTCCACCTGGTGGGCATGTCACAGATTAGGCGGTCCATGTCTGCTGGACCATGAGTCAGAGGTAATATGCACCTTACCACTGACCGCCCTGTCCAGCGAGGCCAAGACATTGCCTTCCACATGCCGGTAGAGAGCCGAAATCGCCTTCCGTGAGAAAAAGTGGTGTTTGGGAACCTGCCACTGAGGAACTGCACATTTCACAAACTCATGGAAGGGGGCAGAGTCTACCAACTGAAAAGGTAGCAGTTGAAGTGCTAGCAATTTTGCCAAGCTAGCATTTAACCGCTGGGCATGTGGATGGCTGGGAGCGAACTTCTTTCTGCGGTGCAGCAGCTGGGGCAGGGAAATTTGTCTGGTACAATCTGATGTCAGTGTACCGATAGTAGATTGCCCGCAAGTACTTGGCTGTGACACACCTAATTCCACACCTTATTCCTCTCAGTGCAGGTCTCAGAGAGGATTGAAGGTATAGTGGGGTTGGAGATTCCAGCTGATGAGGAGCAAGGAGAGGTCCTCTTTGTTCTTTGGTGTGGGTCTTCCAGGTACGCTTGCCAATGAACTGCATGGCAGGTCAACTTATGTCTGGTCAAGCATGTGGTGCTCAAGCGGCAGATGTTTTGGCCACGTGAGATACGCTTGAGACATAGGTGGCAAATAGCAGCGGTGGGATCTGATGCACTCATCTCAAAAAAGGCCCACACCAAAGAACTTTTGGAATAACGCGCAGAGACAGCAGCGTCCTGCACATGCGGAGCTCTGCGGTGTGATGCAGTCAGTGTGCTGCCCCTAGGCTGGCCCCTGGAGGGCATCCTGCCTCGTTGGTGATGTGCCTCCTCCTCCTCTCTCCTATCAGGCACCCACGTGGAGTCAGTCACCTCATCATCCCCTCCCTCCTCATCACTGGAGCAAACCTGGCAGTATGCTGCAGCAGGGGGAACATGACTGCCAGATTGCTGTCTTTCTTGGGCACCCCCTCTGTCTGGGCTCACATTACTGCCTTTCTCTAGCTGAGCACCATCATCGGAGCCTTCAAAACGCTGGGCATCCTCCTGGAGCATGTACCCAACACTGTGGTCAAACATTTCAAGGGACTCCTCAGGAGGACATGGTGGGGCTAGGGAAGGAGTCATTGAAACCATTGAGCCGAGGAAAAAGACAAAGTACCCTGAGTCTAGGTGAGAGAGGATGAGGACGATGAGGACGGCTTGGTCATCCACTTGACCAAGTCTTCCGCATGTTGCAGCTCAACACGGCCAGCTGCCGAAAGAAAGGCCAAGCGTGTCTCACTGCCATGTGCTGATGAGGATGCACCGTGTCCACGACCAGCACTGTTGCCCATAGACACAGAGCCTGCTTGCCCTCTTTTATTGGCTTGTGACTGTCTGCCTCTCCTTGTTGGCCTTCCAGACATACTATTGGCCTGCAGTGAGCTGCACAAAACTGGTATTATATATATATATATATATATATATATATATATATATATATATATATATATATATATCGATTATACTGCAGCTAGCAGAATCAACTGCCTGCCAGTAGTATTATTAGTATGATAACACCTGCACTTGTCTTCAGGTAGCTATACTTTAGGTGCAACTGTGCAGGGTACACAGTACAGTAACTGGAAATACTTCAAAGAGCCTACACAAACACCTGGCTGCAGGTAGCTATACTGTAGGTGCAACTGTGCGGGGTACACAGTACAGTAACTGGAAATACTTCAAGAGCCTACACAAGCACCTGGCTGCAGGTAGTTATACTGTAGGTGCAACTGTGCGGGGTACACAGTACAGTAACTGTAAAATACTTCAAATAGCCTACACAAGTACCTGGCTGCAGGTAGCTATACTGTAGGTGCAACTGTTCAGGGTACACAGTACAGTAACTGGAAATACTTCAAAGAGCCTACACAAGCACCTGGTTGCAGGTAGCTATACTGTAGGTGCAACTGTGCGGGGTACACAGTACAGTAACTAGAAATACTTTAAAGAGCCTACACAAACACCTGGCTGCAGGTAGCTCTACTGTAGGTGTAACTGTGCGGGGTACACAGTACAGTAACTGGAAATACTTCAAGAGCCTACACAAGCACCTGGCTGCAGGTAGCTATACTGTAGGTGCAACTGTGCTGGGTATACAGTACAGTAACTGGAAATACTTCAAGAGCCTACACAAGCATCTGTCTGCAGGTAGCTATACTGTAGGTGCAACTGTGTGGGGTACACAGTACAGTAAATGGAAATACTTCAAAGAGCCTACACAAGCACCTGGCTGCAGGTAACTGGAAATACTTCAAAGTGCCTACACAAACACCTGGCTTCAGGTAGCTATACTGTAGGTGCAACTGTGCAGGGTACACAGTACAGTAACTGGAAATACTTCAAAGAGCCTACACAAGCACCTGTCTGCAGGTAGCTATACTGTAGGTGCAACTGTGCAGGGTACACAGTACATTAACTGGAAATACTTCAAGAGCCTATACAAGCACCTGGCTGCAGGTAGCTATACTGTAGGTGCAACTGTGCATTTTACACAGTACAGTAACTGGAAATATTTCTAAGAGCCTACACAAGCACCTGGCTGCAGGTAGCTATACTGTAGGTGCAACTGTGCGGGGTACACAGTACAGTAACTGGAAATACTTCAAAGAGCCTACACAAGCACCTGGCTGCAGGTAGCTATACTGTAGTTACAACTGTGTGGGGTACACAGTACAGTAACTGGAAATACTTCAAAGAGTCTACACAAGCACCTGGCTGCAGGTAACTATACTGTAGGTGCAACTGTGCTGGGTACACAGTACAGTAACTGCAAATACTTCAAGAGCCTACAAAAGCACCTGGCTGCAGGTATCAATACTGCAGGTGCAACTGTGCAGGGTACACAGTACAGTAACTGGAAATACTTAAAAGCGCCTACACAAGCACCTGGCTGCAGGTAGCTATACTGTAGGTGCAACTGTGCGGGGTACACAGTACAGTAACTGGAAATACTTCAAAGAGCCTACATAAGCACCTGGCTACAGGTAGCTATACTGTAGGTGCAACTTGCGGGGTACACAGTACAGTAACTGGAAATACTTCAAAGAGCCTACACAAGCACCTGGCTGCAGGTAGCTATACTGTAGGTGCAACTGTGCGGGGTACACAGTACAGTAACTGGAAATACTTCAAGAGCCTGCACAAGCACCTGGCTGCAGGTAGCTATACTGTAGTTTCAACTGTGCGTGGTACACAGTACAGTAACTGGAAATACTTCAAAGAGCCTACACAAGAACCTGGCTGCAGGTAGCTATACTGTAGATGCAACTGTGCGGGGTACACAGTACAGTAACTGGAAATACATCAAAAAGCCTGCACAAGCACCTGGCTGCAGGTAGCTATACGGTAGGTGCAACTGTGCTGGGTACACAGTACAGTAACTGGAAATACTTCAAGAGCCTGCACAAGCACCTGGCTGCAGGTAGCTATACTGTAGTTTCAACTGTGCGTGGTACACAGTACAGTAACTGGAAATACTTCAAAGAGCCTACATAAGCACCTGGCTGCAGGTAGCTATACTGAAGGTGCAACTGTGCGGGGTACACAGTACAGTAACTGAAAATACTTCAAAGAGCCTACATAAGCACCTGGCTGCAGGTAGCTATACGGTAGGTGCAACTGTGCTGGGTACACAGTACAGTAACTGGAAATACTTCAAGAGCCTACACAAGCACCTGACTGCAGGTAACTATACTGTAGGTGCAACTGTGCAGGGTACACAGTACAATAACTGGAAGTACTTCAAAGAGCCTACACAATCACCAGGCTGCAGGTAGCTATACAGTAGGTGCAACTGTGCAGGACACACAGTACAGTAACTGGAAATACTTCAAAGAGCCTACACCAGCAGCTGGCTGCAGGTAGCTATACTGTAGGTGCAACTGTGCGGGGTACACAGTACAGTAACTGGAAATAATTCAAAGAGCCTACACAGGCACCTGACTGCAGGTAGCTATACTGTAGGTGCAACTGTGTGGGGTACACAGTACAGTAAATGGAAATACTTCAAAGAGCCTACACAAGCACCTGGCTGCAGGTAGCTATACTGTAGGTGCAACTGTGCGGGGTACACAGTACAGTAACTGGAAATACTTCAAAGAGCCTACACAAGCACCTGGCTGCAGGTAACTGGAAATACTTCAAAGAGCCTACACAAGCACCAGGCTGCAGGTAGCTATACTGTAGGTGCAACTGTGCGGGCTACACAGTACAGTAACTGGAAATACTTCAAGAGCCTACACAAGCACCTGGCTGCGGGTAGCTATACTGTAGGTGCAACTGTGCAGGGTACACAGTACAGTAACTGGCAATACTTCAAAGAGCCTACACAAGCACCTGGCTGCAGGTAGCTATAATGTAGGTGCAACTGTGTGGGGTACACAGTACAGTAACTGGAAATACTTCAAAGAGCCTACAGAAGCACCTGGCTGCAGGTAGCTATACTGTAGTTGAAACTGTGTGGGGTACACAGTACAGTAACTGGAAATACTTCAAAGAGCCTACAGAAGCACCTGGCTGCAGGTAGCTATACTGTAGGTGCAACTGTGCAGGGTACACAGTACAGTAACTGGAAATACTTCAAAGAGCCTACACAAGCACCTGGCTGCAGGTAGCTATACTGTAGGTGCAACTGTGCTGGGTACACAGTACAGTAACTGGAAATACTTCAAAAGCCTACACAAGCACCTGGCTGCAGGTAACTGGAAATACTTCAAAGAGCCTACACAAGCACCTGGCTGCAGGTAACTATACTGTAGGTGCAACTGTGCTGGGTACACAGTGCAGTAACTGGAAATACTTCAAAGAGCCTACACAAGCACCTGGCTGCAGGTAGCTATACTGTAGGTGCAACTGTGCGAGGTACACAGTACAGTAACTGGAAATACTTCAAGAGCCTACACAAGCACCTGGCTGCAGGTAGCTATACTGTAAGTGCAACTGTGCGGGGTACACAGTACAGTAACTGGAAATACTTCAAGAGCCTACACAAGCACCTGGCTGCAGGTAGCTATATTGTAGGTGCAACTGTGCGGGGTACACAGTACAGTAACTGGAAATACTTCAAAGAGCCTACACAAGCACCTGGCTGCAGGTAACTGGAAATACTTCAAAGAGCCTACACAAGCACCTGGCTGCAGGTAACTATACTGTAGGTGCAACTGTGCTGGGTACACAGTGCAGTAACTGGAAATACTTCAAGAGCCTACACAAGCACCTGGCTGCAGGTAGCTATATTGTAGGTGCAACTGTGCGGCTTACACAGTACAGTCACTGGAAATACTTCAAAGAGCCTACACAAGCACCTGGCTGCAGGTAACTGGAAATACTTCAAAGAGCCTACACAAGCACCTGGCTGCAGGTAACTATACTGTAGGTGCAACTGTGCTGGGTACACAGTGCAGTAAGTGGAAATACTTCAATGAGCCTACACAAGCACCTGGCTGCAGGTAGCTATACTGTAGGTGCAACTGTGTGGGGTACACAGTACAGTAACTGGAAATACTTCAAAGAGCCTACACAAGCACCTGGCTGCAGGTAACTGGAAATACTTCAAAGAGCCTACACAAGCACCTGGCTGCAGGTAACTATACTGTAGGTGCAACTGTGCTGGATACACAGTACAGTAACTGGAAATACTTCAAAGAGCCTACACAAGCACCTGGCTGCAGGTAGCTATACTATAGGTGCAACTGTGCGGGATACACAGTACACTAACTGGAAATACTTCAAGAGCCTACACAAGCACCTGGCTGCAGGTAGCTATACTGTAGGTGCAACTGTGCAGGGTACACAGTACAGTAACTGAAAATACTTCAAAGAGCCTACACAAGCACCTGGCTGCAGGTAGCTATACTATAGGTGCAACTGTGCGGGGTACACAGTACAGTAACTGGAAATACTTCAAAGAGCCTACAGAAGCACCTGGCTGCAGGTAGCTATACTGTAGGTGCAACTGTGCGGGGTACACAGTACAGTAACTGAAAATACTTCAAAAAGCCTACAGAAGCACCTGGCTGCAGGTAGCTATACTGTAGGTGCAACTGTGCGGGGTACACAGTGCAGTAACTGGAAATACTTCAAAGAGCCTACAGAAGCACCTGGCTGCAGGTAGCTATACTGTAGGTGCAACTGTGTGGGGTACACAGTACAGTAACTGGAAATACTTTAAAGAGCCTACACAAGCACCTGGCTGCAGGTAGCTATACTGTAGGTGCAACTGTGCTGGGTACACGGTACAGTAACTGGAAATACTTCAAAAGCCTACACAAGCACTTGGCTGCAGGTAGCTATACTGTAGGTGCAACTGTGCGGGGTACACAGTACAGTAACTGGAAATACTTCAAAGAACCTACATAAGCACCTGGCTGCAGGTAGCTATACTGTAGGTGCAACTGTGCGGGGTACACAGTACAGTAACTGGAAATACTTCAAAGAGCCTACATAAGCACCTGGCTGCAGGTAGCTATACTGTAGGTGCAACTGTGCGGGGTACACAGTACAGTAACTGGAAATACTTCAAAGAGCCTACAGAAGCACCTGGCTGCAGGTAGCTATACTGTAGGTGCAACTGTGCGGGGTACACAGTACAGTAACTGAAAATACTTCAAAAAGCCTACAGAAGCACCTGGCTGCAGGTAGCTATACTGTAGGTGCAACTGTGCGGGGTACACAGTGCAGTAACTGGAAATACTTCAAAGAGCCTACAGAAACACCTGGCTGCAGGTAGCTATACTGTAGGTGCAACTGTGTGGGGTACACAGTACAGTAACTGGAAATACTTCAAAGAGCCTACACAAGCACCTGGCTGCAGGTAGCTATACTGTAGGTGCAACTGTGCTGGGTACACGGTACAGTAACTGGAAATACTTCAAAAGCCTACACAAGCACTTGGCTGCAGGTAGCTATACTGTAGGTGCAACTGTGCGGGGTACACAGTACAGTAACTGGAAATACTTCAAAGAACCTACATAAGCACCTGGCTGCAGGTAGCTATACTGTAGGTGCAACTGTGCGGGGTACACAGTACAGTAACTGGAAATACTTCAAAGAGCCTACATAAGCACCTGGCTGCAGGTAGCTATACTGTAGGTGCAACTGTGCGGGGTACACAGTACAGTAACTGGAAATACTTCAAGAGCCTACACAAGCACCTGGCTGCAAGTAACTATACTGTAGGTGCAACTGTGCAGGGTACACAGTAAAGTAACTGGAAATACTTCAAAGAGCTTACACAAGCACCTGGCTGCAGTTAACTGGAAATACTTCAAAGAGCCTACACAAGCACCTGGCTGCAGGTAGCTATACTGTAGGTGCAACTGTGTGGGGTACACAGTACAGTAACTGGAAATACTTCAAAGAGCCTACACAAGCACCTGGCTGCAGGTAACTATACTGTAGGTGCAACTGTGCTGGATACACAGTACAGTAACTGGAAATACTTCAAGGAGCCTACACAAGCACCTGGCTGCAGGTAGCTATACTGTAGGTGCAACTGTGCGGGATACACAGTACAGTAACTGGAAATACTTCAAGAGCCTACACAAGCACCTGGCTGCAGGTAGCTATACTGTAGGTGCAACTGTGCGGGGTACACAGTACAGTAACTGGAAATACTTCAAAGAGCCTACAGAAGCACCTGGCTGCAGGTAGCTATACTGTAGGTGCAACTGTGCGGGGTACACAGTACAGTAACTGGAAATACTTCAAAGAGCCTACAGAAGCACCTGGCTGCAGGTAGCTATACTGAAGGTGCAACTGTGCGGGGTACACAGTACAGTAACTGGAAATACTTTAAAGAGCCTACAGAAGCACCTGGCTGCAGGTAGCTATACTGTAGGTGCAACTGTGTGGGGTACACAGTACAGTAACTGGAAATACTTCAAAGAGCCCACACAAGCACCTGGCTGCAGGTAGCTATACTGTAGGTGCAACTGTGCGGGGTACACAGTACAGTAACTGGAAATACTTCAAAGAGCCTACATAAGCACCTGGCTGCAGGTAGCTATACTGTATGTGCAACTGTGCGGGGTACACAGTACAGTAACTGGAAATACTTCAAAGAGCCTACATAAGCACCTGGCTGCAGGTAGCTATACTGTAGGTGCAACTGTGCGGGGTACACAGTACAGTAATGGGAAATACTTCAAGAGCCTACACAAGCACCTGGCTGCAAGTAACTATACTGTAGGTGCAACTGTGCAGGGTACACAGTACAATAACTGGAAATACTTTAACCACTTGACCACTGGGCACTTAAACCCCCTTCCTAACCAGACCAATTTTCAGCTTTTGGTGCTCTCACACTTTGAATGACAATTACTCAGCCATACAACACTTTACCCATATGAAATTTTTATCCTTTTTTTCACACAAATAGAGCTTTCTTTTGGTGGTATTTAATCACTGTTGGGTTTTTTATTTTTTGCGCTATAAAAGAAAAAAGACTGAAAATTTGGTAAAAAAATGAATTTTTCTTTGTTTCTGTTATAAAATTTAGCAAATTAGTAATTTTTCTTCGTAAATTTTGGCCAAAATTTATACCGCTACATATCTTTGGTAAAAATAAGTACAACTTGGTGTATATTATTTGGTCTTTGTGAATGTTAGAGAGTCCAAAAGCTACGGTGCCAATATCTGAAAATTGATCACACCTGAATTACTGACGGCCTATCTAAATTCTTGAGACCCTAACATGCCAGAAAAGTACAAATACCCCTCAAATGACCCCTTTTTGGAAAGAAGACATTCCAAGGTATTTAGAAAGATGCATGGTGAGTTTTTTTGAAATTGTCATCTTTTCCCACAATTCTTTGCAAAATCAAGATTTTTTTTTTCTTTTTTTTTTTTCACAAAATTGTCATATTAGAAGGTTATTTCTCACACACAGCATATGCATACCACAAATTACACCCCAAAACACATTCTGCTATTACTCCCGAGTATGGCGATACCACATATGTGAGACCTTTACACAGCATGGCCACATACAGAGGCCCAACATGCAGGGGAGCACCTCCAGGCGTTCTGGAGCGCCCAGGCCAATTTTGACATTTCTCTCCTACATGTAAAAATCATAATTTATTTGCTAGAAAATTACATAGAACCCCAAAACATTATATATATTTTTTTTAGCAAAGACCCTAGAGAATACAATGGCGGTTGTTGCAACTTTTTATCTCGCACGGTATTTGTGCAGCAATTTTTCAAACGCGTTTTTTTGGGGAAAGAAACAGTTTTGTGCTTTTTAAAAAAAAAAACAGTAAAGTTAGCCCAATGTTTTTGCATAATGTGAAAGATGAAGTTACGCCGAGTAAATAGATACCCAACATGTCACCCTTCAAAATTGCACACTCTCGTGGAATGGTGCCAAACGTCGCTACTTAAAAATCTCCATAGGTGACGCTTTAAAATTTTTTCCTGGTTACATGTTTTGAGTTACAGAGGAGGTCTAGGGCCAAAAGTATTGCTCTCGCTCTACCGATTGCAGCGATACCTCACATGTGTGGTTTGAACACCGTTTTCATATGTGGGCGGGACTTACGTATGTGTTCGCTTCTGCATGCGAGCACACGGACATGGGCGCTTTAAATTTTTTTATTTTTTTTATTATTGTTTATTTTACTTTATTTATTTTATTTTGACACTTTTTCCCCCCCAAAAAATGTTTTGATCACTTTTATTTCTATTACAAGGAATGTAAACATCCTTGTAATAGGAATATGGCATGACAGGTCCTCTTTACAGTGAGATATGGGGTCAATAAGACCCCACATCTCACCTCTAGGCTGGGAAGCCTGAAATAATAATAAAAAAAAAAACGATCTTGGCTTCGATCGTAGCGGTGAGTCGGTAGAAGCACCGGAGGGTGGCGGGAAGGGGGGGGGCGTCCCCTCTCGCCTCCCATAAGAATGATCAAGCAGTGGAACAGCAGCTATGATCATTCCTATGGTGTAGGAAATCGCCGGCTGAAAAAGCTGGCGATTTCTGAATGATGCCTGTAGCTGCACCCATCATTCAGATATACCCGCTCAAAGTCAAGGACGTCATATGACTGTGGGCGGGAACTGGTTAAAAATTGCAGAGTATTGCGGGGTATATTGCAAAGTATTGCGGGGTATATTGCAGAGTATTGCGGGGTATATTGCAGAGTATTGCGGGGTATATTGCAGAGTATTGCGGGGTATATTGCAGAGTATTGCGGGGTATATTGCAGAGTAGTGCAGGGTGTTATGCAGAGTAGTGCAGGGTGTTATGCAGAGTATTGCAGGGTGTTATGCAGAGTATTGCGGGGTATATTGCAGAGTATTGCGGGGTATATTGCAGAGTATTGCGGGGTATATTGCAGAGTATTGCGGGGTATATTGCAGAGTAGTGCCCGGGTATATTGCAGAGTATTGCAGGGTGTTATGCAGAGTATTGCAGGGTGTTATGCAGAGTATTGCAGGGTGTTATGCAGAGTATTGCAGGGTGTTATGCAGAGTATTGCAGGGTATAGTGCAGAGTATTGCAGGGTATAGTGCAGAGTATTGCAGGGTAGAGTGCAGAGTATTGCAGGGTGTTATGCAGAGTATTGCAGGGTGTTATGCAGAGTATTGCAGGGTGGTATGCAGAGTATTGCAGGGTGTTATGCAGAGTATTGCAGGGTGTTATGCAGAGTATTGCGGGGTATATTGCAGAGTATTGCGGGGTATATTGCAGAGTATTGCGGGGTATATTGCAGAGTAGTGCCCGGGTATATTGCAGAGTATTGCAGGGTGTTATGCAGAGTATTGCAGGGTGTTATGCAGAGTATTGCAGGGTGTTATGCAGAGTATTGCAGGGTATAGTGCAGAGTATTGCAGGGTATAGTGCAGAGTATTGCAGGGTAGAGTGCAGAGTATTGCAGGGTGTTATGCAGAGTATTGCAGGGTGTTATGCAGAGTATTGCAGGGTGGTATGCAGAGTATTGCAGGGTGTTATGCAGAGTATTGCAGGGTGTTATGCAGAGTATTGCAGGGTGTTATGCAGAGTATTGCAGGGTGTTATGCAGAGTATTGCAGGGTATAGTGCAGAGTATTGCAGGGTATAGTGCAGAGTATCGCAGGGTATAGTGCAGAGTATCGCAGGGTATAGTGCAGAGTATCGCAGGGTATAGTGCAGAGTATCGCAGGGTATAGTGCAGAGTATTGCAGGGTATAGTACAGGGTGTTATGCAGAGTATTGCAGGGATGGCTGAGCATGGAGGGATGGATGTGACTGCAAATGTCACTGAGCACCGCTGTGGGCACTACACATGCAGCCCACAGCGGTGCTGCCTCCCCCTCCCTCCCCCCATCCGATCCCTCCATCCGATCGGTACAGAGAGGGGAGGGAGGAACCGGCGTCATGAGATGACGCCGGTCTGTTGACATGTGATCGCTCCGTCATTTGACGGAGCGATCACATGGTAAACGGCCGCGATCAGCGGCCGTTTACCGTGATCCGTGATGCGCCGGGTCCTCTGGACCCGGCGGTCACGGAAGTTCTCGGGTGCGCGCCCCAGGGGGCGCGCGAGAGCAGTATTCTGGGAGGACGTCCATGGACGTCCACCCAGAACTAGCCGACCGCGCTGTAGCCGTCTTTTGGCTATGGCCCGGTCGGCAAGTGGTTAAAGAGCTTACACAAGCACCTGGCTGCAGGTAGCTATACTGTAGGTGCAACTGTGCAGGGTACACAGTACAGTAACTGGAAATACTGTAAAAACACCTGCCTGCCTGTCAGTATATTAGAAAGAGAAGAGGATCTAGCTAAACTAAATACAGTGTATATATATATATATATATATATATATATATATATATATATATACACACACAACACCTAGGATGCATATATATACACAATACACTGTAAGTGCAGCTAACTGACTCGACCGGCCTACTCTATCTAACTTAAATCAAATGACACTGTCTCTCTCTGTCTATCTCTCTCTCAAGCCAGAACACACTAAACAGGGCTGACGTGCAGGCAGCCTTATATAGTATGGGGTGTGTACTAAACCCCCTGAGCCAAAATTGTCCAAAGCCTCCTTGGCTTTGGCCAATTACGGCTCTCTGTACAAACAGCGCTGTGATTGGCCAAGCATGCGGATCATAGTGCATGCTTGGCCAATCATCAGCCAGCAATGCACTGAGATGCCGCAGTGAATTATGGGCCGTGACGCGCCACTCCAATTTGGCTCGAATGGCCTATATCGTTCGTAATTAGGCGAATGACCGAACACACGATGCTCGAGTTGAACATGGGTTCGACTCGAACACAAAGCTCATCCCTAATTGTTGGTAATCAGTAGATCCAGTAACGCTTCATTTCTAGTTGGTGTGTCTACCATCTGACCCATCAAATTGTCATGTAAGACATTTAGGAACTGGTGAGCCTTAGATGCATGCGCCTGATACAGTCTGATCCTGTATCCAGTCTGCCAGCTGTTCCGATTATTCTCATTGCTAAAAGTCTCTTCACGGTATCATCTGAAGTTCTGACCAGCCCATACATCCGCGATCCTGCCAGGCACTTGTGCCACTCTGTATTCCGTGAGAGAGGTCTTCCTTGTAGAGCCCGGTAGAGGTCTATCAGGCTCTACAATCAGACACATGACAGTACCAGACAGCCATGTCTGAGCCCGAGTGAGGAACCTCTCCAATGGAGGAACTTTGCTGTGAAAAACCTGCAAGAAGGTTATACCCAACTGGAAGAGCGTGTCCAGGCCCTATCCTCTTTTGCTGCTCATCCAGCCTCCACTGCAACTGGAATTTCTACTACACCTACAGTGGTAATGTTGCCTCCAGAGCCCAAGGTACCTACACTTGGGAGATTCTCTGGGGAACGCAGTAATTTCAGAGCGTTCCATAATGCTTGTGAACTCTTTTTTGCCCTACAACCACAGACTTTTTCTTTAGAGACTACTAAAGTGGGCTTTGTTATCTCCCTGCTACAAGGTGAACCTCAGTCCTGGGCTCACCGTCTGTTGGAACAAAAAGATTCATCCCTCATCAACTTGACTAACTTCCTTCATGCCATGTCTCAGCTCTACAAGGACCCTGAACAAACTGCCACCGCAGAAGCAGCTCTGCATGCTCTCCAGCAAGGCTGCAGAGCGGCCAAGGATACGTATCTGAATTCAGGCGCTGGAGTTCCGATACTAACTGGAACAACACCACCCTGTGATACCAGTTTAGTATGGGCCTTTCCGAACCCTGAAAGATGAACTGGCCTGAGTTGGCATTCCTCAATCCCTAGATGCTCTCATAAATCTGTCTATCTAGATTGATAGGCGACTAAGGGAACGAAGATCTGAATGAACATGGGGACTGTCCCGTCCTTTGTGGATGTTACCACGAGTCTCCAGCTTCTCTAACCCTGCTCCCATAGCTCCTACGGTTTCCACTGCCAATACCTCTGAACCAATGCAGTTGGGCTTGCTTCGCCGCTCACTCACCTTTGAAGAGCGTCAACGCCGGTGTGCATATAACCCCTGTCTCTATTGTGGAGAACCTGGACACTACGTGAGATCATGCTCAGCAAAGCTTCGTAAGTGTTTATTCATCTCTTCATATCATGTACCAGCTTTGCCAAGTAATCATTCTTATCTGGCTCTTCCCATTCTTTTACAGCTCCCAGGAGGGAATACCCGGTCACCGCCATAATTGATTCCGGAGCTTGCAGCTGCTTTATGGACTTTTGGTGCCACTAGGCACCAAGTCCCGCTGCGACCCAGCGCTCGGGGACTTTCTGTGCATCTAGCTGATGGGTCTGCTATTAAATCAGGACTATTCACGCAAGAAACTGTCCCATTGTCCACCACCATTACCAGTAACCATCAGGAACTGTTGTGTTTGGATGTCATCTCATCCCCCTGTTTCCCATTGTCCTTGGCCTGCCCTGTTTACAGGCTCATAACCCACACATCAGTTGGGCCACAGGGGAGATCAGCTTCCATTCCCCCTACTGCCATCAACACTGTTTACAGGAAGTTACTTGTGCTCCCCCATCCTTGCTATGTCTGGACTCTGATGCTGAAACCTGCCAATCTGTCCCGGTGGTATATCATAGCTTCTTGAATGTGTTCAGTAAAAAAGGAGCAGAAACTCTTCCCCCACACAGGCCCTATGACTGCCCGATTGAGATCCTCCCCGGAGCCTAAGTCCCTTTTGGAAGAATCTTCCCTCTAACAGAACTCGAGTTGGGGACCTTAAAGGAATACATCAATGACAATCTAAAGAAGGGGTTTATCCACCCATCCACTTCCCCGGCAGGGGCAGGAATTTTCTTTGTGGAAAAAAAAAATCACTCTCTACGGCCCTGCGTAGATTATCATGAACTCAATAAAATCACAGGTAAAAACTGCTATCCCCTTCCCTTGGTACCCGAATTGTTTCAAAGACTTGGAGCCGCAACTATATTCACCAAATTGGATCTTCGAGGGGCCTATAATTTGGTCCGTATCCGAAGTGGAGATGAATGGAAGATGGTTTTCCGCACCCGATTCAGGCATTTTGAATATCTTTGTGTTCGTGTAATGCCCCTGCCACATTCCAACACTTTATTAATGATATTTTCAGAGACTATCTAGATCTGTTTGTCATAATATATCTGAACAATATCCTGATCTTCTCCTCATCTCTGGACAAACACCACGGACATGTTGGAAGTGTGCTAAATCGGCTTCGGCAACATGGCCTATACGCCAAGCCGGAGAAGTGCAAATATGAACGCCAAAATATTCAATTCCAGGGGTTGATTACATAGGTTGAAGGTATCAAGATGAATCCACAGAAGGTTACTGCCATCCTTGACTGGCCAGTCTCTGCAGATAAAAAATGAATCCAACGCTTTCTGAGCTTCGCTAATTTTTATCGAAAATATATCAGGGGATTTTCAGCTATCTTCTCCCCCCATCACACAATTAACTAAGCAAGGCATCCGGTTTCATTGGTCCCCTGAAGCACAAACCGCTTTTGAGACTCTTAAGAATTTGTTTATCTCTGCATCTGTTCTAAAGCATCCTGATCCAGCTCTGCCTTACATTTTGTAAGTAGATGCATCTGAAACAGCAGTCGGAGCAGTCCTTTCCCAGAGACAGGGGTTCAAGGCTCTGTTGCACCCGGTTGCATTCTTTTCCCGTAAGTTATCAGAAGCAGAAAGAAATTATGATGTTGGAGATCGGGAACTGTTGGCAATCAAAGCAGCACTTGAGGAGTGGTGGTACCTCTTGGAAGGAGCAGCACATACAATCCTGATCTATACTGACCATAATAATCTGGAATACCTGAAAGTTGCAAAGAGGTTGAAGCTATGTCAGGCCAGGTGGGCACTTTTCTTTACCAGATTTTCTTTTCATATTACTTACAGGCCGGGGTCGAAGAGCAAGAGACCTGATGCGCTTTCCAACATGTTCAATGAATCGGAAGACCTCACACCTCTGGATACCATCTTGTCTTCAGGAAACTTTCTTGTGCTCCAAAGGGGATTTACTATCACAGATCAGGCAAGGTTCAATGGGGATTCCTTGTCCTTCAGACACAAGTCTTCAGGCAAGAGATGATCTATTATGGTACAAGGATAACATTTTTGTACCAGAGGGTCTACGAGTTGCTATCCTAGGGTCCTGCCATGACCATTTGTTAGCTGGTCATTTTGGTGTATACAAAACGTCTGAACTTTTGCAACGCATGTTCTGGTGGCCTCAGTTACAGAAAGATTACAAGAAATATATGGAGTCATGCACCACATGCATCCAAAATAAGGGTAGCAAATCCAAGGCATGGGGTCTGTTGAAACAATTATCTGTCCCGGAGAGACCCGGGAGGGTGATTTACATGGATTTCATCGTGGAGCTTCCCCCATCAGCATGCTCCACTACTATCTCTGTGGTAGTAGACAGACTATCAAAAATGGAGCATTTTCTACCAATGAAGGGTACACCCTCTGCCCCTGAAACTGCAAACATTTTTTGTCAAAGAAATCATAAGACTCCATGGAATTCCTGCAAACATTGTATCAGATCGGGGGTATAGTTTACTTCCAAATTCTGGAAAGCACTATGTGAATCTCTAAGGATTGATCTGTCCTTTTCTTCTGCCTATCACCCACAGACAAATGGCCAGATGGAGAGAACTAACCAAACACTTGAGCAATACCTAAGCTGTTTCTCTTAATTTTTGCAGGATGATTGGGCTTCACTACCACCTCTAGCTGAATTTCCCTACAATAATTCACTCTGTGTTCACTCTGCCACTAAGCAGTCTTTGTTCTTCGCCTATTGTGGTTTCCACCCATCATTCTTGGCCAACACCATTCCAGAATGTGCAGTGCCAGCTGTCCAAGAAACAGTGAACTTCTTTGAAGTAAATAACAAGCTGTTACAGGAAACAATGACAAAAACTTAGGAATACAACAGGGAGGTGTTCAATAAAAAGAGAAGAGGAGAGCTTAGTCTGGAACCTGGAGATCAGGTTTGGTTATCAACCTGGAACTTGAAATGTGCATACCCGTCAAAGAAATTGAGTCCTAAATTTGCGGGGCCCTTTCCAGTGAAGAGGAGGATTAATAATGTGGCCTATGAACTAAAATTACCGGAGTCATTTTGGATACATCCTGTCTTTCATGTAGCCCTACTTAAACCTGCAGTTCCTGACTCCTTTACCGGCCGAATACTGGTTCCCCTGAACCAATATTAGTTAACTGTGAAGGAAGTTTCAAATCTATCCTGGACTGTAGGAAAAGGGGTAATCAGGTTCAATAGTTGGTGAAATGGAAAGGGTATGGGCCAGATGAAAATTCATGGGAGCTGGAGTAAAATATCCATGTCAAAAGGCTGATCCAGTCCTTTAGGAGGTCCCATCCAGAAAAAGTGGCTCAGTTGAGCATCCGGGGGCTGCCCATTGGGAGGGGGCAATGTAAGGAAGGGCAAGCCAGTAATCAAAATGTCTACAGCAGAAGAACATCTGTGCACCAATTCCCAACGAGAAGAGACGTACAGCGTGCGCACATACGCAGATGCATGAATGACAGTATACATGCGTGCACGGGGATGAATGCGCACAAGTTGTGACAGTTCTTGGTGCCAGATACACTATTTAAAGGAGACTGATGCCCAGGTTCAATGCTGTCTGGTCTACAGCATTCCCTGTGACCCTTGCTACCCGTTATCCTGAAAACCTGTTCCAATAGACTTTTGGCTTGTTCCTGACTTCTCCTGATATCCGTCTGCACCTGATCCCGGCTTGTCCTGACTCTGCTCTTGTCTCTTCCTTGGTTACCTTGCTGCCCGCCTGTTACCGACTCGGCCTGTACCCTGACTCTGCTCCAGCTACCGCATCTGTTCCTGATCTGTCCACTAGTGTATGACCCGGCTTTCCTGTACTTTTCTGTGTTCTGATCTACAGAACACCTCCTTGCTGACTTCTGTGTCCTGCTTCCAGTCTGATCCTGTATCCAGTCTGCCAGCTGTTCTGATTATCCTCATTGCTGAAAGTCTCTCCATGGCATCATCAGATGTTCCGATCAGCCCCTACATCAGCGATGATGCCAGCTACTTGTGCCACTCTGCATTCCCGAGCTCCCTGTCTACTCTATTAGGGGTTTTCAAATTAGAGGTGTAAGAGAGGCCTCCCTCTGCATACCAGGCTCTACAATCAGGTACGTGACAATCTCTATCTTTGAAAACCTGGCCGCTGTCCTGTTTAATCTGACAAATTTGTCCAGGAAACATTACCATTAATCACTCCTTCACCTATCCCCTTGGTTCCTTGCCCCCTTCATGACTTTTTTTTCTTGTTCCCTTTTCCCCCCTTTTCTCCCTGCTTTTGCTTCCCCTCTTTTCTTCACTCTCCTCTTCTCCTTTCTTCGAATACGTTTTCCCATATACAGCTATTAAAATACTGAAAACCAATAAACCTGGTGAAATCTAGTGACTCATAAACCGTGACTGATGGAATATTCTTTCCAAGAGATGTAGACTTGAGCTTTTAAAAAATATAAAAATAACATAACACTATCATCGTTTAAATATTAAAAAGAATATAACAGAATATGAAAACAAGAAATCAAGGCTGCAAAAATGCAAAATAAATAACAGAGTGCAAAAGATAGTAGGACAGACCCCCAAAAAATCTTCACGTATATTAATAGTAAAAGGGTCAAGTCTAAGCATGTAGGCCCTTTACAAAATAATCTAGAGTGGGTGACTGGGGACAAAGAGTAGGCAAATTTATTAAAATACCTTCTTCAGCTCTGTGTATACAAAGGAGGATGGGGGAGCTCACGTCCATAATGGGGATGTATTGACACCATTGAGCCCCAAATGATCTGCAATGGCTCAAAATTTATATGGTCCAGAAATATTTAGACAGAATAAAAGTGAATAAAGTACCTGGACCAGATGGCATACACCTAAAAAAATTGAGCTCGGGGCGGCACATGCGCGAGAGCTCCGAGATGGCCGCCTGAGCCAGGAGCTCCGCACCTCACTGCTTCAGGAGGGCCCAAAACGCCTTTCCGACCCCGCTCAAGAGGCATCCTCACGGCATCGGATACCCCCAGGAGCCGGAGAACAGCCCCATATGTTCAAAACCGGGGCCAGACGGAGCCTGGTCCCAGAATTCGCTACTTCCTTCCACCCAGGGTGTACCAAGATGGCCACCATGGCTGCTGCAGCCCCACAGCTCCACGCTTCTCTCAGAGAAGGGAACCCAGATTCCAGGCAAGTGCTGACCCCTGCCCTACTACACACCACTCCTGGGTCCCACATCATGGGATTGCAGACACAGACTCCCCCACCGGCCTCCACGGAGTCCCTGCTCGACCGCTCATTCGGGGACCGGGCCTATTCCCCTGCAGGCCCGATGGAATCTATTTACGCTGCACCTCTCCCTCTCAGCCCGTCGACCCAAAACACTCAGTTATTGGTGGAGGACCTATTCACTAAATTCTCTACCCTCCTTGAAAGGGGTTTAGAGGCCACGGCAGCTAAAATAACAGGAGAAATTAAATCTGACCTCCAGAACATCGGCTCCAGGATGGACGCCATTGAAGGCAAGCTGGACCAGACTGCTGCAGTCTCTCAGCAGAACTCTGACTTGATTCAGTCCCTCCAAGATCAACTGGACACAGCGTTTTCTCGCATGGATGATTTGGAGAACAGATCGAGGAGGCTTAATTTCCGGATCAAAGGACTGCCGGAAACAATTTTGGATGTCACAGCAGTCACGCAGGACTTAATGAAGTCACTGATCCAGAATATTCCATCAGCACGGTTGGAGCTGGATAGGGTGCATAGGGCCCTGGGTCCCCCCAGGAAAGACAGTTCTCCCAGGGACAATATTGCTAAATGTATTACTATGACGTCAAAGAAGCAGTCATGAAACAGGCCCGGGCCCTTCCCCAAATTTCCTGCCAAGGTCACCCAGTGCAAATCTATGCAGATGTCTCCCCCTTCACCATACAGCGAAGAAGAACCCTGAAACCCCCTCTATCTGCCATGACCCAAAGGGACATTAAGTATAGATGGGCCTTCCCCTTTGCGGTGAAGTTCTCCCACAGGGGTCAGAACCACTCTTTCTCCAGCTTCGCAATGGGAGAGAAACTTCTACTTTCCCTGAAGATAATCTCGCAGGAGATGGAAATGGAAGCATCCCCCCCCTCTACTGGGTCCAACAAGCGCCCTCCTCTGGTCAGCTCGCTGAATCCTCTCTGAAACAAGGCCAAGTCCAGAAGATCATCCCATAATGGACCTCCATGACCGCAAGATCCTGCTGAATTCTGTGTCCCATGTAGTCGATTGCCTCCACACTTGACTGGTTCTCTAATTACAGGAATTGACTCCCTCCTACTCCCTGGGAGTAGTTTAATACGGTGTTCACCCTACACTTTTTGTTTGAATTTTTTGTTTTTCTTTATGTCGCTTTTTTTTTTCTTCTATCCTATTCCCTCCTATTTGTTTTTATTTTTTATAGGCAAACTTGTGGCTCTGCCTTCTCTCCTCGTCCCGTGGGGATGCGGGGGGGTGGAATACTCAAGTCGGGGTAAATCTGGGGTTCGGAAAACCCTTTAATATGTTATATATGTTACAACCTGTTGTTTACTTGACGGTTACGGTTATAGTAGGCATGCAATCGCCACAGGTTGTAGGGTCTGCATGTGCCTCCTCTTATCCCTTAGACACCCGCGGGTATCCGGGGGATAGGACATCCAACAGATTGGTTGGAGTGTTGAACATACATTTTCTCACGTTTCACAGTGAGATGACACAGGGGGTCTTTTTTCTTCCTTGGGCTCTAGGTAGCCCCAGGGGGAGAAAACTCTCCCTTACTTACTTCTTTCTCTCCTTCTTTTCCTTTTCTTGCTCCCCCCCTCTGTCCCTTCCTCTCCATGGAACACCTCTTAATCGTTTTATCCATTTCAGACAAATTACTTGGTGAGCCGGTACGGACTGAGGCTCCCACTGATGGCAGAGCAACGTCCCCCCTCTCGGCATGGTATCGGAAGACACCTGACCAGGTGAGTAACGGTAGATTAATTAGCATTCCTTTTCTCAGGTCTCATGGCTGACTGCACACACAGCACCTTAAGGGTCGCCAGCCATAATGTCCAGGGCTTGAATTCCCCCCTTAAAAGAAAGAAAGTCTTTAACTCCTACAAACCCTCTAAACTGGATATTATCATGATTCAGGAAATGCATTTCCCAGCAAAGTACTGTCCCAAGTTCCTCCACTCCCATTTCCCAAATTTCTATTTAGCCAGCGCAGGAAACAAGACCAGGGGGGTGGCCATAGCATTTGCTAAAACGTGTAACTTCAGTTGGCTCTCAGACATCAAAGACCCAGGAGGTAGGTTCCTTTTGGTCAAGGGAACAATAGACGGGCAGCTCTATTCTCTAGTTTCCTATTATTCCCCTAATAAGGGCCAAGCGTCATTTTTCAGAAACCTCCTTAACACTCTCACACCTTCCCTAGAGGGCACAGTCATTTTTGGAGGAGACTCCAATGCCGCATTTAATCAAGGGCTGGATAAGTCCAGACCGCTTGCAGATCAACTTACCCGCCCAACCAAAGAAAGCCTCAAGATAGCCAGACTCATCCATGCCCATGGGATGGTGGACATCTGGAGGGAATTTAATCCCAACAAACGGGACTCACCCACTTTTCCCACTCCCACAACTCCTACGCCAGGATTGATCACCTGTTAGTTCAAACGCATTCCATTCCATTAATCATAAAATCCCATATCAAAGACACAGTTCTCTCCGATCACTTAATGGTTGTCATGGTAATTCAAGCCCATCACTATAGAATGGGTAGGGGACAGTGGAGGCTCAATGAATCCATTCTCTCAGATCCGATCCGAGTCATTATGCTAGATAAATCAATAAAGAAATATTTTCTCCTTACCAAAACCGAGGACGTCACGGCTGAAACACTGTGGGCGGCCCACAAGGCCTTTATCAGAGGGGAGTTCATCAGACTAGCATCCCAGATTAAGAGGGAAAGGGAGGCTGACATACAGACCTTAGAGGTCGAATTCTCAAAACTCCAGGCTCTTCACAAATCCTACCCCTCCCCTTCCTCGATATCCCGGCTAGACAAAGCCAGGTTGGAGCTCAGCCTGGCCCTGACAGCTAAGGCGGAAAAACAAATCCGCTGGAACAAACAAAAGTTTTACACCCAAGGGGACAGGATGGGCTCTATGCTGGCCGCCAAATTAACGCCCCGAGTTATGTCCGATGTAATGCCAAAAATAAGGGTCCCGGGTCAAGGCACCACGGCCGATCCCTTTAAAATCCTGGAAGCTTTTCATGCTTTTTTAGATGGCCTCTCCCTTCCGTCGCTATCAGCTGAACACAGAGACAGTCTAGAAGCCCCATTCACGGAGGGGGAGGTGCTCGGAGTGATAAAATCTCTGAAGCATGGCTCTGCCCCTGGCCCTGATGGCCTGTCAAATCCTACTACAAAGCCTTCTCCAACACCTTAGCCACACACCTAGCAAACTTGACCCACTTGATCCACAACTTAACACCGCATACATCGTGGTGATCCCTAAGCCCGACAAGAATCTGGAAGATGTAGGAAACTATCGCCCTATATCACTTATTAACTGTGACATCAAGATTCTGACCAAGATTCTTGCTAACCGCACAGCTTCCTTCATCAACACATATATAAACAAGGATTAGGTGGGTTTTATACCGGGCAGACAAGACCCAGATCAGATAAGGAGGGCCATAGATGTGGTTTCTATTCTCCAAACTGGGAGGGGGGCCCTAAACAATCAGGGATGCTCCTGTCGTTGGACCTACAAAAGGCTTTGACTCAGTTTTATGGCCCTATATCTTCGCCATTTTGGATCGCTGGGGATTCGGCCGGCGATTCATGGGACTGATACAGGCACTATATTCCAACCCCACAGCCAGTATACGCCTCCAAGGCTACTACTCCAAGCCCATTTTGATAAAAAAGGGGACTAGACAGGGATTCCCACTCTTGCCCCTCATATTTGCAATGGCTATTGAAACACTCACCATTGCAATTCTCCAAAACCCAAACATTAAGGGTGTGTCTTGCGGCTCTCAAATTCACAAATGTGGCCTCTATGCGGACAACGTCCTGCTCTTCATTACTTCTCCCATAACCTTGCTTCCCAACGCATGCCAAACCTTGGACACCTTCGCTAGGTTATCAGGATTACAAGTTAACTATTCAAAATCACAAGCTCTAAACATCTCCCTAAAAACCGACACCGTAGAACTCTTAAGAAAGAACTTCAAATTTAAATGGAGCGACTCCTGTATCAGATACTTAGGAATTAACTTAACAGCTAAGACTGAAACCATCTATAATCTTAATTATCCACCCATGTACCGCAAACTAGATGCAGACCTAATCACCTGATCCAAAAATAACATCTATTGATTGGGGAGGGTGAATTCAATTAAAATGACGTTACTTCCCAGCTTATTATATCTTTTCCGCGACTTACCCATCCCTATCCAGAGAGACCATATTAGAAACCTGCAAAGCAAACTTCTGAAGTTTACCTGGGGCAAGGCGGGATATAGAATTCCCCAAAGAGCTCTCTACCTGCATAGAAAAAAAGGAGGCCTGGGATTACCCCATCTCTACAAATACTATCAAGCTGCCAGATTAGCTCAATTATCGATAGTTTACTCTAGTTTCGAGAAACCTGATTGGGTCAAGATAGAAAACCATGCAGTCCCTAACTTCAAACTAGACTACCTTCTTTGAAGCCCCCCTAAAAACAGATCCCCCATACTCGCACCTACCCTGTCCCACTTTTTTGCTCTCTGGGACTCCCTCAGCTCCTCAGAGGCATTAGTCTCAGCTTATAAACCCCTGACCCATCTTTATAATAACTCTGACTTCCCTCCTGGGAAAAATGTCCTGGCCTTTAGGGGTGGGTGGACAAAGGACTATATAGGAGTGGGCACTTCTTCACTGCTTCAGGCCCCTTCACCCTAAAACATTGTACGAAAATGCTTGATTTTCCTACATCTGAAAAATTTAGGTTTGGTCAAATATCTCATTTTCTACAACCTTTATGTAAAGATAGAGCCCTCCCTCCAAAATGTACTGACTATGAATTGTGGTGCGGTCAAGCCAGAGATCAGAAGGGGGGGATCTCGGTGATCTACTCGTCACTTACCTCTCAATGCTCAAAAGCATCCTTCATGGAAGCTTGGGAATCCGAGCTCCAATTCAAATGAAACCTGGATAACTGGCAGAGGGCCTGTTTTAAATCATTACAGGGTATCCTTAACACCACTCTGATAGAAGCCAGCCTGAAAGTGATTTCCAGATGGTACTATACTCCTTCGAGACTGGCCTCCATCTTTCTGGCAGCTGACCCTCTGTGTTTCAGGGGCTGTCAACTCATGGGCACAATGTCTCACATCTGGTGGGAATGCCCCAGAATTTGTTCCTTTTGGAAGAAAATAATCAAGATAATAGATGAGCTTGTGGAGACTCGGATTCCCAGGACTCCTATGGTGGCCCTACTGAACGCCTTGATCCCGCGGATCTCTAAATCTTCCCGTAAACTGGTTCACTTTGTACTGCTAGGGGCAAAACTCACAATTGCCAGGGCCTGGAAACAGCCGGGAGTCTCTCTCTTGGCAACTAAAAGGAAAATATCCTGGATAATGTCCCAGGAGAAGCTCTCCAGTATTGTACAGGATACAGCCAAGAAATTTGAGAGTATCTGGGAACCATGGGCCTGTCTGGTTGGTGTACCCATTGGTCCTCCTAATAGGTCGACATGATACGCTCTCTGAACGCATAGTGGTGTTCCTTCCCCTCCCTCCCCCTCCCCCTCTCCTTCTTCCTTTCTTTTCTTTTCTCTCCTCTTTAGGTCTACTCTGGACCTTGGTTTTACTTATACTTACCCAGCTACTTTGTTAGCCCAGATATGCATATAAACAACTGAAGCATTTTGATGGGGCACTGGGATGTTCACTCATTATTCCCTCTTCTTTTAGCACTACGCTCCATAGGCTCTGCAGTGTCATGAGCATTTATTGGGAGGGCTCGGACCATTGGGGACAACAGGGGTCTCTTCCTTCCGGCACAGTATGATCCCGTAGGGGGTGCCGGGAGGTGAGAGATCCCTTGGCCCACAGGTTGAAGAATTCTTCTACATACCGATTGGTCGGAGTTCTACAATGGCCCTGGGGTCCCTGATAATGTAAGCCCTATAGCCACAGCTAACCAATGTATATTTTATGTTATATCCATTGCACCTTCTTTTGTCGCTTATATTTGACAAAGTATATTTCTGAATTAAAAACTTGCTTCTTTCAAAATAAAAATCTTTTGAAATAAAAAAATTGAGCTCTGTCATTTCAAAGCCATTGTTTCTAAGTTTTAGGGACTCTTTAATGAATGTAATAGTGCCACTGGATTGGCGTAAGGTCAATGTGATACCTATATTTAAAAGGGGATCAAAGTCCAAGTAACTATAGATCTGTTAGCTTAACTTCTATGGTCAGGAAGATACTGAAGAGTTTATTAAAATACCACATAGATGAGTTCTAAGCAACAGACAGCATGGCTTCATGAAAGATGGAAGTTGTCAAACAAATCTGACTTTTTATGGGGAAGTAAAACCATGGACAGAGGGGTGGCTGTGAACGTGGTATACTTGGATTTTGCAAAAGCGTTTGACACAGCTCCCCACACAAGGCTAATGTGTAAAAAATAATTTTGTAAATGGATAGAAAAGGGTCTGGGATTTAAAGTACCATTTCAGTCTTTGCAGATGACACAAAGCTATGCAGTGGAATAACTTCCTTACAGGATGTCTCCAACTTACAACCTGACCTCAATGCATGTTTAATTGGACAACTACTGTATGTGACAGCTGAGGTTTATTGTTGAAAAATGTAAAGTCATACACTTAGGGCTAAGAATATGTATGCATCTTACATACTAGGAGGAGTGCAACTGGGGAATTCAATGGTGGAGAGGGATCTGGCTGTTTTGGTAGATCATAAGCTTAATAATAGCATGTGATGTTAGGCTGCAGTTTCTAAAGCGAGTAAAGTTATTTCTTGTATTAAGAGAGGTGTGGACTCCAGAGAGAGAGATATACTTTTACCCCTATACAAATCATTAGTAAGATCTTATCTGGAATATGCAGTTTAATTTTGGGCACCAGTTCACAAAAAGGATATTAGGGAACTGGAGAAAGTGCAGAGAAGGGCAACCAAACTGATAAGAAGCATGGAGGAGCTCAGCTCAGCTCAGGAAAGATTAGAGGAACTGAATTTACTCTGTCTTGAGAAAAGGAGATTAAGGGGGGATGTGAGCAACATGTATAAATACATAAGTGGTCCATATAGTGAACTTGGTGTTGAGTTATTCACTTTAGGGCCGTCTAGAGGAAAAGAGATTTAATCTTCAAATATGAAAAGGTTTCTTCGCCATAAAAGCTGTAAAACTGTGGAATAGATTCCCTCGAGAGCTGGTTTTGGTCAGCTCAGTAGATTGCTTTGATAAAGGCCAGGGCGGTCCTTTCCTAAATGTACATAATATAACTGGATACTAACATTTATAGGTATAGTTGATCCAGGGAATATCCGATTGCCTCTTAGGGGACCAGGAAGGAATTTTTTCCTCTGCTGTAGCAAATTGGTTCATGCTTTGCTGGGATTTTTTAAGATATTTTTTTCTTATATATATATTTTCCTTTTTATTGGTTGAACTAGATGGACTTGTGTCTTTTTTTAACCAGACAAACTATGTGACTTACAATTCTAGTATTCTAGTATGACACACCGATACCACTTTTTTAAGACCGAGTACAAGTACCGATACTTTTTCAAGTACTCGCCATACCGATTACCAATACTTTTTTTTAATGTCATGTGACAGTAGCACTGATGGGCACTAATAGGTGGCACTTATGGGCACTGATAGGTGGCACTGATGGTTGGCACTTATGGACACTGATGGGTGGCACTGATGGGCTGTACTTATGGGCAATGATAGGTGGAACTGATGGGCAGGCAGTGGCACTGAAATGCAGCACTGATTGCATTGGCAATTGCTGGCATGATAAATGAATGAGAAACAATAACATTTCAAACTTGGAGGATTTTGCAACTTGAGTATACAAGTGCTGCGACGCCCATCTTGTTACACCCTGCACTCGGCCACAGAAAGCCTACAGTCAGAAGGCAGCAGCGGACATATTGTTAGCATAAAAAAATATAATTGTGCCTGCGCTGAAAAATATACTAAAAAACGTGCATAAATAGTAAATTAATCCACTATAAATGAGCTGTGAAACCATATATGTATACTATAAAAGTGCAAAATTTAGCCTCAAAGTGCATATGACATTGTGCAAAAAGCAATATAACCCATTGAAAGTGCACCATGCAAAAATAAAAACAGCAACAAGTACACAGGTAACCTGTGTATTGCAAGTGTCCAGCTCAATCCACGGGTTAAAACCCAAATAAATGTGTACAAACAGTGTCCATAAGATAAAAGTTCCTCCGAGATGCTCAAATCACAGCAAACAATACGTGCTCTCCCGTGACACCCCACATGTGCTTGCGCTCACCTCTACTCGTGTGACCCAGTATTTAAACTGTGTCAAACACGCAGTGGGGCCAATCCTGGGCTCCCTCAGGATGAAATGATAAGAATACAATCCTCACAGGTGCAGTCAGTATCCACATGTATAGGAGAGAAGTAAAAACTCCATAGTGTAATAAAGCAGGGATATTTTATTAAATCAAAAGAAATTCTCCAGGAGGGTACTCACATTGAGTGGGTGCTTCAGTGCACCAAACTTAACAAGCGTATAAACAAGCTGCAATTCAGATGACATGCGGTGTGGTGTGTAATGTCTCCTCCACTGCTGACAGCTCCGTCCTACCCCTCCCCGACGCGTATTCGGCACAGGGATCACGTGCCTTCCTCTGGGGGATATCATTGGACGGACATTCAGTGTGGTTTAATATATGCTGACGGCGGCCATTTTGCCGAGGACCGCCGACAACCTTATTATAGAACCAATAGCTCAGGACGGCCAGCGGCCATTTTGCGTGTGATCCTCAGTCTATGATGTAAATAGAAATGGCTTGTGTATGCTAATTATACATCGCCCACCATCCAATAGAGATGTATAAGCGGCCATCTTGCCTAAGACAGCAGACAACTCTAGTGATGGGCTACAGCTAAGATCTCTCAGTACATTATGTTGGCAAATGATAGCGCTATTATGACGACTTTAAACTCCTCTCCTAGTTAGATAACCCAAATGTAAATGGCATAATAAGCCCTAAAGGTGCATAACCATGATACTACTACTATATTGATAAGAACAAGGAAGGAGCTGTGCATTTAGGAGCTACCACACCGCACCTCATATGGTAACAATGATAATCATATAAATCTAAGTTAGCCATACAGAACATAAAATAATAATAAAACATCTTACTCATGACCTATATATAAAACTAAAATACCTAATGAAATGTGTGAGTACTCCTCCATAAATAAACAAGCCCATAATATCTAAAAAGAAATCCGGGTCTCAGAGCCCTATTTTAAAAAATATAAAATAAAATACAATAAAATCTATACGTATCTCTAAACCATCCATCTATATCAGAACTGTGAATTTTACACTATAATATGTGATGCTAAAAATCAATATAGTGATAAAATGGAATATTAGAATGTAACTACTGTCATAATAAAATACTCTTGCAGGTAACCTCTATACCAGCAGTCGCAGGAAAAACATATGGGAACCAATATAGAAGATAAATTCAACCCCCAAAACTATATATGACTGTCTAAGTGGTACAATAATATAAGAATATATAAAAAAATATATAAAAATATTAAAAGTGTGAGATATTAAAAAATCCCTTTATTCAATATTAAAAAATATAAAAATAAAAATGAAAATAAAAATTAAAAATTGCTGAGAAAACATGTTAGATCAAAATCCCTATTGAGCCCCCCAGGAGATAAAGAACCCAACTGGTGTATCCACCACGATTCCCGTTTGCTGATTTCTCTCGTAAAATTGGACCCCCTCCAATGGCGTTTAGGGGCCTCTAACCCCCAGAATTTCACCCCCACCGTGCTCTTATTATGTACTTTCTCAAAGTGGATATATAAGTGGTGTTTGTCTGACCCTTTGTGGATATTCCGTACGTGCTCCTCTAATCTATCTTTCAGAGCTCTAGTAGTGCGCCCCACGTAAATTAAATTACATGGGCACTTCAAAGCGTATACCACCCCAATAGTGTCACACGAGATAAAATCCCTGATGGTATAAGACTGATGGGTACTGGGATTTATAAATTCCTTTAACCTCCTATCCTTCCCCGGAACTCTCACACAACTGTAGCTTCTCCCACATGCATAGAAGCCCTTAAGGTCCCAGAACATTTTAGGATTTGGGGGCGGTGGTTCCACTACATTGTGTACCAGTTTATCTCTTAAACTGGGCGCTTTTTTAAAAACAATTTTAGGTCTCTCTGGGAGCACACTTTTCAGGTGACTGTCTTGCTTCAGGACATTCCAATATTTGCGTATGATCCTTCGCACTTCATTGTTTTGTAAGGAATAATCAAGAACGATACTGATATTATCACTATTGGCACTTCTCGTGGTTTCAATCTTGTCCCTTAGTAAGCTATTTCTATCGAGACATGCAACCTCCGATTTTTCTTTCTGTAAAAAATCCTTATGATATCCTTTATCAAGAAACATACTGCTTAGTTTGTCAGATTGTAGCTCATAGTCCTCCATTTTCGTGCAATTTCTTCTTATCCTTGTATATTGGCCTCTAGGTATATTCTTCAACCAGGGTTTGTAATGACAGCTGGTGATGGGTATATAAGAGTTACGATCTGTTGTTTTAAAATATGATCTAGTAATGATACCCTCATTAGTATTAAAAATTTCTAGATCTAAAAAATGGATGCTTTCTCTGCTAACATCCCAGGTTAGGGAAATATTGAGATCATTATGGTTCATGGATTCCAGTAAGTCTTTTAATCCCTCCATATTCCCTTTCCAGATAATCAACAGATCATCAATGAATCTCCTATATAATAAAATATCATCACATTTTCCATTTAAAACCCCTCCCTCTTCCCACTTGGCCATATATAAGTTCGCCACACTGGGGGCAAATTTGGCGCCCATGGCGACACCTTTTATCTGCAAATAAAACTTGTTCCCATACCAGAAAAAATTGTGCCGTAAGCAAAAATCCAGACACTCAAGGATAAATATGATAAATTCTCTATCGACGGGTTCCTCCTTTAAAAGAGCCCATTCCACTGCTTTCAGGGCCCCCTCATGATCTATGTTGGTGTAAAGTGAGGCCACATCTCCAGTGGCCATGATAATATTCTCCCTTACATTGCATTCACTTAATAACTGCAATGTGTTTTTAGTGTCCTTGAGGTAGGCTTTTGTTTTTTTGACCAGTGGTTGCAAGTGGATATCTATATATTCCCCCAAACGGGACGTCAAAGAATCAATGCCACTTACTATTGGCCTTCCCGGAGGGTTTTTACTGTCTTTATGTATCTTCGGTAAGAAGTATATTACTGGAGTCTTGCTGGCCGTGGGGACAAGATATTTCGCTTCCTGTTTGCTCAGGAGTCCTACTTCCTCGCCATTGTGGATGATAGTTTCTAATATTGTTTTGAAAGATTTGGATGGATTTCTCTCTAATAGTCGGTAGGTATCAGTATCGCTCAGTATCCTTTCCATTTCCGCCTTATACTGTTGCAGGGATAGTACAACTATCCCCCCTCCTTTATCCGCTGGCCTCACCACTATATCTGTTCTTTTGTTTAGTTGATTCAAGCCTTTTGTGAAATCCCTATGCTCAAAAAACTTCTTAACGGGTAATTGCTCTAATTCAGTAGTCACTAATTTCTTGAATAGATCGACATATTTGTTATTGGCTATGTGGGGGTTAAATGTCGAGTTATTCCTCAAGTTAGTGTACCTAGTGTTTCCAATAACTTTTTCAACAGGATTAAGGGCATAGTATTTTTTTATATTCAGCTTCCTGACAAACTTCTGTATTCCAATATAGGTTTCAAACTTGTTGAGTCCTTTCTTGGGGGCGAACTTAATACCTTTATCGAGTACCAGCAGTTCTTCCCTTGAAAGCGGAGCTTCACTAAGGTTGAAAATCCCCTCCCCTAATCTTCTCGCCTTCTTTTTCTGCTGTATTCTCTTTCCTGCTCTTCCCCCTCTCTTCCTTGGTTTCTTCTCTCGTGGGGGGGTCCTCCCCTGGTCCCCCCTAAAAAAGACTCATCAGAGAAGAAATCTTCATTATCCTCCAAAGATTGATAACTATTATATATTGGTATTCTGTATTGGTCTTGCGGGGGGTGTTCGTACCTCACTCTTTGGGGTTTTGGTGAATAATATACAGCTCCCCTCTGTGTGTCCCCATTAGATTCCAAGGGGTGTCCATTCTGTTGATAATGGTTCGGTGGGGGACCCCTACGGGGTTGGTAATTTCCTCTATACGGCGTTCCCTGTTGATACCCATAATTACCTTGGGACTTGTACGGGGTACCCTGCTGGTATCCATGCTGTTTATTGTAGCCATAGGAATTATATTGTCCACCCCGTCGTTGAGGAGGGGGATTGGATTGGTATCCCCTATCATAATAATTATGTTGGGCTCTATTTCCTTCCCCCTGATAGGGTGGTCTTCCATTACGCCAATTTCCCTGGTTACTCGGTGGACCATGGTTGGGGTATTGGGCGTAATTGCCTCCATAGCCTGTTCTATCTTGTTGGTCATAGTGTGGTCTCCTTACTGGTTGATGGCGAGGGGTTTGTGGTTGCCTGTCCTCTTGTTGGTATGCGGGTAATCCTCTCCCTGGTTGTTTTGTATTTTGTTGTTGATGAAGATGCTGTCCTTGTGGTTGTGATATTCTCGTATCACCCGAACCACTGTTTGCTGCCTGCGGCTGTGCGCTAGCGTTGGCGTTAGCCAATATTGTAGCTTGCCATCGAAAGACCTGCTTATTTTGATAGTCCTCAAAATCCCTGAGATATTTCTTCCTCTTGGTATTTTTATTCTCTAGATCCTTTTTCTGCATACTCTTGTGTAGGTCCCCCATAAGCCTTTCATACTCTGGTGTGTTAATATAAGGAACTAATTTATCCCTAATTTCTTGGATTTGGCCCTCTATTAGTGATAATTTGCGTTGTTTCCGTTTAAGGAGAAATTCCATAACCTCCCTTCCCTTCTTAGAAAAGAAGGAATACCATTCCTCTATATCACCATCGCCTAGTAACCCATCATTTATGGGAACATCCCATCTCAATTTTCTGGGGACCATGCCATCCTTTAAATACTTATCCATGGTGGAACGATCCCACCATAAGTTACTTTTTTTGTCCATACAGTGCCCCAGTTTCCTGAAAAGGTGTGTTATGTCATCCTCCTTATTACTGTTAACTGAGAATAGACCTTCCAGGTCTATCTCCCTGTTTTCAAAAAAGGCAAAGGGATCCATAGGCTACTAGCAAGTGTATGAAAAAAGATGCAAACAAAAGATGGGAATTTCCTGCGAGCCACAACTGGATCACTGCCTCTAAGGGGTGACAATCATTGGTTAATTAGCAGCAAGCACTCAACCACGTTTCATATCGTGTAATATAAAGCATAAAAAAATATATATATCGTTTGCCAACATAATGTACTGAGAGATCTTAGCTGTAGCCCATCACTAGAGTTGTCTGCTGTCTTAGGCAAGATGGCCGCTGATACATCTCTATTGGATGGTGGGCGATGTATAATTAGCATACACAAGCCATTTCTATTTACATCATAGACTGAGGATCACACGCAAAATGGCCGCTGGCCGTCCTGAGCTATTGGTTCTATAATAAGGTTGTCGGCGGTCCTCGGCAAAATGGCCGCCGTCAGCATATATTAAACCACACTGAATGTCCGTCCAATGATATCCCCCAGAGGAAGGCACGTGATCCCTGTGCCGAATACGCGTCGGGGAGGGGTAGGACGGAGCTGTCAGCAGTGGAGGAGACATTACACACCACACCGCACGTCATCTGAATTGCAGCTTGTTTATACGCTTGTTAAGTTTGGTGCACTGAAGCACCCACTCAATGTGAGTACCCTCCTGGAGAATTTCTTTTGATTTAATAAAATATCCCTGCTTTATTACACTATGGAGTTTTTACTTCTCTCCTATACATGTGGATACTGACTGCACCTGTGAGGATTGTATTCTTATCATTTCATCCTGAGGGAGCCCAGGATTGGCCCCACTGCGTGTTTGACACAGTTTAAATACTGGGTCACACGAGTAGAGGTGAGCGCAAGCACATGTGGGGTGTCACGGGAGAGCACGTATTGTTTGCTGTGATTTGAGCATCTCGGAGGAACTTTTATCTTATGGACACTGTTTGTACTTTGCACAATGTCATATGCACTTTGAGGCTAAATTTTGCACTTTTATAGTATACATATATGGTTTCACAGCTCATTTATAGTGGATTAATTTACTATTTATGCACGTTTTTAGTATATTTTTCAGCGCAGGCACAATTATATTTTTTTATGCTTTATATTACACGATATGAAACGTGGTTGAGTGCTTGCTGCTAATTAACCAATGATTGTCACCCCTTAGAGGCAGTGATCCAGTTGTGGCTCGCAGGAAATTCCCATCTTTTGTGGACATATTGTTAGACCCAGCCCATATGGTTAGTGAACTATATGGGCTGGGTCTAACAAGATGTCTGCTATTGCTTTTTGACTGCAGGCTTACTGCGGCTGAGTGCAGGGTGTACCAAGACGGGCGTTGAGGTGTTCAACCTCTGATGGAGACACGGGCCGTCACTTCTGTTAACAAATGTGATGGCCCGGGTCACCAATTCTGATGGCACACGCTATACCCCTGCCCTGGGCAGCTTACCTTCTGCTTCTGCCAGGACTCACTCTCTGCTGCTGCCAGGACTCGCTCTCCGCTGCTGCTAGGACTCGCTCTCCGCTCCGCCCTCTCCGCCCACTGACTTCTGGGAGTGAGCGCAACCACCTCTTCATGCAAAGGTATCTGATTAGGCATCGGGAGCATTTGCCGAGTACAAGTACTTGGGCAAATACTCGGTATCTGCACCGATACTGATGCTAATATCGGTGCAATCCCAATGTCAACTTAACTTTTTTTGTCTAACTTTGACTATGTATATCATTACTAATTACCAGACATAATGTATCTTTTCAACATGTTAAATCTGGATGTAAGCTGCCATGCAGTAATTTCTCAAAGCTTTGAGGTCCCATTCACCCTTGTGTACACATTTCTGTTCACTGATAAGTGTACCAGCGAGTGTGCTTATTGTTCTCAATACACAATCATTGAAAAAACATGCACCTGAATATTTTTTTTCAGTGTGCTGCAAGTATTTTTAATTGTGTGTTGCAGTACAGCTGTATTTGTTTTGTGCATGTAGTCATGTAAACTAATGGCAACTCACTGAAAGACAGATGCACTGCCTGTTTACTCCATATTAAGGTTGACCTAAATCTGTATAATGCTTTTTCAATAATCTAGAGAGCCCTATGTAGTCCTGAACTTATTTCTAAACTGGAGCACTCACACCCTGGTGTCACCCCTGGTTCTGGGGTCTTTTGGCTGTTACAAGTCAGAGAGGACACATGTACCTGGGTTTGGATGCTCCCTGTGAGTACAATTTAAACCAGTGGTTCTCAACCCTGCCCTCAAGTACCCCCAACAGGCCATGTTTTGGGAATTTCTCTTAGATAAAATTGATTGCTGTCCAAAATACCAAGCCATTGACTCTGATTTAAAGCACCTGTGCAAGATAAAGGAAAACCTGCAAACATGGCCTGTTGGGGGTACTTGAGGACAGGGTTGAGAACCAATGATTTATGCTTTATATGATTCTTTTGGTATGAGCAGACTGCCTGTCTTCTCAGGAGTAAATTGGTTTTATATGTTATCTTATATGACATGCTCACTCTATTTACTCCCAGAAGGTACATTTTATTTTTCTATTACCTTAATTTTGCACAGATAATTTAATCCATGTCACTAGCCCAGTGTGTGCTACAGCTGTTCCTAGTAGGGAAAATCCTCAAATCTGTTGTTTCAGGACTGAAGTTGAGGAAAACAGTGATGCAGATGGCATGTAGAAGTAACAGTTTTAAAACTGGCTCTATTCCTTCAGGACACACCATTTTGTTCATAAATCATTACGTTTAACTATTTATATTAACAGAAAAGCAATTCTGTACATGTCTAAATTATAGATTTGACTGTATGGTAAACAAAACAAATAGCATATTTTAAAGTAAAGTCCTAGGGTAGAAACTGTACACTTCTCAACAAATCACTGTTAACACACAAACACACACATAGATGATCACCTAATTTTTAATGTTGGTTAATCACACATATTTTTAGATAAGCTTGCTGCGTACCAATATCAAGATGTGCATTATTCAATAAAGACATCATTGCAATTTTTTGTGGGTCAGGTCATTTAATTTTCCTTAGACATATAATTTGTACTGTTACAGTCTTTTTTAAAATAATGTGCACATATAGAATGTGTTCTTTTTAAACACATATGAGGAAAGTGCTGGTATAAAGCAAACAAATGTGTTATTTACTCTGTGAGACATAATGTTTGCTTTGGGGAAAATTCCCTGGCAATGTATAACGTCCCTTGCAAAGTGAACAGCCTATTTGCCATTAGCAAACCAACCCCACTGACACACACTTTCCATCTTCCATCAGGTGCCATCAGGGCCCTCACAAAATCAAAGTTATATGAAGTTGCAGCAAATTTGTTATTTTCCTTTACGGCATGTTGTCTGTTCACTTCATCCTCCTGTATCCCAACTTTTTTTCTGCATGCACATCTAAGCATACAGTGATACAAAATGTACATAATTTTCCAACACACCTGAACCATCTATGGAGTGACGTGAATTTAACAAACTATTCAACAGATATTTGATTTTGCCAGTTTTTAGTTTTTTAGTAATACAAATATTTAGTAACACAAAGTATCAGCTTTATGTAAAATAAAATACTTTATGAATATTGGGATAGATGCATATGAACCCAAGCTCTTTTTCATCTATTATATACTGAATAGAGCTCAACTGGCACTGCATTTAGTTTATACTGAACTGTTCATGTGTTCACCACCATTATGCTTTAAAAAACTGAAATCCAGTCAGCATCAAAAAATACTGTGACTCTCCACACTGCAAAAGTGCAAAGGCTAAACATTTTTTTCTCTTGTTCAATATTTTTATTGAAACAAAGATAAACATAAGACAATGTACAATCAACATACAACATACAATTGCAGCTGGAATTACATGGCTATACGCTCTTATAGCATATAAAAATGCTAAGAAATGTAATAATCAAGCGGTCAGCAACAAGAATTTTAACACTTGAAGCAGCAATTAAAAGACAAGTATTAAAACAGAGGAATAAAAGGGAATAACCACACATCATGGGGAGGACTATGCCCAAGAGCTCCAAACATGTGGAGTGTAGGCTGATGTTCATCAGTGGAAAACACAAGATAAGGAGAAGATATAGGAAAAGACGAAGAATAAAAGGGTAGGAGAGGGAAAGGGGAGGGGCCAGGGTTTCCCAAGGGCAAAATAGAACATAACCATACAAAAACCATACAAAAGTTTGACCCACTACACCTGATAAGCATAGTCAGGGTTCCAACAAAGATTGATTAAAATATAAGGATAGGAAATGATCAGCCCATGTGAAGTGGAAGGAAAATGATAATGGTTTTAATTTTTTTTTACAAATAAATATCTGAAAAATGTGGCATTCATTTGTATTCAGCCCTCCTGAGTCAATTCTTTGTAGAACCACCTTTCACTGCAATTACTGCTGCAAGTCTTTTTGGGGATGTCTCTACCAGCTTTGCACATCTAGAGAGTGACATTTTGCCCATTCTTCTTTTCAAAATAGCTCAAGCTCTGTCAGATTGGATGGAGAACGTCTGTGAACAGCATTTTTTAAGTCTTGCCACAGATTGTCAATTAGATTTAGGTAGATTTATGTCTGGACTTTGGGCCATTTTAACACATGGATATGCTTTGATCTAAACCATTCCATTGCAGCTCTGGCTGTATGTTTAGGGTCGTTATCTTGCTGGAAGGTGAACCTCCGCCCCAGTCTTAAGTCTTTTCAAGACTCTTATGCCCCGTACACACGGTTGGACTTTCCGAACAGGAATTGTGCGATCGGAGCTTTTTGTCGGAAATTCCGACCGTATGTAGGCTCCATCTGACTTTTTCCATAGGAATTTCCGACACACATAATTTCAGATCTGGATCCCAAATTTTACAACAACAAAATCCGTTCTCGTAATTTCCGATTGTGTGTAGACAATTCTGATGCACAAAGTGCCACGCATGCTCAGAATAAATTACGAAACGAAAGCGCTCGGTCTGGTAAAACTAGCATTCGTAATGGAGATAGCACATTTGTCACGCTGCAATTTTTAAATAATTTTAATGCAGCGCATTCTCTTCTTCTTTAGAAGGCTAGAATAATGAAGTTGTTTTGTTGCTCATATTCACACAGAGTTATGACAAACTGATTTCTTTATTATTTCTCATGATCTCCTGAATCATATTATTTATTTTTTTCATCAGATCCCCATAATGATGTTTCTAATTTTTGTTTATATATTTTTTTTTTATTATCAAGATCTCCTATTTTTTTATAGCGATCTCCATAATATTTTTTCTCGTTTTGTGTGTCAAGTTACCACAACACTATTATAGATCTTGTATTTTTTAATCTCAGGGAGGTTGGTGTTGGTGTTCCTTGTTAATTTGACATTGTATTTTGGAAATGTACCTGCCTACTCACAAACAAACTGTCTTTTTTGAAGTAAAACACATTTTTCTGAATAAACACAGTGTTCTGAAAAAAATAGCCATTTATTTTAGGTTATAACAAAATAAAGAGGAAGGCAGCGCTGGAGAAACTGCTGAAATTGGCGAAGCTTTTGTACCCCAGGGCACACAGCAACTATTTGCCAGCCAAAATTGGTGGCCTAAAAAATCCATATAATAGTGAGCACAATCTGGTCCAGGACTCCAAGAGATCAGGAACAGCAACAGATGACATCTATGTTCCCAGGCTGTGGTCATACAACAGCCTGCATCTTTTGCCAGATCAGACTAAACCCAGGCCATCACTTTTTTGTCTTCCTTACAAGCTTCCTTCCAGGCTGTGGCTGTGGTGTTGGAGGTGTGGCAGGAGGTGGAGGAGGAGGATGGCCCAACTCACACAGATGTGTTTTGGTTGCGAGTTGGCCCCTCAACCCCTTATTTTGGGTGATCACCATAAGTTCCTCACGCAAGAGGCGTTGGCCCTCCTCATTTTGCTGCATTTTGTATGCAGTCATGCATGCAAAGGCCTCTTGGAGAGTGGGGTTGGCTTTGAGGGCCTCATTAGCCTCCCTAATCAGCCTGAGCGCTGCCTCCTCCACGTTACTCCCCTTCCTGGCCCTTTTGGTTAGAAAGTGGAGGGGAGAGACCTGCGATTCTGTGAGGCTCCTACTGGGCCAGGCCACCTCCTGGCTGCCACTTACCCCCACCACCTCCTGGCTGCCATATTCTCCAACCTCCTCCTGGTTGCCACATTCCACAGCCTCCTCCTGGCTGAGGCTTAAGTTTATTGTTCATCAATCACACACAATTTTCAGCTCATGACTGTTGCAAATTGAATGTTTATAAATATAAAAGACTATCATTCTGACCCCAGCCTTTTTCATTCTTGTCTCAAACATTTTTGGCCACTACTGTCTATTGATATATAAAACACTTTATTAAATCAGCAATTAGTGATCAATAATAACATCTATTTCACATCATTTATTTTATGACAAGAAATATGTTGAACAATGCTACAGTAGGTGACCGCGATATTGTGTCAAACTCGCCGCATTTCTCTGCGAGATTTGACACCTGCGAGCCCCATCACGGGAGCCAGCGCCGAGATGGCTCACTCATCGTGAAAGGAAAACTTTGTTTTCCTTTCATGATGAGTGACAGGCAGTGCTGACAGCTGTCTGGTATGAATCCTGAGGGGGAACGCCGTGCCAAATTTTAAATGAAAAAACCAGCGTGGGTTCCCCCCCAGGGGCATACCAGGCCCTTAGGTCTGGTATGGATTGTAAGGGGAACTCCCTATGCTGAAAAATTGACGTGGGGGTCCCCCCAAAATCCATACCAGACCCTTATCTGAGCATGCAGCCCGGCCTGCCAGGAAAGGGGGTGGGGACGAGCGAGCGACCCCCCCTCCTGAGCCGTACCAGAAGAGATTTAAGGTCTCAAATATGTCCTTTGTAGAGATGGTGGACATCTTGAAGAGGGCCCACTATGATAGCAAGCATGGACCTTACCTTAACCCAGATGTGAGAAAGGCCAAGATCATGACTAAAGTTGTGAAGAGTTTGCACAGGAATTTTGGGGTAGGACGATCCAAGGATCAGCTTGGAAACGCTGGTAAACGCTGGTCAGACCTGAAATTGAGGAAGCACGAACAGTACAGAAGGATCAAGAGAGTTCTTCAAAAAAGTAAGTTGTTGTCATGTGTTCCTACTATTATTTTTACTTGCATGCTGCTCCATGTGATTTTCTTTACTATTGTACATGTTCATGGGCACAGTAATCGGTCGTCGGAAACATCGTTTGTTCGTCCACTTATAAGATGTTTTGGGCAGATGCAAGTTAACTACATTTGTTCAGGCCTATTTGTATTAAAATAAGTTTGTTGTCTATATGGGTTTGTAACTAGAATGAAATGGAAAATTGATTCATTGTAAGGTGAGTACACTCAGCAACTGTTTACATCTGGACGCAGGAGCAATAGTGTGGGACACCAGAACAAACTTTTTAGGGTGTCCCACACAGGTGCTCCAGTGGATACTAGGGGTGTCTCCATGTGTGAAACTTGTACAGAAAAGGGAAATATTCCAGCTTTAGAAAGGAACTAAAAATGTCTTCAGCGTGGAACTCTGCCAAAACAGACAATTGGACAACACTTCCAAGCAATGTTTCATATTACTATTTCTGGCCTCAAATATCTGTGTGCTAAGTATACCTTTTTTTTATTCACATAGGGGAGAAAAGACTTAGGACATCTGAGGACACCAGGGACCCCCCACCTCCTAAAGAAGGGGAAATCCCAAAACCACAAGCAGAGGATGAGAAGGGAGACATTTATGAAGTGGGCAAAATAGTTACCACAACTGGTTAGTGTCTGGGACCACAGGTTCAGGTAATAGATGGATGCCTGCATATTTATAATACATGGTGTGATTTTTTATTTATTTTTAGGTGATGTGGATGTTGTGGAAGAAGAATCTCATTTCACAAGTGAAAGTGTCCAGATCCTAATAATGGGGTGCAATCGTGATTTAGAAAATATAAAGGAAAACATCAATGATGTTCAACAAAAAATGAAGAACATCATTGATGTTTTAAGCAGAAAATAAAACACACAAAAATTGTACCGTTTTATCGTGTATTTTTGCTTTTAAAAACAAGTTTTAAAGTATTTTAAAGGCCAAATTTTTTAAGTTTTAAAGTATTTTAAAAGCCAAATTTTGAAGATGCACACGGTGTGTCAACATGTGCTATCTGCCATCATGGGATATCAAGGTACGTGTTTTGTGGGTGCAACCCCTTCCTTGCAACTCAAGTAGGTGAGAGGAAGGGGTTGCACCCCCAAAACACGTCCATTGATCCCCCATGATGGGAGGTAGCACATGTTGACATTAGGCATGGGATCAGGAGGGAAATCCCCATTTTGAATCCCAATTTGTGTGCATCTTCAACATTTTGCTTTTACAGGGGTGACATCACCGCATCTGATGAAGGTAAGATCAACACAGTTTGGACATACTAAAATGTCTGATATTGCCTTCACTTTATCATAGTTGAAATTTGTAAGTTGCGTATGTTATGTTTTGAAACATGTGATATAAAAAACAAGTTGCGCTGACCCCCAAAAATGTGAACAAATACTGAATAGCTGCTAGCACACAAACAAACCAAGTTAAATAAAGTATAAACACAATAAGTGCAGCGCTAGAAAATAATAGATCAGAAATAATGAGTGTGAAAAACCAAATATAATAAATGTTAATCTATATAAAGACACAATTAAAAGTGTGAGTGAAAGTCCATCCAAAAACCCTAAAAAAGAGAAAAAATGTCCAATAGCACTGTGTTGAGCTCTGCGGACTGCAATCAGGAACTGGAGTCAGTACATAGAAGGAGTCTTCTCAAACAGCTAGGGTATATAAAGCCATGATGTTGACTAGAGACTGAAAAGCACACCAATCATGGACAGCACGGCAAAACGTCTAGAGTAAAATACTCTTACCGGAACACGTGGGACGTACCAGCCATATAGCTGTGCGTCTATCTGAGCTTGTGGAGGCGACCTCCCGTGCACTCTTTCCAAGGGTCCACCCCTCGAACGCGATATTCAATCGGCCGGGTTGTCTCCTGGGTCAGGTAGCCAGTAGCCAAACGATGGATGGTGGAAGTAGATGGCCCTCTCACACGTTCTCCGGTTCAAGATGGATTCAAAGGGACCAGTTAAAAGTAAACCATGGAGGAGAAAAAAAGAAGACAAAGGGGCTCCACATGGCGCAGGTCAAAAAGATAAGGGATTTATTGGATAAAAAACCTTACAAAATAAAAGTGATCACAAGATAAAATTGGAGGCAATGTGGAAAGCTGAACGCCCAGCGTTCAGCTTTCCACATTGCCTCCAATTTTATCTTGTGATCACTTTTATTTTGTAAGGTTTTTTATCCAATAAATCCCTTATCTTTTTGACCTGCGCCATGTGGAGCCCCTTTGTCTTCTTTTTTTCTCCTCCATGGTTTACTTTTAACTGGTCCCTTTGAATCCATCTTGAACCGGAGAACGTGTGAGAGGGCCATCTACTTCCACCATCCATCGTTTGGCTACTGGCTACCTGACCCAGGAGACAACCCGGCCGATTGAATATCGCGTTCGAGGGGTGGACCCTTGGAAAGAGTGCACGGGAGGTCGCCTCCACAAGCTCAGATAGACGCACAGCTATATGGCTGGTACGTCCCACGTGTTCCGGTAAGAGTATTTTACTCTAGACGTTTTGCCGTGCTGTCCATGATTGGTGTGCTTTTCAGTCTCTAGTCAACATCATGGCTTTATATACCCTAGCTGTTTGAGAAGACTCCTTCTATGTACTGACTCCAGTTCCTGATTGCAGTCCGCAGAGCTCAACACAGTGCTATTGGACATTTTTTCTCTTTTTTAGGGTTTTTGGATGGACTTTCACTCACACTTTTAATTGTGTCTTTATATAAATTAACATTTATTATATTTGGTTTTTCACACTCATTATTTCTGATCTATTATTTTCTAGCGCTGCACTTATTGTGTTTATGTTTTGAAACATGCCTGTTTAACCAAAAAAAGGTTATTTCTAATGTGACAAAGAAAAATGTTATACAAAAAAGATGTTGGTTTGTTCAAAAACCCTTTTCTAACGCACATGTGAATGTTTTCTACTCAACAGTGTGTGGCTTCTTATTTCAATGCTCAAAAGCAGTTTTTGTAGTAAGCTGGTGTTTACAGTGACAATGGGGGTTATTTACTGTGACAGATCTAGCCAGGACAGAGGCTTTTGGAGAGGACTGAATGTGAGCCTCTTGCCTACAGATTATGGGCCCTGGCATTTGGGGTACCCTTGAGGTGTTGTTACTTTGGCTTTGGGTCCTTGTCCCCCAGGACACACAGACTCTGGGGACCCTGTATTTGCCATATTAGCAATAGTGACTGAGTCATACTGTTGGGACACATACTGTGAGGAGATGCTAATATCAACTCCACTCATCTGTCTGATGTCTGCTATAATGTGTTTAATGTAAATGAGTCTAGTCTGGCTTACCACAGGTTCTAAGGGTATACCACACATTGTTGTTTGTTCTAATTAACCCTGTGTTGATGTTTATGGTAATGTGTATTGGATAGTCAATGAGCTAGGAGACGTAGTCACCTAGTCTGGGTAAATGATTTAGTAAACTAGCTCATGTTAATTAGGTTACAGTTGTATTGTTAGAGTAATATGAGCAGGAGGGGGGAACCTCCTCTAACAGGATATAAAGTCTTGTAATTTTGATTCTAAATAAACAGTCCATGTTAGCAGTGAATCAAGTGTTGCCTTGTTTTGTGCTTTGTGAGTGGTTGGAATTTCTGATATCTGTATCCAGACTGGGAGGAAGTGATATATGACGGAAGCACTCAAGCAGAGTGTGGGACGTTCCGTGACATTTACTAAAGGCAAATCCACTTTGCACTACAAGTGCACTTTCAGTGGAGTTTCAAGTGCACTTTTGCAGTGCACTTGGGGTGCAAAGTGGAATTTCCTTTTGTAAATAACTCCCACAGTGCTTTATAAATTGCCACAATCAGGCCATTTTCTTGACTCCACAAATTTCAGTCATGGTGCTGAAAATGATGAATATTTTTATCAGTAATGCATTACATACATTAACAACAAAAACAAGGTGTGTGTGTGTCTAGCACAGTGGTCATCAACCCTGTCCTCAGGGCCCACTAACAGGCCAGGTTTGCAAGATAACTAAAATACATCACAGGTGATGTTTGGTGCTGCTCAGTGATTGCAGTATTCTAGTCTGCATCTCCCCAAGGGAATACATAAAACCTGGCCTGTTAGTGGGCCCCGAGGACAGGGTTGTTGACCACTGGTGTAGCAGACCCACAACATAATAGTTCTAAAGAAGAGATTGTCACCTCATGTATCCAAAAAATTAAGTTTGCAATATTGAACAAAAAGGGAAAAAAGAAAAGGCCATGTTGGTTAAGTTTGTTAATTTTGTGGCATATCAATGCCCCCCCTACCTGCAAAGTACTCTAGATACTTTTCACGAACTTCACGGGCGCTTTGGGGGGGGCAAGCCAGGACAGCCAGCTTCAAGAGCCGTCAGAGTTGTTGTATCCGGTAATAAGCCGGCCTTAGTCCCAACTGAGGCCACGTAGTTCAATGCATTTTTTCTTAAAAAGTTATGCAACATGCAGCATGCCATAATGATATGAATGATTTTATATTCCGCCATGTTTATTGCAGTGAGGAATAGGCAGGACTGGCTGGCCATTATTCCAAAGCATTTTCCACCACTCTTCTGGCCCTAGCCACCCGGGAGTTAAAAACCCTCTGCTCCGGGATGAGGGTCCTCATCGGGAACGGCCGCATCAGGTGTTCACCCAGACCAAATACTTCATCAGCGATAAAGACGAACGGAAGTCCTTCCCCGTTTTCTTCAGCAGGTGGCAATCCCAAGCCACCATTCTGGAGCTGTCTGTAAAATTCGGTTTGGGTGATGACTTCACCAACCGACATCCGGCCATTCTTCCCCACGTCCATATACAGGAACTCATATGTCGCCAACACCACCGCCAACATTACAATACTATTAAACCCCTTATAGTTATAATAGTATGACCCCGAGTTGGGGGGTAGGATGATGTGGATGTGCTTTTCATCTATTGCCCCTCCGCAGTTGGGAAAGTCCCACCGCTGGGCAAACTGGGATGCCACAGTCTGCCATTCCTGTGGCTGAAGGAAACTGTGGAGTCAAACAAGAAAAAAAAAATAGTAATTTTGCACATAAACATTGCAAGCAGATTAGACACAAACATTCTTGGCCAAAATCAGTATTAACATTTATTTGAAGGAGTATTTAAAGACAAAAAGAGAAGGTCAACTTATCAGATTCCTCACCCCTTCTGATGGCCCATTAAGAATTTTAGGGGGGGGGGGGGGCATGTTTTGGACAGGTAACCCTCTCCTCTTCATTGACAGCTGAATGCATACATAATGTGTGTTACTTTGGCCAGCCCCTCCTTACTTACACTATTGGCAGCCCACTGGACAGGTAAGAAGTATTCATAATACAAAAATATAAATACACACTGTACAAATTGAAGCACTTTTTTACATTCTGCAATTACCTATCAAGATAATAGGAGAACAAAACTTTAAACAGTACCATTTGAAAGTATTCAGGCAGGCCCTTTCACTACATGCTTTGGTAAAGTCATACAGAAATCTGACCACAAAAGAGGTAGGTATAGTGTGTATGGGTTTAGCAAAGTCAGCAGATAGAGGATTGGTATCGGTTGACTTAGCAGTTGGGGGGAGGGAGGTTTCAAAATGATTTTGGGACCCCCCAAAAAAACCTCTGGCACTCTGCATGAATTTAAGGACACAAATAAAATTTGTACACATTTTAGGGGTTGTTTAGGGTAAAGCACTACTATGAAGCTGACAAAATACATTGTTAATTGACTAGACTAGGTGTGTATGGGCCCAGGATAGCATGCTGGGAGGTTAGTGAAGGCAAATATGCATGAAAGACAAAAAAGGAAGTTTTAAAGCTTCCAGCATGCATGAGAACAAAGGGGACATTCACAGAATATTACAATCATGGTAATTAGGGAATGATGAAATAAATACAACACATTAGCGAACATTAAATACATATAATGTGATGTTAAAGGAGAAATCTTACCTTAATATAGTCCTTCTGCAGGACCTAAAAAACCTATAAACCATGCGCTTACTCCAAAAAAGTCATAGATGTAAGCAGCTAACACAACAAATAGAAAATTTGTAATAAATCATATGTAACCAAGTGTAGCGCTAAAAAATGAGAAAGAAAATATTGCTATACCACATATAATAGCAAAATGAATTGTGAAAAGATAGTGTTTTGTATACTTTGTGAACATTCATACATATAGAACACTTATATTATAAAGCCTTAGGGTCACCAAAAGTGATAACAGGATGTAAAAATGGCAATAAAGTCCAAAACTGAATATGCAGATACGATGAACATAAATTTTGCAATGGTGATAAGTTCCAAAACATATACTCGTGAGAGATTTCTGTACGTAATCCAACATGTGCTAACAGACACTTGTGCGAAACCGCCACCTAGGATGACTGGAGGCTTACCAGAAAGTTTAGACCCACCTAGCATATGCTATATGGGTCAAACAGGCTTGGATTGCTCACTGGCAATGAAGGTAGGGAACCAAGGGCTGGTGAATGGTGAAGTTGTAACGTTGCTATCCCAAAGAGGTCTTCTTCATATGGAAGCTCGGACACCAACGGACATTACCCACATGTAATGAAGAAGGGGCTCATAGCGTAATTCCGTAAACCATAAAAAATTTATTAAAAGGAAAAACACTTACATTTCAGAATAAAAAGCGCTTGCAAGTAAAATGGCGGCAGTGGAGTCATCCCGACGCGTTTCGTCATACAAGACTTTGTCTGGGGTACTTGCCCACTGCAGCCAGACTCCTTTATATAGGGACAAGGACCCCTCTGATGAGAATCCAGCTCCCAGGCTTGTTTGCATTGGCACTTCCGGGGTCATCCAAAATGGCGGACCAGAGTGCTATCCAAGCCTCTCTTTCATGTAATTCAATTCCCATAGGTCTAATGGTGTCATGTGTTTCAAGAGAAGATGTGGTGCTGAGTGCCTTCCAAGCCTCTCTTTCACATGATTCCATTCCCATAGGTCTAATGGTATCATGTGCTTCAGGAGGAGACATGATGCTGAATGCCTTCCAAACCTCTCTTTCAAATGATTCCATTCCCATAGGTCTAATGGTGTCATGTGCTTCAGGAGGAGACATGATGCAGAGTCCATTCCCATAGGTCTAATGGTGTCATGTGTTTCAAGAGAAGACGTGGTGCTGAGTGCCTTCCGAACCTCTCTTTCACATGATTCTATTCCCATAGGTCTAATGGTATCATGTGCTTCAGGAGGAGACATGATGCTGAATGCCTTCCAAACCTCTCTTTCAAATGATTCCATTCCCATAGGTCTAATGGTGTCATGTGCTTCAGGAGGAGACATGATGCAGAGTCCATTCCCATAGGTCTAATGGTGTCATGTGCTTCAGGGGGAGACATGATGCTGAGTGCCTTCCAAGCCTCTCTTTCAAATGATTCCATTCCCATAGGTCTAATGGTGTCATGTGCTTCAGGAGGAGACATGATGCAGAGTCCCGGCGTCCAGAACCACCCACTTCCACTTGTTACTACCCCTTATGACCTCGGTGGCTAGCAGGCGCACGCACGCCACCAGCGGTGTGGGAGCATGCCTGTGGGTCCCGTGGACTCGATGTCTGCCGGTGGCCCGCGATCGTGGCACAGAGAAGCAGAACAGGGAGATGTAAGCAAGGCATTTCCCTGTTTTGCCTAACAACATGACACCTACAGTTAGAACATGCTAAGGGAACACAGTTAACCTCTTGATCTCCCCCTAGTGTGTAACCCCTTCCCTGCCAGTGACATTTACACAGTAATCAGTGAATTTTTATAGCACTGATCGCTGTGTAAATGTCAATGGTCCCAAAATAGTGTCAAAAGTGTCTGGTCTGTCCGTTGCAATGTCACAGTCATGATAAAATTTGCAGATCACTGCTATTACTAAAAAACAAAATTAATAATAAAAATGCCATAAATCTATCCCCTATTTTGTAGGCGTGATAACTTTTGTGCAAACCAATCAATATACACTTATTGTGATTTTTTTTACCAAAAACATGTAGAAGAATACATATTGGCCTAAACTGAGGAAGAAATTAGTTTTTTTTTATTTTTTTTTGGATGATATAGCAAAAAGTAAAAAATATTGCTTTTTAAAAAAATTGTCACTTTTTTTTATAGCGCAAAAAGTAAAAAATATTGCTTTTTTTCAAAATTGTCACTTTTTTTTAATAGCGCAAAAAATAAAAACCGCAGAGGTGATCAAATACCACCAAAAGAAAGTTCTATTTGTGGGAAAAAAACTGTGTCAATTTTGTTTGGGTACAACGTCGCACGACTGTGCAATTGTCAGTTAAAGCGACACAGTGCCGTTTCGCAAAAAAGGGCTTGGTCAAGAAGGGGGTAAATCCTTCTGGGGCTGAAGTGGTTAAAAAACGTTTGTGATTGCAGGCAGTCTTGGCTGGTGCTTTAAAATTTTTGGGGGGGTGCAAACAAACTGAAAGATTCTGAAAAAAAACCCACATCATTTGCAGCCTCACTGTGCCCATCAAACGCAGCCATTCTGCCATCAAATGCAGCCACTGTGCCCATCAAACACAGCCACTGTGCCCATCAAATGCCGCCACTGTGCCAACAAATGCCGCCACTGTGCCCCATCAAATGCTGCCATTGTGCCCCATCAAATGCTGCCACTGTGCCTGTAACGAGCCCCTGCTCGCTCGGTTCCACTCTCCCAACACTCCTCTGCTGCTATAGAATCAGACTGCAGATTGCAACATCTGATGGTTCGGCCATCCAATGCTCCGGGACTAGAACTACAGCTATGTGCCGTTCTAATCCAGTTGTGTAGCTTAGAACAAACACCAGGCAGGCTGTATGAAAGTTCAACCAGAAATCTTCTTTATTGAAAAATACAGGCTCTTTTATACAATAAAAGAGGAGGTGCGTACCTCCGGCTCATATTACTCTGAACATACACCTGTGACCAGAAACCTAATTAACATGGGCTAATTAACTAATCCCTTTAGACAGCCTAGATGACTCAGACATGACCTTTAGGCCAGATTGGCCGTCTTGTAGCTCAGAGAACCCAATCAACATTATCACAATAGCAGAGTTAATTAACACAAACAACAATGGGGATCTAATGACTCTTAGATCCCATACTAGAGACTTAGTTACAATACACATTCTAGCAGGCAACAGACAGACAGGCAGCTGGAATTGACATCAGCATCTCCTAACAGTATTTGTCCCAGCATTATGAATCAGCCACTATTTCTAATATGGCAAATCCAGGGTCCCCAAAGTCTGTGTGTCCTGGGGGACCAGGACCCGAATCCACAGTAATACCACCTCAAGGGTTCCCAGGCACACAGCTCACAAAGAGCACCGTTCCCCCAAATGCCAAGGCCCATGATCGATCGGCATGAGGCTAGAATTCAGTCCCTTCCAAAAGTCTCTCTCCCGGCTAGGTCTGTCACAGTGCCCCATCAAATTTTGCCACTGTGCCATCAAATGGCGCCACTGTGCCCCATCAAATGCTGCCACTGTGCCCCATCAAATGCTGCCACTGTGCTCATCATATGCTGCCACTCTGCCCATCAAAAGTTGCCACTGTGACCCCCCTTGCCCGCTCGCCGTCTGCCCGGCACTTACCCTATCTCACTGGCGGGTCAGGCAGTGGGTGACGGTGGTGAGCTGTGGGACCTTGCAGCGGGTAAGAGAGCGGCGAGCTGTGTCCTCCATGCATCTCCTCCCCTCCTCCTGATAGGCGTAAAATCGCAGCACCTGTCCTTTCAGACAATCAGGTGATGGGTATCAGACCCGCACTACCTGATTGGGGGGAGAGGCATTTCACTGTTAGAAAAGCAAATATGAATTCACTTTTCTAACACACCTGGGTGGATTGTGGGGCCCTCCAAAATCTATACCAGGCTCTTATTCGGGCATGCAGTCCAGCAGTTCAGGAAAGGAGGATGAGCAAGCTCCCCCCTTTTGAACCATACCAGGCCACATACCCTCCACATGGGGAGTGGGTGCTTTTGGGTGGGGGGGACAAGCACCTCATCCCCACATACGTGGCTGGTGGTTGTGGGGTCTGCAGGCAGGGGGCTTATTGGGATCTGGAAGCCCCCTTTAACATATTTTATTATATTATACCCCTACCCATTCACCAAAAAAGTGTCAAAAAGTAATACAGTAAAAACAATAGACGTTTTTGACAAATCCTTTATTGAAAAATGAAAAGAAAATTTGTTTTCCTCGATGTAAATCCATCTTTAATCACGACGCCTGCCGACCCGAAAAAAAAAATAAAAACACTCTGCCTCCTTCTGCGATTTGACTTATCTTATGTCACGGACTGGTACATGCTAGGTCTGTGATTTCAGAAGGGGCAGGGCCACTGAGTGATGTACCCAGGTGGCCCCGCCCCTAACCTTTATAAGAAATGTCAAAGTGCAGAGCAGGCATTCGGCAGGAGGCCTCTCAGGAGGTGGGAGTGTTTTTTATGTTTTTAAAAGTTTTCGGGTTGGGGGTGGCGTGATTGACAATGGACACTATTTTTTCTTTTTTAATAAAGGAATTGTCAGAAACTTGTCTCTTGCTTTTATTACTTTTTGTACACTTTTGTGGTGGCTGTATTTTATTACATTTTTTAGGCTTTTCTCCCTGTTTTCACCTTGTGATCTGGTTAGTAACAGACCTCCTGTATTAGCGTGCCACCACACCTTTGGACAGCTGCACTGTTAATCTGGGGGAATGGGAGTGCTAGATGTAGTAGCAGATTTAAATACACTAACAAAATGAAGATGAACTCGGCATAAAGCTTTTACATAAATAAATAAAATCGAATCATTGTAAGCACCCCTGTCAGTGTGTTGTCTCAACCCTGTAACTGGTACATCTGCAGAAGAGTATGTTCTGTTTAAAAAAACAAAAGACTTACTGGCCAGATCACCAGATGAAAATAAAGGAATAAAAGCCTAAAAAAGAAAATTATGTAGTCATCAAATCTAAGAATTGGTAAGCTGCAAAATAATAAATGTTTGCTTTTGGCTTTAATACCTTTTTAAATCATCCTGTGCATTGGTGTACCTGTACAATGTATTACAGCAAAACTGATGTTTACAAAGAAATAAATTACAATTTATATTTCCTGTAAATTACATTTCCCATGATCTTAGTTCTATTTGCATACAAAGCAGCTGGAGATTCCCTTCATCTATATAATAACCTTAACCTAGATGAGGGTCTGATATAAATGTTCAGAGGAAACAAAAAAAAAAGCGTGACATTCCCCACAAAAAACACACCAAACCCTTATCCATAATGAGGGTATGGTATGGATTTTAAGGCTTTTTTATGTGCACGAGACATTGTTCAACCTCTCCTGAAAGATTTAACTTGACAGTTAGAAACAAGCATCTAAAAACAGCCATTTAGCTGCGTTTACATACCACTTGCAGTGCAGAGTGGATTTGCCTTTCGTAAATAACCCCCATTGTTTTTTTCAAAATTGCCAGTCTTTTTTTGTTTGAAGGCAGAAAATAAAAATAAATAAAAACCGCAGAGGTGATAAAATACCACCAAAAGAAAGCTCTATTTGTGGGGGAAAAATTACATAAATTTTGTTTGGGTACAGCGTCACATGACTGCGCAATTTTCAGTTAAAGTGACGCGGTGCCCGTATAACAAAAAAGGGCCTGGTCATTAAGGGAGCAAATCCTACCGGGGCTGAAGTGGTTAAACACAGACACCTTTGACGATCCTTTAAAAAAAAAATAAATGGACTTCATATCACAACTATAAGCCCCCCCAGAATATGAAAAAAGGGGCAGGGCTCTGTCTGACATGTTTGACTTAATATGGTCATGACCATATTTAATCAACAAGGTCACCCTGCCTGTTTACAGCCAGCATGCAGTAAGATAGTGATTGCTAAGATGCAGGTGGTGACGTTGTAGCAGTAAAACCACCAATAAATAAATAACTTCCTGCTCTGCAGAAGTAGCAGAATCATTGATGCTGTCAGTTAGCCAAATAGTTTGGCCGGTTTCCGCGTGTCCAACATGCAAATTTCAATGCAAAGACAAACACATACCTCCCTGAGTCACTAAGCCCATGGCTTACCAGCATCGCCAAAGTCTACCCTACCATTTCTATGCATGCTACCTTACCTCCCTATACAGGCCCCAACTTCCTTTCTTTCTTACTTCCCTCGACCCCCTTTCCCCCTACTTTCATCTTTCCCCACACACTCAGTCTACTTCCTAGACATCCAATAGCATTTGGGTTTATCCACAAAAGCCACGATACACAGTTCACCTCCTGCCCCCCCCCATTCACTCCTGTCCCATTGTGGACTCTCCAACACACTCTATAGTGAGCTCACACAGTTCTTACTGGATGAAAACAAAGTGGTAAACAGCAATGAATAAAATGTTCCAGCTGGACTGCCATCCTGGGATATTGGCATTATTGCACGCATTAGACTTTCCACCGACAGAGTCTACTTGAACCCCCATGGTTTAGTCTGCAGAAGCCTTGAACTACCATTCTTATCATTCCCATATTTGTCTATTCTCTGTGTTACAATACCTTCTGCATTACTATTCTATTTACCTTTCTGCTTATCTCTGAAAATCTGCTAATGAAAATAACCTGTATAAAGTAAACAGAATTTATCATGTAGTTCTACACAGTTTTAAAGTCTTTGTTGCAATCTGCTTATTATGTTCAGAACTGTACAAAGTAAAATAGGTTCAAAGTATGAACAGCAAAGAAAGGTTATTATATCCTAAGGGATGTATTGTTTGGAGTTGGTACATCTAAAAGGCTGCATTTTGAAGGTCTTTTCTTATCAATTCTCTGCTGTGCAATTTAGTTTAGCTATTATTTGTAACCATTGTTCTTGAGAAATTTCTAGCTGAAAACATATGTTCCATCTTAGATCAACCTCAGTGATGAAATTGTTTTACGTCTAAGAGGCCAGGGAAAAGTACGTAGTTCTTCAGCTTTTGAGTTGAATGATGTTGTTACACACAAATGAACCTTTTACAGTCAATGGTCGGTATTCTTTCACAAGGTTCTATGTTTATAAAGAATAATTGTACATAAATTCTGTAAAACCCCACACACCTCATATAATACAAGTATTATTGATTAAATCTACAAGTTCTTATAAATTTGCTCAATTTTACTCTGATAAAATTAATTATTTATGGAAATTACACATTTTTATGGCATAAACAACATATTTTGGTCTGATAATCACAAAATGTATATTAGAGTTTGGTCCTTAATCTGTCACATTGATTTTTAATCCTGGAACAGGTATGAAGATCAAGAAATCCAAAAGCCCTTTTTAGCATATGCAAGTCAGTAACTCAAAAACTGAAAATCGTATTAAAAACTTACCATCATTTTTCTTTTCTGGCACCAATCTATGACAGCATACATGTGATATAGCTTCTCCCATATATCCACCCACAGGACCCGTTTAAATCTATAAAAGGAAAGCTAGAGCAACCTCACCCATTCTCCATAAAAATAACTAGATAAAAAAAGGGATGGTTTGTATGCTGTCATAGACTGACGTCAGGAAAGAAAAATTACGTTAAGTATTTGATACAATTTTCCATTTTCCTGACGCCAACAAGGCAGAATACATGTGGTAAAAAACAAACTAAACAGGGAGGGCTAAAATGTATAATCAAACTTTATTACAATGGACACAGAAGTCTGGACCATCATTCCATCAAAGTCCGTTGATGTACGAGCCCCTGGATCTTCCCTGTGGCGCCTCAGGCAGGTGCACTGCGGCAACCAGACTGCCATCTCCATAGACATTTTGCATATGCTGCCCTGAACTTAAAGACATAGAAATGGACCTAGCTGAATGAGCCTCTATCACTCTATCCGGCTCTTGCCTGGCTGAACTGTAAGTTTTCTGGATGGCATGACACTCCAAGATGACAAGGTTTTGCTGTAGCTTCCTCCTCTGAATTTTCCAGTTGGAAACTCAAACAGCCTTCTGGAAGATTTTAACTAGGAAGCGGCTCAACTTTGTTTGTAGGATGAAAACAGAAGCCACCTTGGGAACAAAGGTGCTTGAGGGGCATAGGTCCCAAATTGTCTGGAAGGAATTTAATGTAGGACTCTGTAGCCCCAAGTGCTTGCAGGTTCGATACTCTGCCTCTTGAACTCTGCCCCTTGAAATCCACGACCAGAATATAAACCCACTGGGGAACGTTATTACTTCTCTTGGAAAAGTCTCAGGACTGACCCCCTAAAGGGTTCCCCTGGCAGCTCACATGACCATTTTCCATGGTGAAAGATGAAATGGCTGAAATTTGAGTCCTTACTGTACTAGGTTGAGTGCCAAATCCAGATCCATGTGAAGAAACTATAGCAACTGGGCAACCTCTGGGTTGCAAGGATCAAAATTCTGTTCAAGACTTCAGAGTTAATTGTTTAATAGTTTGTTAACATCCTTTCTCAAATGGATAAAGTGGAAAAATAGGATTTTAAAGGTGCCAAAAACACATATCTTGTTTACAAAATAGCAAATTTTATTTTAACATTTTTAAAACCAACATATCACATTTAAAAACATCATACATTATTCATGCAGGTATGGTTGGTGCAGTAACTTCAGCTCTACATGTTTCTCCAGACTAATCATCATGATGTGTGCCATTCAAAGAACAAGACAAAGAAGACAGCCATTAAACAATTCCACAACCAACTATAAAAAATCGCAATTCAATTGGTATTTGGTATGGGTCTCCTGGAGAATCTTTACATTTATATGTGCATCGCAGAACAAATGTTGATAACTTGAATTGAACTTGAACATAGATTTGCATTGCTTTAACACCATCCAAGTCGGCCAATTATATTTACCAAAAAACAAACATTGATGTACAATTACAAAAAGGCTTGAAACAAATAGATTCATTCAACCCTGGATATTTTGTTACTGCTAAGGTGTGAATCCACTTAGTTTCACGCTGCAATAGCAGCTTATCTGCATTCCCCCCTTTCATGTTTAGGCACATGTTCTAAAGTGAAGAATTTCATCTTGGATAACTGGAACCCATAAAAAAGGTCCATATGTCAGCTAATAAGAGTTTTCATCTTCTTTTTAGAAAAGATGGTTTGCAAATGTGTGCATCATTGAACAATTAGGATTTATATTACTATTTTGCATATATACATGTATCAATGCATTTTTGATTACTGTCAGTCGTGTAGGTGACTAATGTGTTGCTTTTCATTTTTAGCGATTATGTATGCAGTACTTACAAAATTCTCCCAAAGAAGCCATACAGGCGGTTCCTGGGTTATGAACAAGATAGGGACTGTAGGTTTGTTCTTAAGTCAAATTTAGTGTCAAGAACTAGGGTTTAGAAAAAATGGACTTTATAAGCATACTTAGAAAAGTATTACACAATTTATTAGAATACATAACAAAATGTTAGACAGACACTTGATAAAATACATGTAAATCAGTGGAAAGTGATTACAGGCATACCCCACTTTTAAGGACACAATAAGGCTTATTTACTAAAGCTGGAAAGTGCAAAATCAGGCTCACTTCTGCAAAAAAAACAATGACCTTCCAGATTTTATTACCAAAGCTTAATTGAACAATCTGGGGTTAGAAGCTCATTGGTTTGTATGCAGGAGGGAGCCTGATTTTGCACTTTCCAACTTTAGTAAATAAACCCCATTGTGTATTTAAAAGTGGGGTATGCCTGTAAAACCTTCTCTCTGGTCCACCGTCTATCCAGAGTCCAAATGGGCTCAATGGATACACTGGGGGACTTAGAGAGGTTCTAAACATAGCAATCAACCCAGTACAATGGCATATAAGGTAACCTAAATAGGTCAAATCCTAAAAGTAGTTAGTGATGGATCACAATAGCTAACTCAGAAGTAAGGATGAGCCGAACACCCCCCGGTTCGATTCGCACCAGAACTTGCGAACAGACCAAAACTTTGCACGAACGTTAGAACCCCATTGAAGTCTATGGGACTCGAACGTTCTAAATCAAAAGTGCTCATTTTAAAGGCTAATTTGCATGGTATAGTCCTAAAAACTGTTTGGGGACCCGGGTCCTGCCCCAGGGGACATGTATCAATGCAAAAAAAAGTTTTAAAAACGGCTGTTTTTTCGGGAGCAGTAATTTTAATAATGCTTAAAGTCAAACAATAAAAGTGTAATATTCCTTTAAATTTTGTACCTGGGGGGTGTCTATAGTATGCCTTTAAAGGGGCGCATGTTTCCCGTGTTTAGAACAGTCTGACAGCAAAATGACATTTCAAAGGGAAAAAGTCATTCAAAACTACTTGTGGCTATACTGAATTGCCGGCACGACAATACACATAAAAGTTCATTGATAAAAACGGCATGGGAATTTCCCACAAAGGGGAACCCCAAACCAAAATTTAAAAAAAAATGACGTGGGGGTCCCCCTAAATTCCATACCAGGCCCTTCAGGTCTGGTATGGATATTAAGGGGAACCCCGGCCAAAATTTAAAAAAAAAATTGGCACGGGGTCCACCTCAAAATCTATACCAGACCCTTCAGGTCTGGTATGGATTTTAAGGGGAACCCCGCACCAAAATTTAAAAAAAATGGCATGGGGTACCCCCAAAAATCCATACCAGACCCTTATTCGAGCACGCAATCTGGCAGGCCGCAGGAAAAGAGGGGGGCGAGAGAGCGGCCCCCCTCTTGAACCGTACCAGGCCACATGCCCTCAACATTGGGAGGGTGCTTTGGGGGTAGCCCCCCAAAGCACCTTGTCCCCATGTTGATAAGGACAAGGGCCTCTTCCCCACAACCCTGGCCCGGTGGTTGTGGGGGTCTGTGGGCAGGGGGCTTATCGGAATCTGGAAGCCCCCTTTAACAAGGGGACCCCCAGATCCCGGCCCTCCCCCCTGTGTGAAATGGTAAGGGGGTACAAAAGTATCCCTACCATTTCACAAAAAAAATGTCAAAAATGTTAAAAATGACAAGAGACAGTTTTTGACAATTCCTTTATTTAAATGCTTCTTCTTTCTTCTATTTTCTATCGTCTTTCTTCTATCTTCCTTTGGTTTCTTCCTCCATCTTCTTCTTCTTCTGGTTCTTCTTCTTCTGGTTCTTCTTGTTCTTCTGGTTCTTCATCCAGTCTTCTGGTCCGGCATCTTCCTCAGCGGCACCGTCTTCACTTCATCTTCTTTCCTCAGGCCGCTCCGCATCCACGATTGGATGGGAGGCTCCCGTTGTGTGACGCTTCTCCTCTTCTGTCAGTTCTTAAATAACGGAGGGCGGGTGACCCCGCCCCCCTCTGATGCATGGGGACTTCCCTGTGGCATTCCCCGTGATATCAGAGGGGGGCGGGGTCACCCGCCCTGCATCAGATGGGGGCGGGGTCACCCGCCCTGCATCAGAGGGGGGCGGGGTCACCCACCCTCCATTATTTAAGAACACAGCGGGAGCCTCCCATCCAATCATGGATGCGTAGCGGCCCGAGGAAAGAAGATGAAGTGAAGACAGCGCCGCTGAGGAAGATGCCGGACGAGAAGACCGGATGAAGAACCAGAAGAACAAGAAGAACCAGAAGAACAAGAACCAGAAGAAGAAGAAGATGGAGGTAGAAACCAAAGGAAGATAGAAGAAAGAAGATAGATGAAAGAAGATAGAAAATAGAAGAAAGAAGTAGCATTTAAATAAAGGAATTGTCAAAAACTGTCTCTTGTCATTTTTAACATTTTTGACTTTTCTTTTGTGAAATGGTAGTGTACTTTTGTACCCCCTTACCATTTCACACAGGGGGGGCGGGATCTGGGGGTCCCCTTGTTAAAGGGGGCTTCCAGATTCCGATAAGCCCCCCGCCCGCAGACCCCCACAACCACCGGCCAGGGTTGTGGGGATGAGGCCCTTGTCCTCATCAACATGGGGACAAGGTGTTTTGAGGGGCTACCCCAAAGCACCCTCCCAATGTTGAGGGCATGTGGCCTGGTACGGTTCAGGAGGGGGGGCTGCACTCTCGTCCCCCCCTCTTTTCCTGCGGCCTGCCAGGTTGCGTGCTCGGATAAGGGTCTGGTATGGATCTTTGGGGGGACCCAACGCCGTTTTTTTTTTTTGGCGCAGGGTTCCCCTTAAAATCCATACCAGACCTGAAGGGTCTGGTATGGAATTTAGGGGGAACCCCACGTCATTTTTTTTTTAAATTTTGGCCGAGGTTTCCCTTAATATCCATACCAGGCCTGAAGGGCCTGGTATGGAATTTAGGGGGACTCCCACGTTATTTTTTTTTTTTTTTATTTTGGTTCGGGGTTCCCCTTTGGGGAATTCCCATGCCATTTTTATCAATGAACTTCTATGTGTATTGTCGGCAATGCAATAGCCGCGGGAAGTTTTAAATGGGTTTTTTCCTTCCAAATGTCATTTTGCTGTCAGACTGTTCTAAACACAGGAAACATGCACCCCTTTACAGGCATACTATAGACACCCCCCAGGTACGAAATTTAAAGGGATATTACACTTTTATTGTTTGACTTTAAGCATTATTAAAATCACTGCTCCTGAAAAAACGGCCGTTTTTAAAACTTTTTTTTGCATTGATCCATGTCCCCTGGGGCAGGACCCAGGTCCCCAAACACTTTTTATGACAATAACATGCATATTAGCCTTTAAAATTAGCACTTTTGATTATTCATGTTCGTGTCCCATAGACTTTAACGGTGTTCGCGTGTTCAAACGAACTTTTTTCCTGTTCGCATATTCTGGTGCGAACCGAACAGGGGGGTGTTCGGCTCATCCCTAATCACCAGCACTTGCATCAGATTTGTTTTTCAGAGGCATCATTGCAGGTTAAAGACAAAAATGTGGAGTGGAGTGCACTCTAGAAGTGAACAACAAGTAGAGAAAAAAAGTATAGCAGCCAGCCAATTCATTACCAATTTATTCTAATAAAACAGGTACTGTATTAAAACACTCACTGTGGCAGCAATATATAAGGCTCATAGGTTGGATATGCCCGCTTGTTGTGCATCCTCAGCCCACAGCAGCAGTGGTCTCTGACCCTCAGCTCCATCCAGCAATCTGGGATTCAGTACAAAAAACAGGGCTAAAAGAGACCCAGAAGGATAGTTACATTCAGGACCAAGCAACTTCTGTACAGTAAAAACAATAAAAAATGGTATAAAAACACACACAATTGAATGGGAGCTCCACATAGGCCAATAATATGAGCTCATACTGGGACACAGGGATATAATGTACAGTAACACAGTCCTGCTCCAGTAGAGGAAAGGCATCTGCTAGGTGAGTGAGAGTGTCCACTTCCTCCACCAACGGGTGAGGGTAGCAAGAGAGGCACCTTGAGAATGGCTGGTGATACAAACAGACTCAGTTGAGGGTGGCCCATACTTGAGTGATATGGGCAAGATCTTCCAATTAAAGAGCTATTTATTGGGAACCAAGCACTGCCATCAGTGGTGACAATGGTCCAGGATGAACCTACCAGATGTACCCATCACCAGAGGCTCCTGCGCATCTGAGGAGAAGCACGTTGAATCGGCTCAAGTGCTTCTGCGTTGCAAAAAGACATTTCTTTGGAACGTTCAGAGAATCCAGTGTGTCCAGGGTAGCACAAGAATGCAAGACACCACCGTTTCCAGTAGACCCCTGCATTGGGAAGCTGACAACTGCTTGGCCCATTCAAAGAAGGTGGAGAAAGGTATTCACTTGAGCAGTGAACTGGGCCTCCATATTGATGAATATTCAGGTCTACTCCAACTGTCTTGACACCTCCTTTCCAGTCAAAACTTCTCAGGCTGGCCAGAACAATCCCCTTTTGAACTAGTAGGTCATCTGGACTCTGAGACAACACTAGAATACCATTCAAGTAATGATGGATTTGAAGCACCCCCTTTTCCCCAGAGGGCCTACACAGAGATTAGGACCTCCATAAAGGTAATTGATGAGGTAGAGAGCCCTGAATAGAAAACACACAAACTACAAATGTCCATCTCCGACTGAGACTTAGTTTCTTTAAATTCAACACTGATATTCTTTGTCATCATAGTTACTGTACATAGTTACAATCTAATTCAACCAATAAAAGGGGAACAAAATGTACAATCCTACACACACAATCCCATACCCACAGTTGATCCAGAGGACGGCAAAAAAAAACCAGTAAAGTGTGATTCAATTTGCTCCAGCAGGGGAAAAAAATTCCTTCCTGATCCCCAAAAGGCAATTGGATATTCCCCGAATCAACTTTACCTATAAGTGTTATTTTCCAGTTATATTATGTATATTCAGGAAAGAATCCAGGCCTTTTTTAAAGCAATCTACTTAGCTGGACAGAAATAGATGTTGAGGGAGTCTATTCCACATTTTCACAGCTCTTACTGTGAAGAAACCTTTCCGTATTTGGGGATTAAATCTCTTTTTTTCCAGATGTAAAGAGTGCCCCCTTGTCCTCTGTGATGACCTTAAAGTGAATACGTGAACACCAAGTTCACTATATGGACCACTTATGCATTTATACATGTTGCTCTTATCCCCCCTTAATCTCCTCTTCTCAAGATAGAATAAATTCAGTTCCTCTAATATTTCCTCAACTGAGCTCCTCAGTTCCTTTTATCAGCTTGGTTGCCCTTCTCTGCACTTTCTCCAGTTCCCCGATATACTTTTTGTGAACTGGTGCCCAAAACTGAACTGCAAGTTCCAGATGATGTCTTACTAATGATTTGTACAGGGGGGAAATTATCTCTTTCTTTCTGAAGTCTGTACCTCTCTTAATACAAGAAAGGACTTTGCTCACTTTGGAAACCGCTTCATGGCATTGCGTGCCATTATTAAGATAATGATCTATCAGAACACCCAGATCCTTCTCCACCATCGTTTCCTCCAGCTGTACCCCCCTAGTATGTATAATGCATGCATATTCTTAGCCCCCAAGTGCATAACTTTACATTTATCAACATCAAACCTCAGTTGCCTAATTAAACAGTGCATTGGGGTTGGCTTGTAAGTTGGAGACATCCTGTAAGGACATTATTCCACTGCATAGCTTGGTGTCATCTGCAAAGACTGAAATGGTACTTTTAATCCCAGACCCTATATCATTTATAAATATAATAAAAAGTAAGGGTCCCAACACTGAACCTTAGGGTACACCACTAACAACCCTATACCATTCATGTTATGAATTATTAACCACTACTCTCTGAATGCGGTCTTTAGCCAGTTTTCTATCCATTTACAAATGTATTTTTCCAAGCAATTAGACTTAACCTTACACATTAGCCGTGTGTGGGGATCTGTGCATGCAAAATCCAAGTATACTACATCCACAGCCAGTCCTTTGTCTAAGGTTTTACTTAACCTACATAAAAAGAAATCAGATTTGTCTGACAACTTCTGTCTTTCATGAATCCATGCTGTTTGTTGCTTAAAATATTTGTTTCCAGCAAGAAATTATCTATGTGGTCTTTTATTAAACTCTCCTGTATCTTTACAACTATAGAAGTTAAACTAACAGGTCTATAGTTATTTGGTAAAGACTTTTATCCCTTTTTAATTATAGGCCCCTCATTGGCCTTATGCCAATCCAGTGGTACTATTCCAATCATGAAAAAGGCCCTAAAAATTAGAAACCATCCACATCCCTGTAATATTTCATACAAAAGAACCAGAAGAAATGTCATCAAATAACAAGGAGAAGTGAGACTGGTGCGAACCATAGCAATAATACGATCAGGAGGAATCACAGGAACCAGAACCAACTCCATCTTGGAAGTGGAGGAAAATTGTCGTGACAGAGCGTCAGCTCTTACATTCTTAGTATCGGGTAAGAATGAGACAATGTAATTGAAACTTGACAAGAGAAGAGCCCATCGCATCCTTCTGGGAGAGAGGTGTTTAGCCTCAGACAAGAATGTGAGATTCTTATGGTCCGTAAGAATGAGAACCAGCACAGTGGTACCTTCGAGGAGATGTCTCCATTCTTTCAGGGCTAAAATGATCGCTAACAGCTCTCTGTCACCAATCTTGTAACTGCCCTGCACAGGTGAAAATTTCTTGGAAAAGTAGCCACAAGGGTGCATAGCGCTCTCAGAGGTAGGACGTTGAGACATAAGGGCACACCAGTCTCAGAAGCATCAGTCTCAAAGATAAAAGGTAACGTAGGATCAGGAAGTGCCAACACAGAAGCAGAAACAAAGGCAGCCTTGAGACTCTCAAAGGCCTTAATGGACTCCAGAGACCAACTCTGTGGGTAACCGTCCTTTCTAGTCATATCAGTCAAGGGCCTAACCAGAGACGAGAAGCTATAAATAAACTTCCGATAATAGTTGCCATAGCCCAGAAAACGCTACAGAGGACATAAACCCACAGGTTGGGACCACTGTAGGACTGCAGAACATTTCTCTGGGTCCATTTAAAAACCAGAAGTGGAAATGACATAACCCAGGAATTTAACCTGTTCACAATGGAATTCGCACTTCTCCAATATAGAGATTGTTCTCTCTTAGTTTCTGAAGCACACGACAGACATCTGTATGGTGGCTCTCCAGGGACTTAGAAAATATGAGAATATCGTCGAGATAAACCACCACACATAACTGCAACAAATCTCTAGAGGACATCATTAATAAATTCCTGGAAAACTGCTGGGGCCTTACAAAGGCCAAAAGGCATAATGAAGTACTCATAATTGCCTATTTTGGTATTAAATGCAGTTTTCCACTCATTGCCCTCCTTAATCCTGATGATATTGTATGCCCATCTCAAATCAAGCTTCGTGGAAACCGTTGCTCCCTTGAGGCGGTCAGTGAACCCATGTACTTGGGTTTCACGCATCTCTCTGCGGATGAGAGAACCTTTAGGAGGAGGGAGAGATTGTGCCTTTATTGTGGCCAGGCAGGTCACTTTTTAAAGTCTTGTCCTACCTGTCCAGGGAATGCCCAAACCCTGGGGTCCTGTCATGGACAGACCTTAGGTGGCGTTGTTTGATCGCGGGTGGCCACACAGAGACTGGAGCAGCAGCAGGGACAGCCTGCAACATAGGTTGTACCAGAACGGCCACAGTGGGAGATTCCAGGTGAACCGTGCGACTCAGGAGCGTTTGTAATGCCATGGCAAACTGATCCATGTGTTGATCCAGTTCATCTAATCTGGAAAAAATATTACCAACCAAGTGGATTGACTGCATCTTCTGAATTCATGTCCTTCGCTTACTGTCAGAAACCATGAAATCAGACCGAGACAGAAGTACTGTTAAATCACACTTGTTTAATAATAAAAGTAAAATAGAACAAACGTAGTAAAAACATAGCCAAAGTTCGGTAACCAGAACGGATAGTCAGCCAAGCCAGAAAGTCAGGGAACAGTGTAGTGGTAAAGCAAGCAGGATCTGGAGCGAGAAGGGATGTCAGCCAAGCAAGTCTTTAACAGAAATGCAGGAGATAGTCTCTGTGATGTTGACCAAGGCGAAGGCAGAGATCCTCTGGGCTGGACGGCTTGAGTAGGCAGGACTGATGAGCAGGATATCAGCAACAGGTGAGTAACTGTGGAGAGATAGGAGCTGGCAATTAGCCGATAGCTGAGCGGCCGGCTCAGAGAAGGAAGGGCTGAGCCCAGCCCTGACAAGTATGCACTCACAATGAGGTATAGGGGGGGAGGTGCTGCGCTAACCAGAAGAAAGCTGTAAATCTCTGTCTCTGGTCAATTAATAAAATGACATAAAATCGCATAATAAATCGCATAAATCGCATAAATAGGTGTTGACACTAAAAACATTCAAGTCTTAATAATCAGAATCATGTCTATGTGAAAAAAAGTGCATAAAAAATCCTTTTTAGTTGGTATATACTAAATGACAAAAAAAAACGCATGTAAAATCGCATAAATAAGTGTTGACACTAAAAACATATAAATCTAGATAATCATGTGTAGGTGCACAAAGGGACATAAACACTACTTTATGTGAATAATTCTAAATAAAAATACATAGAATAAATCAGAAATAACCATCAAAAACATATCCTTATAAATGGTGCAAAACGTACAAAGTGCCAGTGCTTAAAGGTCATCTAGATATCGCAAATAAAACACATCAATCCAGCGCAATATGGATAATAAATAATATAAATAAATGTCCCAATAATAGTGATATAAAATATATTGTGCTGGCCTGCGAAACAAATGACCAATGACATGCCAGTAAGTGCAGCAAACTTAAAGTGCCAGTGTAAAAGTCATTGAAGGTGCAAAAGCAAGTTCTGGTGTATTCAACAAAACAACAGTGGGGTGTCTGGGATGCAATGCACTCAGTGTCCTCTTCGTGCATAAAACACTAATGTAAGCAGTGGCCCCTTACCTAGCGGTGCTAGGTCAACCGCTTGAATTGTAGCTAAAATGCCAGGTCCTGAGCCTCCATCGCGTCCCTATATCCACGCTTGCCGGTGTTGGGTTATCCTAATGGCAGCTGATTACAAGTGGCTATGATCCTATCAGGGGTCCTGGACCAGCGCGGATCCTAGCTCAGCCTCCACATCTCAGGTATGTATGTACAGGAATATGCAGGACAAAGGTACTTGATAGTGAAGTATGTCTTAACCAGGTAATGCTTTATTAAAAATCTTTAAGTAGATGTACTCACATAAAAACAATGCAGAGCAAACCTCTCTCCTACGAGCAGCGAACTCGTTCTGTGTCTAGCAATGTGAAACAGCCTATTCCATCCCTACGCGTGTCATCACCGATCACGTGACTTCAGAATTGGATTGTTACATACAGAGAGGCTAGGGTATACAGAAGAGAGGCTAGTGTATACAGAGAGGCTAGTGTATATAGAGAAGATAGGTATACAGAGAGGCTAGCTTATACAGAGAGGCTAGGTATACAGAGAGGCTAATGTATACAAAGAGGCTGGGTTTACAGGGAGGCTGGGTATACAGAGAGGCTAGGTATACAGAGAGGCTAGTGTATACAGAGAGGGTGGGTATACATATTAATTGTTCTCATTTGCATTTGGTCACTGTGGCTTGTCAATAAATATACATTTTTTAAGAGCAATCACTGGAGTGCGGATCATCTTTTCCTCATTTCATCAGTACCCGGGATCTCTGCTTTCTATGTGATGTATGGGCAGTAGCACTGACTTTTTTGTTTATATTCTGGGTATACATAGAGGCTGGGTATACAGAGATGCTAGTGTATATACAGAGAAGCTGGGTATACAGAGATGCTAGTGTATATACAGAGAGGCTGGGTATACAGAGAGGCTAGTGTATATGCAGAGAGGCTGCATATACAGAGAGGCTGGGTATATACAGAGATGCTGGGTATACAGAGAGTCTAGTCTATACAGAGAGCCTGGGTATACGGAGAGGCTAGTGTATACAGAGAGGCTGGGATATACAGAAAGGCTGAGTATACAGAGAGGCTGGGTATATACAGAGAGGCTGGGTATACAGAGAGGCTGGGTATACAGAGAGGCTAGGTATACAGAGAGGCTGGGTATATACAGAGAGGCTAGGTACACAGAGAGGCTGGGTATATACAGAGATGCTGGGTATACAGAGGCTGGGTATATACAGAGATGCTTGGTATTTACAGAGAGGCCGGTATACAGGGAGGCTAGGTATACAGAGAGGCTGGGTATATAAAGAGAGGCTGCGTATACAGAGAGTCTGGGTATGTACAGAGAAGCTGGGTATATAGATAGGCTGGGTATATACAGAGAGGCTGGGTATACAGAGAGGCTGGGTATATACAGAGAGGCTGGGTATACAAAGAGGCTAGTGTGTACAGAGAGGCTGGGTATACAGAGAGGCTGGGTATATACAGAGATGCTGGGTATACAGAGAGGCTAGTCTATACAGAGAGCCTGGGTATACGGAGAGGCTAGTGTATACAGAGAGGCTGGGATATACAGAAAGGCTGAGTATACAGAGAGGCTGGGTATATACAGAGAGGCTGGGTATACAGAGAGGCTGGGTATACAGAGAGGCTAGGTATACAGAGAGGCTGGGTATATACAGAGAGGCTAGGTACACAGAGAGGCTGGGTATATACAGAGATGCTGGGTATACAGAGGCTGGGTATATTGGGTATATACAGAGATGCTTGGTATTTACAGAGAGGCCGGTATACAGGGAGGCTAGGTATACAGAGAGGCTGGGTATATAAAGAGAGGCTGCGTATACAGAGAGTCTGGGTATGTACAAAGAAGCTGGGTATATAGATAGGCTGGGTATATACAGAGAGGCTGGGTATACAGAGAGGCTGGGTATATACAGAGAGGCTGGGTATACAAAGAGGCTAGTGTGTACAGAGAGGCTGGGTATACAGAAAGGCTAGGTATACAGAGAGGCTGGGTATACAGAGAGGCTGGGAATATACAGAGAGGATGGATATACAGAGAGGCTGGGTATACAGAGAGGCTGAGTATATACAGAGAGGCTGGGTATACAGAGAGGCTGGGTATATACAGAGATGATGGGTATATACAGAGAGGCTGGGTATACAGTGAGGCTGGGTATATACAGAGATGCTGGGTATATATAGAGAGTCTGAGTATATACAGAAAGGCTGGGTATATACAGAGAGGCTGCGTATATAGAGAGGCTGAGTATACAGAGAGGCTAGTGTATACAGAGATGCTGGGTATACAGAGAGGTTTGGTATATACAGAGAGACTGCGTATATACAAAGAGGCTGGGTATACAGAGATGCTGGGTATATACAGAGATGCTGAGTATATACAGAGATGCTGGGTATATACAGAGAGGCTGGGTATATACAGAGAGGCTAGGTATATACAGAGAGGCTGGGTATATACAGAGAGGTTGGGTATACAGAGATGCTGGGTATTTATAGAGAGGCTGGTTATATACAGACGTGCTAGGTATATACAGAGAGGCTAGGTATATACAGAAAGGCTGGGTATATACAGGGATGCTGGGTATATACACAGAGAGGCTGGGTATATACAGAAAGGCTGAGTATATACAGGGAGGCTGGGTATATACAGAGATGCTGGGTGTATACAGAGATGCTGGGTGTATACAGAGATGCTGGTTATATACAGAGAGGCTGGGTATATACAGAGAGGCTATGTATACAGAAGATAGGCTAGGGTAGTTTCAAAGTTTTCCCCCTCCCCCTCCTCCATGGTCTGCACTCACCTGCTCAGGAGCTCAGTTTGAGAAACTTCCTCCCGACTCTATGATATGGGCGGAGCAAGGAGGAGACTCTCTAACACTCATCTCCCTTCTTTGGCTGTCACTGAAGCATGGATGAAGTGCAGGCTCAGTGAGTGTCGCAGCTGTGCAGAAAGCCCCGTGTCAAGCAGACCGGGACACTCTCATGGTAGGGCCAGCCCTGGACTCGGGGCTATGGGCCCCAATTTCGGGGCTCTAGCCTTAATAGCCACCCCCTAATGACACCACTATTTCCAGCACAGAGCACAGCACCTTCTTTTTTTGATCAAGAAAGTGGAGCACTTTATTTTTAGCACTATTTGCACTTTGATAAACTGTTAGCACTTTATTAATTTATAGCACTGTTTGCACTTTGATGATTTAATACAATTTTTCACTATAGGGAGATAGCACAGCTATTTTTATTTTTTTGTTTAGTATACACAAACTGTGTTACTGTTTTATGTCTTCTTTTCCTCCTGCACAACTTACTGTATAACAGAAAAGGAGCTGCAGTTTACAGTCTCTAGTACCGGATTAAGTCAATGAATTAAACAAAACTTTTCTACTAAACTGAAAAAAATAAAATGCTCAGCGGTTTTACATTTAAATGCAGCTATCTGAAACAGGTTTTAGCAGAAATTGTAATGCTTAATATTACATTTGAAGTCAATGAATTTCCTGAAAAAAAATGCAAATCTAATTATATTTAACACAGGGGATGCATTGAATAGATCCTGCAAAGTAATCATTATGCATTACAATGATTTAATAACTAAGCTTCAAACCTATCAAAATCCCATAATTCCTAAAATCGTTAGAGTTATGAAGTAGCTATCTTTCCACTTTTGTTTATTAGGTTATACACACTGCTCTACATTTGGATAATAGCTGTTCATTTTGGTTGAGAGTATAGTATGCTGCATTTCCAAAAATACTATAGACTAATGCCAGGGATATGAGCTGGACTAAGATTTGTCCAAAATATTCCCAAGCAATGCATAGCAATGCTAATATTTTTAATATACATATATATATATATATATATATGTATGAAACCAGCCATAGCTGGTTCCATACAGTGAATGCGCGAAGCGTGCTGCACTCTCTTGCTGGCCCGATTGCCGGGGAAGGAGGAGTAGGGGGGCCGGACTTCTGACGTACTTCAAGGTCCGACAAAAGTGGGAACTAGTACCTGTCAAAAACAGGTACCATTCCCCCCTCCCCCCCAAAAAGGTGCCAAATGTGGCATTGGAGGGGGGAAGAGACAGATAAGCGGAGCTTCCACTTTTGAGTGGAACTCCACTTTAAGAACCAAGCAACAATGAACCAGGACCTCAGGGGGTAAACTGTAGGGCTGCTGAAATTAATCGCAGCATCGATGCATCGCGATTCGGGTGTCCCCGATGCGGCATCGATGCATGCGACCCGAAAAATCGATGTCTGGCCCCGCCCCCTCCCGGGAGAGCGCTCCGTGCATAAAGCTGTTTTTAGTGTGTGTATATTCCGGTCATGTGATTCTCAGCCACGCCTCCCTCCTCTCAGTCTCTCCTGGTGTCAGCTCCGCCCACTGACTGGAGCTATCAGGTCAGAAGAGAGGCGGGCGGGGCTGACATCAGGAGAGACGTGAGAGGAGGGAGGCGCGGCTGAGAGTCACATGACCAGAATATACACACACTAATAACAACTTTATGCATGGAGAGCTCTCCCGGGAGAATTCACTGCTGACCTGAGATGTGACAACCGGCGGAACACCGGCCCCACTGCTCATTACAGGCTGCCAGAGCAGCATGTAAGTACAGAGGGGGAGGGGGGGCGCTGTGACACAAGTCCATATCATTGAATTGTCTTCTATGTGCCTTCATCACACCACAACTCTGCATTATTGTCCACAGTCTGTGACCATCTCCTGTGCCATGTCCCAGTGTCTGATCATCTCCTGTGCCATGTCCCAGTGTCTGACCATCTCCTGTGCCATGTCCCAGTGTCTGACCATCTCCTGTGCCATGTCCCAGTGTCTGACCATCTCCTGTGCCATGTCCCAGTGTCTGACCATCTCCTGTGCCATGTCCCAGTGTCTGACCATCTCCTGTGCCATGTCCCAGTGTCTGACCATCTCCTGTGCCATGTCCCAGTGTCTGACCATCTCCTGTGCCATGTCCCAGTGTCTGTGACCATCTCCTGTGCCATGTCCCAGTGTCTGTGACCATCTCCTGTGCCATGTCCCCGTGTCTGTGACCATCTCCTGTGCCATGTCCCCAGTGTCTGACCATCTCCTGTGCCATGTCCCAGTGTCTGACCATCTCCTGTGCCATGTCCCAGTGTCTGACCATCTCCTGTGCCATGTCCCAGTGTCTGACCATCTCCTGTGCCATGTCCGCAGTCTGTGACCATCTCCTGTGCCATGTCCCCAGTGTCTGACCATCTCCTGTGCCATGTCCCCAGTGTCTGACCATCTCCTGTGCCATGTCCCAGTGTCTGATCATCTCCTGTGCCATGTCCCAGTGTCTGACCATCTCCTGTGCCATGTCCCAGTGTCTGACCATTTCCTGTGCCATGTCCCCAGTGTCTGACCATCTCCTGTGCCATGTCCCCAGTGTCTGACCATCTCCTGTGCCATGTCCCCAGTGTCTGACCATCTCCTGTGCCATGTCCCAGTGTCTGACCATCTCCTGTGCCATGTCCGCAGTGTCTGACCATCTCCTGTGCCATGTCCACAGTCTGTGACCATCTCCTGTGCCATGTCCCCAGTCTGTGACCATCTCCTGTGCCATGTCCCCAGTCTGTGACCATCTCTTGTGCCATGTCCCCAGTCTGTGACCATCTCCTGTGCCATGTCCGCAGTGCCTGACCATCTCCTGTGCCATGTCCCCAGTGCCTGACCATCTCCTGTGCCATGTCCCCAGTGTCTGACCATCTCCTGTGCCATGTCCGCAGTGTCTGACCATCTCCTGTGCCATGTCCGCAGTGTCTGACCATCTCCTGTGCCATGTCCGCAGTGTCTGACCATCTCCTATGCCATGTCCGCAGTGTCTGACCATCTCCTGTGCCATGTCCCCAGTGTCTGACCATCTCCTGTGCCATGTCCGCAGTCTGTGACCATCTCCTGTGCCATGTCTCCAGTGTCTGACCATCTCCTGTGCCATGTCCCCAGTGTCTGACCATCTCCTGTGCCATGTCCCCAGTGTCTGACCATCTCCTGTGCCATGTCCGCAGTCTGTGACCATCTCCTGTGCCATGTCTGCAGTGTCTGACCATCTCCTGTGCCATGTCCGCAGTGTCTGACCATCTCCTGTGCCATGTCCGCAGTCTGTGACCATCTCCTGTGCCATGTCCGCAGTCTGTGACCATCTCCTGTGCCATGTCCGCAGTCTGTGACCATCTCCTGTAGCATGTCCGCAGTCTGTGACCATCTCCTGTAGCATGTCCGCAGTCTGTAACCATCTCCTGTAGCATGTCCGCAGTCTGTGACCATCTCCTGTAGCATATCCGCAGTCTGTGACCATCTCCTGTGCCATGTCCCCAGTGTCTGACCATCTCCTGTGCCATGTCCCCAGTGTCTGACCATCTCCTGTGCCATGTCCCCAGTGTCTGACCATCTCCTGTGCCATGTCCGCAGTCTGTGACCATCTCCTGTGCCATGTCCGCAGTGTCTGACTATCCCCTGTGCCATGTCCGCAGTGTCTGACCATCTCCTGTGCCATGTCCGCAGTGTCTGACCATCTCCTGTAGCATGTCCGCAGTCTCTGACCATCTCCTGTAGCATGTCCGCAGTCTCTGACCATCTCCTGTAGCATGTCTGTCTGCAGTCTCTGATCATCTCCTGTAGCATGTCTGTCTGCAGTCTCTGATCATCTCCTGTAGCATGTCTGTCTGCAGTCTCTGATCATCTCCTGTAGCATGTCTGTCTGCAGTCTCTGATCATCTCCTGTAGCATGTCTGTCTGCAGTCTCTGATCATCTCCTGTATCATGTCTGTCTGCAGTCTCTGATCATCTCCTGTAGCATGTGTGTCTGCAGTCTCTGATCATCTCCTGTAGCATGTCTGTCTGCAGTCTCTGATCATCTCCTGTAGCATGTCTGCAGTCTCTGATCATCTCCTGTAGCATGTCTGCAGTCTCTGATCATCTCCTGTAGCATGTCTGCAGTCTCTGATCATCTCCTGTAGCATGTCTGCAGTCTCTGATCATCTCCTGTAGCATGTCTGCAGTCTCTGATCATCTCCTGTAGCATGTCCGCAGTCTCTGATCATCTCCTGTAGCATGTCCGCAGGCTCTGACCATCTCCTTTAGTATTTTGGAAGAGAGCCTGGAGCTCCTCTGCTGTCTCTTTTTTTCTTAAGAACAGATAGAATAAAAAAAATGGAGTTCTCCTGACTACTTTAATTTTTTTTGATGAAAACCATGAGCACCTGCGGACTTGCGCTGTAATCGTGATGCATCGTGATGCATCGCGGAATCGAATCGAATCGAATCGTTGACTTGATAATCGTAATCGAATCGAATCGTGAGGCCAGTGAAGATGCGCACCCCTAGTAAACTGTGGAACTACTTTACAAATCAAATTATATGTGAAAAGAAAAGTACAGGTGGACAGACTGGAAACAAATAAATGGAGAACAATTACAGTGCATCAAGCAGGTAAGACAGGATGGATAGTAAAGATGCAACTCACACAAAAAGCATAAATAAAGTGGCAGAGACATATACACATCTTAGCCTCCAGTCTTAGGCCATATCTTACCTGGTAAACAGACCTCATTAATTAGTCACAGACATGTATGCATTGACTTTTTTATATGCAATCTGACTGATGCTCAGAGCTCTCTCTCACTCTCTGCTGTAGGATCCTGGTGTTGGGTTTAAAAAAAACCTGACTGCTGACAGGTACATGTGCTGCCTGTTTATTTTTGGGAAACCATTAATGGAGAATCCTGTTAGTCAGGAATAAGGATGGGCCGAACACCCCCCTGTTCGGTTCGCAGCAAAACTCCCGAACAGGGAAAATGTTCTAACCCCAACAGCGAACCCCATTGAAGTCTATGTTAGCTGAACAGGAAAAATTTAAGTGCCCATTTTGAAGGCTTATATGCAAATAATTGGCCATAAAAAGGGTATGGGGGTCCTGCCCTGGGGAAAATGTATCAATAAAAAAAATAATTTATTTTTTTCAGGTGCAGTGATTTTAATTATGTTTAAAGAGCAACAATAAAAATGAAAAATTCTGTTAAATATAGAGCCTGGGGGGGTTCCCTTAATGTTCCTGTAAAGTGGCGCATCTGTAGCATGCATAAAAAAAAATGACATTTCTAAAGAAGAAAAAAAAACAAGTCAAATTCCATTTAAAATGACTTGCAGTTGCAATTGCTGCCACTCCGCTATTGAAAACCTAAAGTAAAAAATGCTCTGGGGTCCCCCCCAGTCCATACCAGGCCCATTTGTGACTCTAATCAGTGTTAGGGCAGTTAGTAATAGCCCCAGGTAGCTTTACGGTACCACTAACCCCCCCTAATAAAGGTTTAACCCCTGATTGCACCCTAGTTAACCCTAGTTAACCTGGTTACGGCTGGGTGATGCTGGTTAGTTAATTTGTTTTTTATAGCATCAGGGCACCCGCCATATATTACCCAATAAAGGTTTAACCCCCTGATCGTCCGGTGGGTGACATTAGTTAGGTTTTAGTCAGTTAGGGTCTACGTCAGATTAGTGCCAGTAGGGCTAACACCCACGCATGCACCATACACCTCCCTTAGTAGTATAGTATCGGAACAGGTCACTATCTTTGATCTGATCAGAACTATATCAGTGTCCCCAATAGTTTAGGGTTCCCAAAAATGTATCGTTAGCAGGATCAGCCCAGATACCTGCTAGCTGCATTTAGCCCCTCCGCCCAGCCAAACACAGTCAAGCCCAGTCCACCCAAGTGCAGTATCAATCGTTTACTGTCATATACAAAACACAAAACACATAACTGCAGCGTTCGCAGAGTCAGGCCTGATCCCTGCGAATGCTAACAGTTTTTTTGGTAGCAATTGAAGCAGGCTCTAACAATCAGGTGCTATTTTTGCCCGTGAGATTCACTAGTTGTACCAGTAAACTTAGAGGCCAAAATGTCCAATCGGGGGTACACTAGTGAAGAGGTATACACGTTTCTGAGCATGACAGATGGAAGAGGAACTCACCCATCTGTCAGATTCAGGCTCAGAATACGATCTAGTAGACAACATCGTCACCCTGACAGTTCACAGACACCCTGCTCTGATGATGGAGTAGTGGTCTCCGCTAAGGTCAGGCGTACCCGACCCCGTTCTTCTTCTGTTGTTGAGGTGCAAGAATGGCAGGGCTCTTGTATGGAACAGAGAGCCAGTACCAGTGCCTCTCATCCTTCTGGTGAACTGGCAAGCACCAGCGGCCTAGCACACCCTGGTCGTAGTCAAACCAGCACTGCAACAACATGTGGTGACGTGGCAAGTCCCATATGTGCAGATCAAGCTGGTGCGGTGGCTAGCACAAGTAGTCTCCCACGGCCACCATGAAGACAAACACAGGCCCGTCGAGCCCATAGTGTGCTTCCTGCTGCATTTGCCAATCCTAATTGGGAGCCTGCCACTTCTGCAGCACCCATACTTCCCCCATTCACTGGCCAACCTGGAAATTCAGTTGGAAATAATTGATTTTATGTCACTTGATTTTTATTTGCTGTTTTTCACTGAAGATCTCTATATATCTATTGTGCACCAAAGCAATTTGTATGCTGGTTAATTCATCGCCGCTAATCCCCACTTGACCCTTGCCAGAGAATGAAAACCTATTACGGTTTCCGAATTTAAGACCTTTCTGGGCCTATCCCTCCTCATGGGCATAACTAAAAAGAGTGCGCTGAGTGGGTCAAGATGTATAAGCTCTGTGACAGGGCAACAGGCTATACATATAGTTTTATGGTTTACGAGGTAAAAGATAGTCACGTAGAGCCGGAGAACTGCCCAGACTACATAGGGAGTTCTGGTAATATTGTGTAGGACTTGGTGTTACCCTTATTCGGAAAGGGGTACCACTTGTACGTGGACAATTATTACACGAGCTTGACAGTTTAGTCACCTTTTTGATTATGGAATTGGCGTATGTGGCACTGTGTGATCTAACCGCCGGGGCTTCCCCCAACGGCTTGTAAAATCCCAACTTAGAAGGGGGGAGAGAGCTTGCTTGAAGTGTAATAAATCTTAGCAGTGAAGTGGAGGGATTCACGGAATGTTTTCGTTCTGTCCTCCCTCCACGCAGTTACGACAGTCCAAATTTCTGCGGTGACTGGTGTTGTGAAGAAACCCCTGTGTGTCCACGAATGCAACCTTGATATGGGAGGGGTGGACTTCAATGACCAGTTGTTGGCGCCCTGCCTAATTGCCTGTAATGCCAGACGCTTGTACAAAAAAGTGTCTGTATACTTATTTCAATGGGCTCTGCTGAACGCTTTTGTGCTATACAAAGCTTCAGGATGGACTGGATCCTTCCTCAAATTCCAGGAAGAGATCGTCACAGCCCTTCTGTTTCCAGAAGGTGCTATGGCCCACCTTCCCAATGCAAATGCAGTGAGCCGGCTGCATGAGAGGCATTTTCCATATGTCCTCCCTGGTACCCCTACCCAAAGAACACCCCAAAGAAGATCGTGTCTGCAAAAAACGTGGATTTAGGTGTGACACCTGTTTTTATTGTCCCTCCTGTCCTGACCAACCTATCTCTGCATTGGTGACTGTTTCAAACGCTACCACACACTAGTGGAGTATTAGTGTAGGGTACAGAACTACACAGTCCTATGACACACTAACACAGGGTCTTGAAAGATGTGATGGCCATCACATTTTGAGAGGCCCTAATCTGCAATATTCAGTTTACATTTTTTTTACAGTTTTTATAAAAGTGAAAAAAGTGAAAAAAAAAAACACACAAAAACACAAAAAAATATAAAATAAAAGAGCCAAAAATAATTGTTTTATTTTTCTGCTCTCTCTCTATTGTTCTCTCTCTTATGTTTGCTCTCTACTGTCCACTCTATTGTTCGCTGACTATTGTTCTATATCTATTGTTCTCTCTCTGTTTTATTTTTACTATGTTTTATTGTATTTGCTTTGCAGGTATAGTATGTCTTACTGTTATACTGTAATGTTACTTTGTTTTATTGTTAATCATAATTTGCTTAGCAGGTACACCATTCAGCTGCAGCACTGATTTATTTATCTTGACAGTAACAGTGTTTGCTCCCACGATACGTAAATCAGCGACTCCAGCACTGTAGGAGGTGATTTCACCACCACAGTTAAAAAAAATGGTGCGGGGCGTGGCCTGGACGGGAACCGAGATGGCTGCTTAGACAGAAGGCTCCCGCACTCGGAGGACGAAAAACACCTTTCTTGGGGTCTTAAAACCACTTACCCATGATGGGAAAGTCTAATAGGAGCACCTCAACACCCCGTGCACAAAAGGATCCAGGCACGCAGATCAGCGGCAATATCCCCGAGATATTCCGGACCAGACAAGCCGCTCAACTCGAGGCTTCACAAGCCGCGCAGGCCTCACACGCTTCGCAGGCCTCATCCCCGGACTCAATTAGAAGCACCGCGGATCCGATTATGGACGAGGACGACTCCGGAACTCCTCTCCCAAGCCTACTTGACCTGCAAAAAGATCTCCAAAGAGTCGCTCTAGACATCAAACATACTATGATGTCGGCGATCTCAGATCTCAAGGCGGACATTCACTCTATGAACGACCGGATCGCAGAAGTAGAGGAAAACGCCCGTACACAAGCCACCGCTATAAGGCAAGTACAGAAAACATATGATTCACATCTTCCACATTTATTTGAGCTCCATAGACAAGTGGAGGACCTGGACAATAGGGGACGCAGGCATAACGTGAGAGTGAGGGGGGTCCCTGAGGGAGTTGACCAGGCCGCACTACAACACACAGTGTGCTCCATCTTTAATGATCTGTTGGAGCGGCCAGCAGACTCCCCCATAGAAATGGAACGCATACACCGCGCATTGAGACCCCCTCCTCGGGATAATGAACCACCCAGGGACATTGTCTGCTGTATCGTTAACTTCCCCTTAAAAGAAGAGATTCTTAAAAAAGCGAGAGGCAGAGGCCGCATACTACTTAATGGTACTGAAGTGAAATTATTTCAGGACTTATCTCAAATTACCCTACAGAATAGACGCACCCTGCGCCCCCTGCTGGAGGTGCTCCGCTCGCACAATATCCAATACAGATGGAAATTCCCATTCTGCCTGTCGGCATCCACAAGGGGACGCACAGCGTTTCTTAGAACCCCAGAAGATCTACCCGCCTTTTGCGAACAAATGGATATTCCTCAGATGGATATACCTGAGTGGCATGCTTTCTACTTCCCCACGGATCCATGGAAGCCAGTCGCCTACAACTCATCTCCCAAGGCCCAGAGACAACGCTCCAGACGCCGTAGACTGGACCCCACATCACCCGGAGATCGCCAATCCCGCCGAGACCTCCCAGCCCGCAGTCCAGGTCTGGCAAACACTCCTCGTCGGAACTACTAGAAGATACCATCCTTGATCTGACCACACTGCTTCTACACAGTGACTCTAACTTCTCATCCCTTCTGGAACAACACCCACCCCCCCTCCCCCGGTTATCTTTTTATTTTCATTTTTCATTTTTTTCTCCTTCTTCTTCTCTCCTATGTTTTTTCTCTCCCCCCTTTTTTTTTATCTAGCGGAAGAAACAACACCAGTCTTTTCAAGAACCATCGCTGAAAACTCTTCACTTTGAGCCCAGACGCATATACAGGACCCTGGCAGATATACCACCATCCCTTCTGGATCTGTGAGTAACGCCTCGGCCAAGATTTGGCAGACTTGGGGTCCCTCCAACCACATCCCTAACACCAATACCTGGTTGGCATTTACCCTGGTTAAAACCCCTACGAACCATCCAGACAGTTCTCTTATACTTATGGCAAGGGGCTCTACTATTCTTAACTATTCTTAGTTATGTTACGTTTACTTGCTTGTATTACATGTTTTAAATGTTTTAAATGGTTAACATAGTTTACGTGTGACAAATAGTGGGAGCCTGGATTCCTACACCCATTGCTAGCACTCAATTTAGTGTATGGGCGATTTACAACCGCCGGACTAGCAACCAACTCTCTCCTCCAAAAGCATCCCATACCTCACCTATATCCTATACACCTTTACTAAGCTCTCTATCACTGACATAGAAGGAGTTGGTGCCAACCCATTCCTAGAACAGTAAACCCATATCATCTTTGCCACCTCCTTAAAACTCCGCTTCACCCAAGCATTTTATTACACTTGGAACGGGGATCCAGGCTCCCACAATAACAGATATATCCCCGAAAGGGGAAACAGCAGAAAATTTAGTACACAGAGGAAAATTAAGAAAAACTTTTTACAGAAAAAACACAGAAAATCCGAGTAGCAATTTTTCTCTCCCTCTCTAATGGGAAAACCCATAAGAGAACAGGCCTCCATAGATGACTGTCATTAATTACCTGAGATATGTTTATTAAGCTCTGAGGGGAACACTTGTATGTATCTCTTCTCCACCCACCCCGCTCCCCATCCCCCCCCCCCCTTTTTCTTTTTTATTTATTTATTTTTTTTTTTAATTCACAGCATATGGACCTTTACCACCCGCACACAGACTCCCAGAAGGTAATCCAACACACACACCCCCAACCCCCCACATACTATCATCTTGCATGATTCGTCCTCCGTAGTGCCGCAGCACTCATTCCTACCACAGCTCGCTTACCCACACAGCTGTCCATACGGACTAGAGCTACTAAACCGGATTTCTCCCCCATAGGTGGATAGGCAAGCCTACGCCCACCTCCGGTGTACCTCATTTACGTACCCACTCTATCTCTGAGGTACGTCCCCTCATTCTCCAGACTTCAAGTCTACTTACTTCAACTTCTCTTTACCTACTTCAACTTCTCTTTACCCCCTCTCTTATCCCCTCTCCTTCCCCCCCAGCTCCCTCTATTTCCTGTTTTCCCACTCCTCTTTTTACCCTACTATCTCCTCTGGGTCTGACTCCCTCTGTCTACTCCACACTTCCTAGACCTCACATTTACTGCATAGGGCGGTGGCCGCCTCTCCCCCCCTCTCCCCAGCCTCCAATCACCTACTGACTTACTCTACACCAAGTGCATAGGACACGATATCAACTGACTCAATTTAGCACTCCACAAACTCCTAAATACCCACAATGTCGAATAGAGCTGGAATCTCTACGCAACAGCTCTCACTCAAATGCCTATCACTAAATGTTAAAGGCTTAAATATACCAGAAAAAAGATCACAGGCACTATCTAATCTGACTAAACATAAAGCCCACTTCCTCCTGCTACAGGAAACACACTTCTGTGCAAAATACATCCCCAAACTGACGAACCATATATATAAGCAGGCACTTCACTCCACGAACCCAACATCAAAAACGAAGGGAGTATCTATTCTCATCTCCAAACACGCTGACTTCCAACTGAAAGACTCCCTGGTTGACCAAGAGGGCAGATACATTTTTATCAAAGGCTCCTACGCATCAAAACCAATCACAATTGCTAATGTGTACTGCCCAAATGAACACCAAGTGACTTTCTTCAGACGCATTTGTGACCTTCTTTCCACTTTCCATGAGGGTATATTAATTCTTGGTGGCGACTTCAATGTCCCACTAAACCCGAATATAGATTCCTCCACGGGAACTTCCGCACTCCCCTATCGGGCACTGCGACAAATTAAACTCCAACTACAGAACTTGACACTCCACGACTCATGGCGCACCATTCATCCGACTGTTAAAGACTACACATTTTTCTCCGCCCCTCACCAAAAATATTCTAGAATTGACTACATATTCTTATCCCAAACGGACTTAACACTCCTTTCCCACGCCACAATAGAGCCTATGTTCTTATCAGACCATCACCCCATCACGATCACCTTAACGTTCCCAGACTACAACAACAGAACCAAGACATGGAGACTTAACCCATCTCTTCTCAAAGACCCTGACATAATGAGACAAATAAATACCCGACTCCATCAGTATTTCCAAGAAAATCTCTCTCCAGACATAACCCCGGTCACACTCTGGGAGGCCCACAAATGTGTCATAAGAGGGAAACTTATAGCCCTAGCCACAAAAGAAAAAAAAATCAGACAGGCTCATATTACATCCCTCCTCGAAACTATCAATAGACTCAAAAAAACACACAAACAATCCACATCCCACTCTACACTACAGGACCTCCTCTATGCTAGATCTGCCCTACTGGAAGAATTAGGGAAACGCACAAGGCGTCAATATGTGCTTAGACAAAAAGTGTTCTACGAACACGGCAACAAAAGTGGGAGACTACTGGCACGCACTATACAAGCGGCCAAGACCTCTTCCATAATCCACCACCTACGTACCGACAGGGACGTGATGATCTCTAAAAATGAAGACATCGCAGCACATTTCGAAAACTTTTATTCTAAACTATATAACTTGCCATCTCAAAACATAGACTCGCCCAACACCCCACCTCGCCAATCTCAAATACTAGATTTCCTAGCCCAATACTGCCCTAAACCGATATCTCCTCAACAGGCCGCCACTTTGGAAGGCCACATGACCTCAGAAGAGTTGGACCTAGCAATAAAACAAATGAAAGTAGGCAAGAGCCCGGGCCCAGATGGCCTACCACTAATCTATTACAAAAGCTTCTTAAAAACCCTCTCTCCGCAAATGCTCAATGCCTTCAACTCCCTATCGGACCCTTCCACCTCACCAAGCAACATGCTCGAAGCCCATATAGCAGTCATTCCAAAAGCAGATAAGGACCCAGCCCTGGCGTCCAATTACAGACCCATCTCTCTACTCAATGTAGACATCAAACTGTACGCAAAAATAATAGCAAATAGATTATTACCCCTGATCCCCAGCCTGATCTCAGCAGACCAGGTGGGTTTTGTCCCGGGAAGAGAGGCCAGAGAGAATACCATTCGCACCTTAAACACACACCACTGGCTCGCCTCCTCAGAAACAAAGGGATTCCTGCTGTCTCTCGACGCCGAGAAGGCGTTTGACAGGGTGGCCTGGGACTATATGCGGGCAGTACTGAAAAGCATTGGTCTGCCGCCACACATGTGTAACTACATCAACGCTTTATATGACAATCCTTCTGCAAGAGTCAAAGCAAACGGCCTCCTGTCAAACGCCTTCCCAATAACCAATGGTACTCGCCAGGGATGCCCTTTATCCCCCCTTATTTTTATTTTAACCCTAGAACCCCTCTTAAATAGACTGCGAGCGAATACAGACATCCAGGGAATAACTATAAACAAAAGAGAATTTAAGGTTGCAGCCTTCGCAGACGATATCCTGCTAACACTCCAGTCACCTCACACTTCCCTCCCAAACTTACTGAAAGATATCAACCATTTCGGGGTTCTATCCAATTTTAAGATAAACTACACTAAATCACACGCTCTAAACATATCCCTTCCCCCACAGACGGTCACTCACTGCCAACATTCCTTTCCCTTTCAGTGGAAAAACGACACCATTACTTACCTAGGCATCCAAATCACCAAACGACTCACAGACCTATACGAACAGAATTTTCTCCATGCCCTCTCAAAAATCCAGATAGACCTAAAGGAATGGGCCACACTTAACGTATCATGGTTCGGGCGCTCGGCCCTAATCAAAATGATTATTCTCCCCCGCCTCTTGTACTTAATGCAGACCATTCCAATTCATCTACCCCCTGCATTCTTTTTTTCATATAAGAAGGCATGTACAACCTTCATTTGGAAGAACGGTCCTCCGAGAATCAAATACTCCCGACTGACTTGCAGCAAGACCAAAGGTGGAATTGCACTTCCAGATCTTTACAAGTATTACATTGCCTGTCACTTAACTAGGGTAGTGGACTGGTGCACCAATAAAACAGAGAAACCCTGGGTGACTCTAGAAGACTCTTTTATGCCTGGCAATTTACACAGTCTTCCTTGGCTCCCACCCAAACATTGGACACAACCAATCAAAAAACATCCACTCGTACACCCGTCCTTACTCGCCTTCACCTCCGCTATGACGACCTTTCAACTATCCTCACGACCAGGGCCTCTGACTCCCCTGAGGGGAAACCCAGATTTCCCCCCGGGGTCATCAAGTACTTTTTTAAAACAAGAATGGCCTCACGAAAAAGTCCAAGCACACCACTTTTTCCATGCAACCCGGATACGATCTTACGACAATCTCAAATCGATATCTCTCACCAAAAACTTTCCTTTTTGGACATACAGACAGCTGACACATTTTCTCTCCTCTACAACCTCCAGTGATACATGGTCGAGAAGACTAACTCCATTTGAATCCCTATGTACCCAAGATACGCCTCCAAGACATTTAATATCCATCATCTATTCTCTCCTCCAAGAATCACCACACCACTCACACACTGAATCCCTCCATATATCATGGAACAAAGATCTACACATAGACCTCACTAAGGAAGATTGGGAAACCATTCATGTCCACACCCACAAAGGCTCACTAAATGTTGCCATCCAAGAGAATGGATATAAAATACTTACCAAATGGTATAGAACACCATCTCGCTTACATAAATTCTCGCCTTCGATCCCAAACACTTGTTGGAGGTGCAATAAAGAAGTGGGCTCTATGATCCATATATGGTGGGAATGCCCGATCATTCAGGTTTTCTGGAGGGAGGTTCACAACATAATTCAACGTGTAACCACATACACCCTGAATTTTGACCCAGCACAATATCTCCTCCATCATACAACCTTATCTAAAAGATCCTACCACAGATCACTGGCCATGCACATGGTAAATGCAGCCAGATTATGCATCCCTGTAAAATGGCGCTCAACCAACCCCCCAACCGTCAGGGAATGGCTGACAAAGATTGCTAAGATAGAGGAGATGGAAGAACTGATACATATCTCACAAGATCGCATACAAAAGTTCACCAACCTATGGGCTTGCTGGACTCACTTCAAAAGCACTAATTGTTACAAATCATATTTCCCGACATAGTACTCCCCCTCTCTTAAGAGATGTGGAGACCTCGGCAACCCATGGCCCCGGGGTGGGCTGGCTGGGGGGGGGGGGCGGCCCCCCTATCCCCTCCTTCTTTAACCTAATACCTAACGTTCACCCCTCCTTCCTGTCCCTCCTCTTTCCCCTCTCCCCCTCTACTTCCCCTACCCCTATATTCTCCCCCGCTAAATCTTTCCAATACTCACATCGCACCCTATGTATATCCCATTCTCACTCAGACCTAGACATAACCTCTCCACATTATCAAACTGTGCCAATTGGACACAGTCAGGAATCTAATAGAGACAGACCTTTCTGTTTTAGTTTCACACAAGTTTACTTATCTTATTTACTTTGTAACTGATCCAAGTGTAAATGAACCACGTAAGATACTCCTGTTTTCTATATTACTTGTATACAGAAAATGTCTCGTTGTAAATTATCTAAACGGTTCTTCTTTTATGCATTTCTATTACCCTACCATACGCTTGAATCCCCATGACGTCAATAACAGCAATACGTATTGTATCATTATCCTATAAAATGTCATGGAATATCTGTCAAATCTGTTTAACTGATTATACTTGTAATCGTGCTTATTTTTCAATAAAATCTTTTTTGTGGAAAAAAAAAAAAAATGGTGCATGTATGCCCATCCTTAGAAGTGAGTGGATGAAGGGCGGTATTCTAATGGTGGGCATACCCACCGATCAATGTTTAATAAAGATATTCCTGCGCTATCGAATATGGAGATGGCTAGGGGTGGAACAGCTGCATGCACCTATTAGGGTAAACACCTGACCTAAATAGATATTATATGGATGGATGGTGCAGCGCTAATCCTGTATATAAACCTCTGGTGGTTTAAAAGGTCATATTATAGTTCACTATAGTGTGTATAAAATAGTCTGGGAAACCAGTGACATATTCTTACAGGTGATGTATCTCACTAAACAAAAATAAATTAATAAAAAAATGTGGGTGTAAACAAAATATCAGCCTAAAAAACTTAGATCATCATATCAATAACTAGTTCAGCATAGATGACCATATCAGTGGCTGGTTCAGCATAAGTGACAAAAAAACAATATTAAATAAAGTGCAGCGTGAATTGTACTAAATAATTAACAATCCAAAATTGGCAAAGTGCATTGTGCAAAACACTGTGCAACATAAATAACTACATCACATATTGGCTTATAGTGTTAGACAACAAACATTCCGTATAAAGTGCAAATGTGCAAAAAAGGAACCAAAGAACTCCAAACTATATAATTATGAAATATTAGTGAATGTCCCAAAAATTAATTTCTCTGCATGAGAAAAAGAACATTGCAATGTATGCCCAACAAGGACCAGCGACGTACTGGTATGTTGCTGGACTTTGAGTGGTTATACCAGAATGATGCCTGCAGGTTTAGTTATCATCTTGGTATCATTCTTTTCAGCCAGTGGTCGGCTTTCATGTAAAATCAATCCTAGCAGCTAATTAGCCTCTAGACTCCTTTTACAAGCAGTGGGAGGGAACGTCCCCCCTCCCACCTCCTTCCATGGTTTTCTTGGGCTCTCCTGTCCCAACAGGGAACTCGATAATGCAGCTGGTGGTTCTGCCAGCTGACAATAGATCTGATCAGAGACCAGAATAGCTCCAATAATCTCTATGGCCTAAGAAAGCGGAAACGTCAAGCATTTTTATGACTTAGGTTTTGCCGGATATAAACAGCATCATTGGGAAATTGGTAAAGCATTTTATCACACCGATCTTGGTGTGGTCAAATGCTTTGAGGGCAGATGAAAGATCTAGGGTCTAATAGAGCCCATTTTTTTCAAAAAAGAGTACCTGTCACTAACTATATTTACATTCCCTGAGATAACAATAAAAACGATTACAAAAAAATGAAAGGAACAGTTTAAAAATAAAATAAAAAAGCAAAATAAATAATAATAATAAAGAAAAGCACCCCTGTCCCCCATGCTTATGCGCAAAGGCGAATGCAAGCATCGGTCTGGTGTCATATGTAAACAGCTAATGCACCATGCATGTGAGGTATCACCGTGAAGGTCAGATCGAGGGCAGTAATTTTTGCAGTAGACTTCCTCTGTAAATCTAAAGTGGTAGCCTGTAAAGGCTTTTAAAGGCTTTTAAAAATGTATGTAGTTTGTCATAGCTGGATATTTGTGCGCAATTGTAAAGCGTCTCGTGTTTGTTATCCATGTACTCGGCATAAGATCATCTTTTCTGTCATCAAACATTTGTGCAATATAGTGTGGTTTAGTGCATTCAAATTAAAAAAGTGTTTTTTCCAAAAAAATTGCTTTTTGAAAAATTGCTGCACAAATACTGTGTGAAAAAAAAACATTGCAACACCCCCATTTTAATCTGTAGTGCCTTTGCTTTAAAAAAGAAATATAATGTTTGGGGTTCAAAGTAATTTTCTTGCAAAAAAAAAAACATTTTTCATGTAAACAAAAAGTGTCAGAAAGAGCTTTGTCTTCAAGTGGTTAGAAGAGTGGGTGATGTGTGACATAAGCTTCTAAATGTGCATAAAATGCCAGGACAGTTCACCCCCCCCAAATGACTCCTTTTTGGAAAGTAGTCACCCCAAGCTATTTGCTGATAGGCATGTTGAGTGCATTTTATATTTTGCCACAAGTTTCGGGAAAATTAAATTTTTTTTATTATTATTGCACAAAGTCGTCACTAAATGATATATTGCTCAAACATGCCATGGGAATATGTGAAATTACACCCCAAAATACATTCTGCCGCTTCTCTTTAGTACAGGGATACCACATGTGTGAGATTTTTGAGAGCCTAGCCATGTACAGGACACGAAAACCAAGCACCGCCTTCAGGCTTCAGGGACCTAAAGGTTCTGGTATGAATTTTGAGGGGGACCCCCACGCCATTTTTAAAAACATTTTGGCAGGGTTCCCCTTAATATCCATACCAGACCTGAAGGGCCTGGTATGGAATTTGGGGTGACCCCTACGCAATTTTTTTTCTTTAATTTTGGTTTGGGGTTCCCCTTAATATTCATACCAGACCCAAAGGGCCTGGTAATGGACTGCGGGGGAATCCCATGCCGTTTTTCTCAATGACTTTTATGTGTATTGTCAGGACCGACAATTCATTATAGCCGCAAGTACTTTTAAATGACTTTTTTTCCTTTAGAAATGTTATTTTGTGCAGGGACTGTTGTAAACACGGGAAACATGCACCACTTTACAGGCATTCCATAGACACCATGTAATCAAGCTGGATGTACCTCAGGACAGCTCCTTGTAGACTCCCACTTTCTTTGCATATCCCCGTAAGCCCTAGGAACCTTTAGAGCTGTGGGAGCTCTGCTTAGAAGTAATGGGAGTATTCAGCTACGGGGATACGGAAAGAAAGTGGGAGTCTGCAAGGAGGTGTCCTGAGGTACATCCAGCTTGATTACACAGTGTTTGTGGAGTTCACTGCCAGGAAATCAGGGATCCTGCACCTGATCCATTCTACCACCTTTCGTATACAGCACCGCATTCAGATCCTTGAAGGATCACAAGCTCTTCTGACCCACTGTCGTAAGACATGTGTGTCCATCCCAGCTGGTAAGAGTATCCATCTTCTTATCCCTGAAAAGTTATTTAAAGTGACTACAGCCAACCTGTTTCCTTCTCCACTGTTTTGGTGTCACCTTAACAGGAAGAAGCTTATCTTGTCTACTTCTACACTTTCTGTGGACTTCATTTTGCATGACCCATTGTAGTTTTACCCACTATTGGATTTTTGCACTTTCTGTGCTTTGCACGTTCCTTTAATATCGTTTTGTCACATTGTGCAGTCACTCAACATTGTGTTTTGAGCATATGTATTGGCATTTGCACTATATTTATAGCGCTACACTATTTTTACACTATTTCTGTTCGACTTTGTTTGTAATGCCCCGTACACACGGTCGGACTTTGTTCGGACATTCCGACAACAAAATCCTAGGATTTTTTCCATCGGATGTTGGCTCAAACTTGTCTTGCATACACACGGTCACACAAAGTTGTCGGAAAATCCGATCGTTCTAAACGCGGTGACGTAAAACACGTACGTACGTCGGGACTATAAATGGGGCAGTGGCCAATAGCTTTCATCTCTTTATTTATTCTGAGCATGCGTGGCACTTTGTCCGTCGGATTTGTGTACACACGATCGGAATTTCCGACAACGGATTTTGTTGTCGGAAAATTTTATCTCCTGCTGTCCAACTTTGTGTGTCGGAAAATCTGATGGAAAATGTCCGATGGAGCCCACACACGGTCGGAATTTCAGACAACACGCTCCGATCGGACATTTTCCATCGGAAAATCCGACCGTGTGTACGGGGCATTAGAGTGTTAGCAGCTCTTGGCACATTTTCATTTTAATATTAGCGCAGTGTTTTCCCCCCATTTCACATACTATAGACACCCCCCTGGTACGAAATTTAAAGGAATATTTCACTTTTATTGTTTCACTTTAAGCATTATTAAAATCACTGCTCCCGAAAAAACTTCCGTTTTTAAAACTTTTTTTGCAGTGATGTCCCCTGGGGCAGGACCCAGGTCCCCAAACACTTTTTATGACAATAACTTGCATATAAGCCTTTAAAATTAGCACTTTTGATTTGTCATGTTCGTGTCTCATAGACTTTAACGGTATTCGAGTGTTCAAACAAATTTTTTGCCTGTTCGCATGTTCTGCTGCGAACCGAACCGGGGGGTGTTTGGCTCATCCTTACTTTGCAGTTTTAGTAAATAAACTCCAATGTGTTAATGTGTTCTTGCTGCCTTGCTGAATAAAAGTGCAGATAAAAACAGCTTCGACTGTTTTTGGGTGTCCCTGCCTCATGCATGGTTTACCATTGCCACTAGAAAATGAGCTTGCCCCATTTCCAGTATATAAAATGAGATAGGTCAATGTATGAACAGGTAAAAGCAGAGCAGAGCCAGTGGCGGCCCATGAATTGTGGGTGCAAATGTGGCGCCCCCTCACACCTCTGCTGCCCTCCCTATTCATGTGACTGTCCCCTTTCAGGACGCCAGACACATTAAATACTATGGTGGGGATAGGCAGGGGGTGTGTATTTTGAAGCACATAATTAGAGCCAGAGGCTCTAATAGGCTTCAAAATAGGGTGGGCTCGGGTTGCAGAATACTGCGTCCCGATCCCACCCTGTTGTGTGGCATAGCAAATTCATTTTCGCTATTTTCACACTAACGTTCCTCTCTGACAATCAGCAGGCAGGTCAGTGAGACCTGTCTCCCGATTGGCCAAAGCATTAGGCAATCCCATTGGATACCTAATGCTTTGCCTGAAGAAGAAACATGCTGGAGAAAGAGAGCCACCGAGGAAGAGATCAGCCGAGCCGCCGAGGAAGAGAGTCGCAGAGGAGGAGTGCCGCCGCTTCCTGCCAAGGAGGAGAGCCCCGTCACTCCAGGAGAGGAGCTGTAAGTGCTGCCGGGTGTGTTAGTGAAGTGACAGCTGAGCCTGGCTGCATTTGATGGATACAAGTGCCTGCATTTGATGAGCACAAGTGGCTGCATATACTGGGCACAAGTGGCTGCATTTTATTGGCACAAGTGGCTGCATATACTGGGCACAAGTGGCTGCATTTGATGGGCACAAGTGGCTGCATTTGATTGGCACAAGTGGCTGCATATACTGGGAAGAAGTGGCTGCATATGATGGGCACAAGTGGCTGCATTTGATTGGCACAAGTGGCTGCATTTGATGGGCACAAGTGGCTGCATATCCTGGGCACAAGTGGCTGCATTTGATGGGCACAAGTGGCTGCATTTGACGGGCACAATTGGCTGAATTTGACAGGCACAAGTGGCTGCATTTGATGGGCACAAGTGGCTGCATTTGACGGGCACAAATGGCTGCATATGATGGGCACAAGTGGCTGCATTTTATTGGCACAAGTGGCTGCATATGATGGGCACAAGTGGCTGCATTTTATGGGAACACGTGGCTGCATTTGATTTGCACAAGTGGCTGCATTTGATTGGCACAAATGGCTGCTGGGCACAAGTGGCTGCATATACTGGGCACAAGTGGCTGCATATGATAGGCACAAGTGGCTGAATATGATGGGCACAAGTGGCTGCATTTGATTGGCACAAGTGGTTGCAATTGATTTGCACAAGTGGCTGCATTTGATGAGCACAAATGGCTGCATATACTGGGCACAAGTGGCTGCATTTGATTGGCACAAGTGGCTGCATATACTTGGCACAAGTGGCTGCATTTGATGGGCACAAGTGGCTGCATATCCTGGGCACAAGTGGCTGAATTTGATGGGCACAAGTGGCTGCCTTTTGATGGGCACAAGTGGCTGCATTTGATGGGCACAAGTGGCTGCATTTGACGGGCACAAATGGCTGCATATGATGGGCACAAGTGGCTGCATTTTATTGGCACAAGTGGCTGCATATACTGGGCACAAGTGGCTGCATATGATGGGCACAAGTGGCTGCATTTTATGGGAACAAGTGGCTGCATTTGATTGGCACAAGTGGCTGCATTTGACGGGCACAAGTGTCTGCATATGATGGTCATTGGGCACAAGTGGCTGCATATGATGGGCACAAGTGGCTGCATATGATGGGCAGAGTGAGGCTGAAATTGATGGGGGGTTCAGTATTTTTCAGTTTGTTTGTGCCCCCCCAAAAAAATTTGAGCACCAGCCACCACTGAGCAGAGCTGACCTGCAAAATAGCTTAGGGGCATACACACTGACATCAAAACTGGCTGCATTTGATAGGCACATGTGGCTGCATTTGATGGAAACACGTGGCTGCATGTACTGGGCAGTAGTGGTTACATATGATGGGCACAAGTGGCTACATTTGATTGCCACAAGTGGCTGCATATACTGGGCACAAGTGGCTGCATTTGATGGACACAAATGGCTGCATATACTGGGCACAAGTGGCTGAACTTGATGGGCACAAGTGGCTGTATTTGATGGGCACAAGTGGCTGCATTTGATGGGCACAATTGGCTGAATTTGACGGCACAAGTGGCTGCATTTGATGGGCACAAGTGGCTGCATTTGATTTGCACAAGTAGCTGCATTTGATTGGCACAAGTGGCTGCAATTGATTGGCACAATTGGCTGCATTTACTGGGCACAAGTGGCTGCATTTGACGGGCACAAATGGCTGCATTTGACGGGCACAAGTGGCTGCATATGATGAGCACAAGTGGCTGCATATGATGGGCATTGGGCACAAGTGGCTGCATATAATGGGCACAAGTGGCTGCATATGATGGGGCACAAGTGGCTGCGTATGATGGGCACAAGTGGCTGCATATAATGGACACAGTGGCTGCGTTTGATGGGCAGGGCACAGTGACTGCATTTGATGGGCAGAGTGAGGCTGCAATTGATGAGGGGGGTTCAGTATTTTTCAGTTTGTTTGCGCCCCCCCAAAAATTTTGAGCACCAGCCACCACTGAGCAGAACTAAACTGCAAAATAGCTGAGGGACATACACACTAACATCAAAACTGTTTCTGAGAGACCATTGCCTGTTGGGTTCTCATAGCGGTTTTACCACTTAAGCCCCGGAAGGTTTTACCCCTTCATGACCAGAGCATTTTTTGCTATTCAGCTCTGCGATACTTTAACAGGCAATTTCAATCATGTAACACTGTACCCAAATGCAATTTTAATGATTTTTTTCACGCAAATAGAGCTTTATTATGGTGTTATTTAATCACCACTTTTTTTATCATATTTTTCTTATATACCGTATATAACCCCAGTATAAGTCAAATTTTTCAGCCCTTTTTTTTGGGCTGAAAGTGCCCCCCTCGACTTATACTCGAGTCACCGCCGTCTGTCTGCATGATCAGCGTGTCATTCAGGCAGACGGTGGCCGGCGTGTGATACTTCATTCAGAGGCTATTCCAGCTTTCAAAAGCCATGCCTCCTGCTCATCTGTGAACAGCTGTCAGTGTACAGCCTATCACGGACATTCTCTCATCCTCGTCCGTGGTATGAGAATGAGAGAATGTCCGTGATAGGCAGAACACTCAGCAGTCAGTGGTCAGCCTATCACAGACGAGGAGGAGGCATGGATTTTTAACAGTGGAATGGCCGCCGAAGTGTATTATCACACGCTGATCATCGATCGCCACACGGAGGCTGCACAGGACATAGGTAGGCTGCACATGGACACAGGACACATGCACACAGGACACATGCACACAGGACACATGCACGCAGGATACATTCACATGTACAGGACACAGGACAAATGCACAGGACACAGGGACACAGGACACAGGGACACATACACATGTACAGGACACATGTAAGGGACACATACACATGTACAGGACACATGAACAGGACACAGGGACACATACACATGTACAGGACACATTTACAGGACACAGGGACACATACACATGTACAGGACACATGTAAAGGACACAGGGACACATACACATGTACAGGGCACATGTACAGGACACAGGGACACATACACATGTACAGGACACATGTACAGGACACATGCACAGGACACATACACATGTACAGGTCACATGCACAGGACACATACACATGTACAGGACACAGGACACATGCAAATGTACAGGACACAGGACACATGCACAGGATACAGGTAGGCTGCACAGGACAAAGGGAGGCATGCAGTTGCAGATGGGCATTGCAATAAGGGTCAATACGTTTTTCCCAGTTTTTTGTGGTAAAAATAGGGGCCTCGACTTATACTCGGATCGACTTATACTCGAGTATATACAGTAAACAAAAAAAGACCAAAAATTTTGAAAAAATAAATATATTTTCTACTTACTGTTTTAAAAAAGATCCAATAAAATCAAATTTTGTCATAAAATTAGGCCAAGATGTATTCTGCTACATGTCTTCAGTAAAAAAAAAATCCCAAAAGGTGTATATTAATTGGTTTGTGTGAAAGTTTTAGTGTCTACAAGCTATGGTATATATATATACTGAAATTTACACAGTTTTTATTTCTGCCTGCCTATCACATTTCTTGAGGTGCTAAAATGCCAGGGCACCATAAACACCCCCACATCACCCCTTTTGTAAAGTAGACACCCCAAAATATTTGCTGAGAGGCATGTTGAGTGCCTGGAAGATTTTATTTTTTTATGCAAAGTTTGTCATTTTAATAAGATATTTCTCACACATACCATAGGTATATGTGTAATTTAACCCCAAAACACATTCTGCTACTTCTCTTGAGTATAGGCATAAAATATGTGTGAGAACTTTTAAGAACTTAGCTGCGTATGGGGGCTGAAAAGCAATGAACACTTTCAGGCTATTAAAGGGCATAATTCTCTCACTTCATTTCCTTACTATCTATCACAGTTTTGGAGGCACTGAAATGCCAGAATAGTACCCCCCCTCCTCAAATGGAGTGTCTACTTTCCTTTTTGGAAAGTAGACACTTCAAGGTATTTTCTGAGAGGCATGTTTAATTTTTTGCCACAAGTTTTTGAAAAAAAATGTTTTGTTTTTTTTTACACAGAGTTGTCAATTTAATGAGATATTTCTTACACATGCCTTGGGTATATGATGAATTCCACCCCAAAACTTGCTACTTCTCCCAAGTATGGGTGTACTGCATGGGAAAGACTTTTTGGCAGCCTAGCCATGTACAGGCCTCCAAAATCCAATGACCACCTTCAGGCTTTCAAAGGGCATATTTAGTCATGTACCTATCACAGTTTCAGAGGCCCTGAAATGCCAGGATAGTACAAACCTCAGTTTGGAAGGTAGACACCCCAAAGAGTGTGATAAGAGTCACAGCGAGTATTTTGCAGGTCTAATTTTTTTTTTTAAGTTTTTAAAAAATGAAAAAAGAAAATAAAAAATATATTTTCTTTTTTTTACTTTATTTTCCAAAAATGTGTGGCAACAAATGAGATCTGCAAAATACTCGCCATGCTCCTTAGCAAATACCTTGGAGGGCCTACTTTCCAAAAAAGGGTAGTTTGGGGGTTGTTTTGTACTATCATGGCATTTCAAGTCTTTTGAAACTGTAATAGGTAGTCAGGAAGTGATATGAACTGAAATGAAGAAATTATGCCCTTTGAAAGCCTGAAGCTAGTCACTGGATTGTGGGCTCCTATATATGGTTAGACTGCCAAAAAGTCTCTCACATGTGGTACCCCCATACTCGGGAGAAGTAGCAGAATGTGTTTTGGGGTGTAATTCCACATATACCCATGGCATGTGTGAGAAATACCTAATTAAAGTGACAACTTTGTGTAAAATATTTTTATTTGTTTTTAATTTTCCAAAAACTTGTGGCACAAAAAAAACCTTGCATGGACTCAACATGCCTCTGAGCAAATACCTTGGGGTGTCTACTTCAAAAAAAACAGAGCCTAACAGATTCCTTAATTCACATCATACAATGTGGATGAAGAAAAAAAGTCAAAAAATGATATGCTCAAGCATAACCGTGATCTGCCCACTGACCACCCCAGGCCCCTAATGCTTGGGCATACACATTTTTATTAACTGCTGATGAGAAATCTCCTCCTGCAGTGCTACAGGCACTGACCTATATATTCTAAGAGCAGCACCCTGCTGACTGGCGTTCCTGCAAAGCAAACAACAACGGTTAACAATAAAATACAGTAACAATGTAACATGAACTCAATAAAACTATTTTTTTTTACTTTTTTTATTTTTATTTTTTTACTTTTTTATTCTTTTTTTTTTACTTTTTATGAACAATAACCTTGCAGCCTATGATCTTAGGGTCTCTCAAAATGTTATAGCCAGTTTCCTGACTACCTAACATCTTTTGAGATCCATGTGTGCAAATTCTATACTTTAGACTGTGCTGTACCCTAATAATACAAAGTTAGTGCAGCGCAAATAGTAAATGTCCTTATAATCTCATATACCAAGCATTGAATCTGCTACCAGAATCGATTGGTCCATTGTGCCCACTTTCGCCAGTTCCTTTAAAATATGTGCTTCAGTATAACCTTTTTGTAAAAACTTCTCCGCCATGGCATTGGCTTAGGGAAAAAATCACTGTCGAGAAAGCAGCTGCACCGAAGGCGAATAAATTACCCTCTAGGTATGTTGAGCAACCATGAATTATGGTGACACCTATCTAAGGGAATGTAACCGTTCCGGTCTGTTGGTTTACAATAATTCCTGGTTCTGTAAGCACCATCATATTTGAAAATTTCTAAATCGAGGAAGGCTATGCAGGAATCATCAGCATTCCAAGAAAGGCGAATATTTTTGGTATTGCCATTGAGCCTAGACATGAATAATTGGAGGCTGATCAAATCTCCCTCCCATATCATGAATAGGTCATCAATATATCTTTGGTAGCAGACCAGCTGTGCCGGTCTACCACCAAAGACATACTCCTCCTCCCAGTGTGCCATGAAGATGTTCGCGACACTAGGCGCGAACCTAGCACCCATAGCAACACCGAGTGTTTGTAAAAAGAATTTTCCACCATACCAGAAATAATTTCTGGCAAGGCAAAACTCTAGTGATTTCAATATAAAAGATTGCAGCTGGGAAGAGAGATCAGCCCTAAAGCCCATTGTACAGAATGAACGGCATCATGATGTCCAATGATCGTATACAATGAGCCGACATCGGCTGTCACCAAAAGACTATTGTCCTTAAAAGGCAAATTCTCAACTATTTGAATAATGTGTTTTGTATCTTTTAAAAAAGCCATAGTGGTGGATACTAAAGGTTTCAAAAAATAATCAATGTATTGCCCCAAACGCGCAGAGACCGAGTCAATGCCCTTGACGATGGGTCTTCCTGGGGGTGCCTGGGGATCTTTGTGATTCTTAGGTAAAAAATATATAATCGGTCTCCTACAGGCACTAGGGACCAGATAGGAGGCTTCCTTTTTGTTCAATACACCACCTATTTTTCCTGAAGTAATTAAAACTTCTAATTCGTCCCTAAATTGAGTGACAGGATCCCTACCAAGTGCCTGATAATTCTTCCTATCAGGCAGTAACCTGTCCATCTCCCCTGAATAATATGACTTACTCATGATATCTAATCCCCCCCCCCTTATCAGCGGGTCTAATGACCACATCTTTTTTCTTTTCTAATGTACTGATACCTTTTTTAAAGTAGGAGGGATCCCCTACTCTTCTCACTTTCATATCCTCATATCCTCTAAATCACTAGCTACCATATTTTTAAAGACCTCTACGTGTCTATGGTCACTCTTTGGGGGGTTAAACACGGACTTGTTAGCCAAATTGGAATGTGTACCCAGAGTGGCTGTAAAAGCCAATCTTTCCCCTGGTTTAGAGAGAAAATATCTTTTGATATTTAAAGTCCTTACAAACTTTTGTAAACTAATGTATGTTTTAAACTTACTGAGATTACGTGCTGGGGCGAATTTTATATTTGATTTGATACTATTTTTAATAAATTGCCAAACGGTATACACTTAGAGGATCTTTTTCTGTTTTTGCTATTTTTACTTGATACCACCTCATGTTATACTGCATTGGAGGATCTAATCAAGAAACCCAAAGAGCGATGTTACTAACCAGATCCAGTCTTTATGTGACCACTGACGGATGTTGAATATTGGTGTCCTCAAGAGATCCAGGTCGCAATCAGTTCCTAAGGAACCCAGGCTCACATGACCTCCTATAATTAAGGGGTCCACCGTGTCTGGTAAGTGCATTTATCTACTGGTTTGGTGATTATTGGTGCTCGTGGGAACTACATCAGTGTTTTTCTACCAAGATCAAATGCTTGGTATATGAGATTATAAGGACATTTACTATTTGCGCTGAACTAACTTTGTATTATTAATTGTTTCTTTAGGCTGGTGAATCGTATAGTGTTCAGCTTGCATTTTACACTCATTTTACATTTATTGTTTGCGCTGATTGCCCTAAGTTTTTTATGTGCTGTACCCTAAACTAATACTGCACTAGTGTGTGGTAGAGACGGAAGTAGTCCTTGATGCAGAGATTTTTTTTTTTTTTTGGAAAATTATTTTTTATTGTTAACGCAGAGATGTGATGCAGTGACCAGGTCAGCCAGGATAGGAGGGACAGAAAAAACGGTGTCATGTCTAATCCTGTGTCAGCTACAGACACAACATCTGCTGTGACTTTTTGGTCAGGGTACAAGGAAAGACATCATGAAAATGCTTTTCATGCAACTGGCTCACTTCATCTGGATATGGTGTTTTATGGGGTTTTGATCATAGCACCTTCTGGAAACAAAAGGGCTGTAATGATTGCTTCCTGATATTTTAGGAAGGATCCACTTTTTCCTGTTGCTTTGTAAAGCATAGATGAATGCAACCTCGGGCTGCTTTGTATATGAACAGAAGTGAATGGCCAGGAGCTGTCATTTGGCCAGGATTGTGTGGTAAGAATGTCCTTTTCTTTGTAAATGTTAGTTTCAATGTAGTATGTTGTTTACATCATACAGATGTGCCACTTTACAGGCAAGGTCAGGACATCCCCCAGTGCTGTTATGTAATGGAGTTTTTAATTTTTTGTTTGACCTTAAGTATTACCAAAATCTCTTCTCCTTGCCAAAGAGAATTTAACTTTTTTTATTTTATTTTTTTGCACTGCCAGCCCCCAATGCCATTTGTTTGACTGTCTCCTGCCTAATACCCTAGAAAATGAGCAGAATTGATTTTTTACAATCAGGGATCAGGAAGGGATTTTTTCCCATGCTGTAACAAATTGGATCCTGCTTTTCTGGGTTTTTTTTCGGCCTCCCCTGGATCAACTGTGGGTATAAGATTGGGTATATGGGATTGTATGATATTTTTAATTTTATGGTTTTTTTTTTTTTGTGGTTGAACTAGATGGACTTGTGTCTTGTGTAACTATGTAACTATGTAACATGTACTATCTCTTATTGACTTCAATTGGGTTTGGATGCAGCACCCGAACTTTACTGATGTTTCCCTGAGCCAGCTTTAAACCAAACCCAGGTGTTTTCAGCTTATCAGCAATAAATATATAGGCATTACACATATACCAACTCACCCCGATGTACCTTTTACTTGGAGGACTGTATCATGAAACATACTAAAGAGGATAAGAAATATTTAGCAACCCTGTAATCTAACTAGTGGAATGTAATGCATTGAATATATGTTTTGCCTTTGAAAAAAACATCAACACTGTAAGACAGAATGAATAATTTTTATTACAGAAAATACAGTTAATTCTTTGGAGATTTTGTCAGGGTTTAATTGGATATCTACTTCTCTTATTTCCTTATATTCAGTGATACGGTTTGATAGTTTTGAAATAGCTTTCTATTTCTGCTGCTGAAATCTAAATTGCTTGGAGCCTACGATTCAGCAAAACCTTCGGATTTTACTTTATTTTAAAGGGGACTTTAAATAAAAAAATGCTAACTTTATATATTAAATTTAACGAAGGCAAATTACAGAGGAGATTAGGTGCCTGGAAGCCCCCTCTGCACTAAAAAATGAAATGAAAAATCATTGATTTTTCTTCCTCTTGAAGAGTTCATTCATAGACAAAGTAGACACAGGGAGTATATTTTATTTTACATATTAATTGCTGAACACTGTATTTTATCTGCAGATCTCTCCTTTCTGTCCAAAAACTGGACAGCTGCATAATGCTTTCTGATTGTGAGAAATACTAAAAAAAGCCAAGCAAGGATTTCAGGTGAAGCTTCTCACATCTTGTTTTGACAGGCAGAATCATCTCTAGAAACTGTGGTTAGCTTTTTGACAACACTATAAGGGCACCTGGACTTTATGGAGCCCTTAATAAAGATTTATTTTGTTGTTTTTTAAATTTAGTTTTTTTTTTGCCCAGAGTTTGTATAATGGCTATGTATATAATTTTCTTCATTTATTAAGGTCAAGTTTCAAGCCATGGGTGGCCTTCCTGGCACCACGTGGCTTGACAATAGTCAATTCAAAGACTGACTGAGATGGGTGGAAAATTTTCTGCCAAACAGTGACTGCATCCTATCAGATGCAGTCACTATATGGGTATTCAGACAGCTGTCTGTGCTGCAGCTGTCTAAAAACAAGAGCTGCAGTGGAGATTCATCCATTCACTTTGTTTAGAGCAATTCCTCTCATTCAGCCCTTTCAGAATGGCTAGCCTTGTATGGCTAGCCTTACTGACGACAATCAGCTGCAGTCTTTGTGCTAATTGATAGCCAGAGACCATGTGATGTAGGTTGCATAGGCTGGCTATGTTAGGAATATGTTTTTATTCATGTACTCATGTACTCTACTATACCTTTATTTGGTAATGTTTGCATCTGCTCAAGTGATTCATTTGATCTGTGGTTTTTAATGAAAGACTCTCTTTTATGTGCTATGTGCCACGCCTAAAAACCAAGACTATGATACTGAAATTTACTAATAGCACTAACATTTGAGTTTAAGCTGGTCCTATTAAAGCAAATAACAGAATAAAAGTAAAAAAAGGCTTTGTTAACATGAAAAAGCAAAGCATCCCATTCTAACACATGTACTGTGCTAAGCTATGTGTTAATTTTTGTGAAAAATGAAAAAGAAGAAGAGTGGGTCTGTCCAAAAGTTATAATAGGATAGACTATTCAAAGGTACCTTAAAATCTGCAGAGAACGTCACACAGCCATAGATACTGCCCTTCTTTTTACACTATGTCAATAGTATAGTGCAGAGAGTCTGGGGAAATAAGTTACATTTTGATAAAAGAACATTTTCTGAATACCACTGGAAGGATATATCTTTGGTATAAAAATGAGCTGTGGCTTAACCCTTATTCCATCAAATTGCTGTAGTATGTAGATTTATATTATTAATGAAAGGTCAACCACATTTCAAGTTAAAATATGCACCAAATACTATACAAGCTCCATAAGGTGATTTGTAGATAAAAATTCAGAGACTGAATATTCAACGATTCAGGTTTTACATATTAAATAAACATCAAGATTTTAGAGCAGAGGTTTGTAACCATCAGTCTGTAGGAAAAGACAGCTTTGTTTCTCTGAGATGTCAGCCAAAAGGGTGTGTACATTTCTCATCGGATTCTATGATGAGCAAAATTAGGAGAGAAGTGTTTCTCAGTGTGCATCAATTCATGTGTGAATAAAGTTGAAAGGAAAGTGTTTGTGCGGCACAGGAGGACATGCTGTTTTATCTTGCCTTTCTTACATGTGGTGAAAGCCCCGCTTAATCAGAATATTATCAAAAATCTGTTGCTTTTGGCCTTGTTATTAACAAAGAAGTCTGCAGCAAGCTATTTTAAAATAATTAGTTGCTGTTTTAAAAGCAACCTTCTTCCTAAACAAACAATTAGAAAAAATAAAGTAAATTTAGGTCCAAACTGTTTGAGAAATTCTCAGTCATGTGAAAGGTAAAGTCTAAATCTTATGTCCCTAGTAACAGATTTTATAATCTGCCTGTTAACATGTAGATTAGCTCCCCCTTATGTCTAAAAGCCATATTACCATCCTCGGGGGCACACAAATGAAAGAACAGTGTCTTGAGATTTATTTGTTCAACTGTACAATTTAAAACAGAGTTCACACTTTACTAATACACTGAGGTGTGTTAATGCATTTAATTCATTGAGAATAGGCTGTCAATGTACTACGGGAAATTAAAGAAAGTGTACATGATCCCTTTTTTCCAATGCAGCACACCACAATTTACGCTATGTGCATTGTGGTGTACTGTGGTGTGTTGTGCTGTACTCAACAAGGCACTGGGGTGCCATCCACATGCAATGCTCATAGAGCGAATGTGTTACTAAGAGTTGAGGAAAGGCTCATCAACAAACATGTTTTAGTGTAAATGCACCTGGTTGCTTGCTCAATTTAGAATTTTGTAGTGAGAATATTTAAGTAATAATTACATTGACTTTACAGCCACATGTTATTGGTTGTAGTTTATTTATTTAGCAAAAAACATCCCCATATAGTTAATGTTGATATTGCTTTCATTTTACATTTTCTGTGATATACTGTATGTAGTCCTGGAATGAGCATTTCATTGTGAATACAGCTGTGCTAGGCGTGGAATGGTTGCAAATCTGGAAATCCCTGTTTGGGATTTAAATGAGCAACTAGCAATACTGCAAAGCATTGACAAAGTGGATAAATGCTGGTTGCTCACAAAGTACTCATTGATAATAGATTGGACTGGTAGGTGATTTACTTACAATTAGAAGAAGGGGTAGAAGAAGAATGTCAGGAAAACACTAATGCTAATAAATGTGCCTGTTTGGCTAATATCGAGGAGGCAAATTCAGGTAGCAGTGCTCATTGCTAGAAAAAGTGTAGTATTCAGTTTGAATAAAAACAGAGACAACCTAATTAGCATTTTTAGTTATATGTAAGGGCAGTATAATGATTTGACAGATAAACATTTGCCTATAAAAGTAAAGATTTTGCTTAGGAGGGGTTCTTTACTAGTGAACTGCATCAGGTAGTAAGAACAAAATCAGTAAAGGTCTTCAAAAAAAAAAAGGACTGATTTTTTTTTCTACCAAACAATATACGAAAGCAGTGGCACAACTACCACCATAGCCACTCATGCAGCCAGCCACTATGGGGCTCAGGGTAGAGGGGGGTGAGCTGTCCTTAAGGCCCCTTTCACACGATCGGACCTTTCAGGTCCACCTGTCAGTTTTGACGACGGACCTGAACGGGCGCTCCATGTTAGTCTATGGAGCGTCGGATGTCAGCTGAGACATGTCCGCTGACATCCGACGCCGTCCGATCCGCTAAAAGCAGACAGATGGCCCTACGTCCAGGTCCGTCGCTGGCAGATCGGATCGGGTGAGATCTGACGAAACATGCTGTCCGTTTTCGTCCGATCCCTCCATAGGCGGCAGCGGCACCTGACAAGCCCCTCCCCGCTCAGTGAGCAGAGAGGGACCTGTCATCCGCTGGCTCAGCGGAGATCAACGGACTGATCTCCCGCTGAGCCGGTGGACCGAGGCGTGCTCCATAGAAACAGAGTCCGCCTCGTGTGAAAGGGGGCTTAGGGTCCTTGTACCACCCATATCTACCATTTCATTACTTGCGTTGGAAGCACCATAGCCACCAGTGCTAGATTTTTTTATTTTTTGCTAAACAAACGAAAAAAAGACTGAAAATATGGAAAAAAACAACATCAGTTTGTTATTTTTGCTATTTGTTCATAGCTTGTTATAACATTTTGCAAACAGGCAATTTTTCTCCTTCACTAATGTGCGCTGATGAGGCTGCATTTATGGGCACTGATAAGCAGCACTGATGGGCACTGATGAGGCGGCACTGATGAGGCAGCACTGATGAACACTGATAAGCGGCACTGATGGATGGCTCTGATGGGCTCTGATGGGCTCTGATAGGCAGCACTGAAGGGCACTGAGAGGTGGCACTGATAGGCAGCACTGATAGGTGGCACTGATGGGCACTGATAGGCACTGATAGGTGGCACTGATGGGCACTGATAGCCAGCACTGATAAGTGACACTGATGAAGAGGCACTGATGGACACTGAGTGGCAGCACTGATGGGCACTGATCAGTAGCACAGATGAACACTGATTGGCAGCACTGGTGGCCACTGGTAGGACTGCACTGATAATCAGTGCCCTGATTATCAGTCCTGATGTCCCCTTAAAACAAGCCGGTTATTGGCTCTCTTCTTCTCTCCTTGTGCTGTCAGCGTGAGGAAAAAAAAGCCAATAACTGGATTGTGTTTACATCCTGTGATCAGCTGTCATTGGACTCAGCTATCTCAGAGAATGCCACCCGCATGCCGCAGGGGGCACACGGGCAGCGAGATCACAGGAGGATATCCATGGAAACTAATGCCCCGTACACACGAGGGCAGAAAAGCAGAAAAGAAAAAAAGCAGATCTTTTCCTGCAGAAAAGATCAGACGGAACAAATCCATCGGACATTCCGATCGTGTGTGGGCTTCATCGGACCTTTTCTGTTGAAAAATCTGACGGACCTTAGAAATAGAACATGTTTCAAATCTTTCCGACGGACTTGATTCCTATAGAAAAAAACATTCATCTGTATGCTAGTCAGACGGACCAAAAATGACGCGAGGGCAGCTATTGTCTACTAGCTATTGAACCTCCTTTTCTAGTCCGGTCATACGTCATCACGTTCAAAACTATCGGACTTTTGTGGGATCGTGTGTAGGCAAGTCCGTTTCATCAGAACTCCGTCGGAACTCCATTGAAAAGTCCTTCGGAGTTCAGTCCGACGAGAAGTTGCTCTATAGTTTCTCAATTTCCAATAAACCTGAATGGAAATATGTTTTTAAATCTTTTTGCAAGCAGTCAGATGACCCCAAAGTTCTGATAATTGTGCTTGTCTGTTCGCCTGGTGGATGCCAATGGAATGACATTATGGCCCTTATACAAAGCTATAATAACTAAAGGATCATATGAAAATATAGTAAATAAGGCTATTAAAAAAATACTATCCCTGGAAAATTAGCAGATTTTTGTCCAAATTTAACCAAGGGCCTTGTCTGGTTTTCTCTGAACCAAAATTGAGTTGTAAGAAGCTGTATTTGGTTAACATGAGTCAACCATATTAACAGTGATATTTCCCCAGGTTCTTCCACACTGACATTTGTGATTCATGCACCATAACATATGCAGTGAATGGTAAGTGAATGTCATATTCATGGAATACTGCTGATATACAGTACTGTGCAAAAGTCCTAGACAGGTGTGAAAAAATGATGGAAATTAAGAATGCTTTCTGAAAAAGAAGTGTTAATAGTTTTTTTTTTTTACAATTGGAAGTGAAAAAGTACATGACCAGAAAAGAAATCCAAATCAAGTCAATATATGGTGTGACCACCCTTTGCCTTCAAAACAGCATCAATTATTTATTTAATTCTTGCAGGTACACTTGCACATAGTTTTTGAAGGAACGCGGCAGGTAGGTTGTTCCAAACATCTTGCACAACTAAGTACAGATCTTTCGTGGATGTAGGCTGCCTCAAATCCTTCTGCCTTTTCATGTAATCCCAGACAGACTCAATGATGTTGAGATCAGGGCTCTGTGGGAGCCAGACCATTACTTCCAGGGTTCCTTGTTCTTCTTTAAGCTAAAGGTCATTCTAAATGGCATTGGCTGCATGTTCTAGTTAGCTTTCCTGCTGCAGAATAAAGTTGTGGCCAATCACATGCCTCCCTGATTGTATGGCATGATGGATATTATCTGCTTGTATTTCTTGAGATCACCATTGATCCTGATCAAATCTCCAACTCCATTTGAAAAAATGCAGCCTGAAACTAGCTAGGAACCTCCACCATGCTTCACTGTTGCATGTAGACACTTAATATTGTACTCCTCTCCAGGCCTTTGGCTAACAACTTCCTCCTGCTACAGCCAAATGTTACACATTTTGACCCATTAGTCCGGAGCACCTGCTGCCACTTATCTGCAACCCAGTTCCTATGATTTCATGTATAGTTGAGTTGCTTAGCCTTGTATCCATGTCCTAGGCACAAAAACATAGGAACTGGGATGCATAAAAATGGGAGCAGGTGCTCTGGATTGAGGAGTCACAATTTAAAATAGCTGTAGCTAAAGGCAGTTTGTTTCTGAAGGGCTAAAGAAGGTACAAAAATCAATACAGTAGCAAGGTGCTTTGATAAGGGCCTGGCATGGTTTGGGGGGCTTGTATTTAATCTTGTTTTTTTTTTGTGCAGTGTACCCTGTTAAAATCAGGTCTGGTATATATTTTGGGATCCCCCTTTAAATCCATACCAGACTTGTATCAAAAATAAGTATGTGATATGTATTTTTATGGAGAACCCCACACCATTTTTTTCTGTGGTCTCCCCAATGATGAAGTGCATCCCTGACTGTTTTATTTACAAACAGAACAAAGTTGCTGGGAAATGTTATTTAAGGACATGCAATTTAAATTGTATTTTTTACTTTGTAAATGTTGCTTTTTCTTATTTACGTCCTACAGGTATACCACTTCACAGGCATGGTTAGGGCATCTCAAATCTAATATATTTAATTTTTTTTTGCATCGGTACATGCCTCCCATGGCAGTTCCTAGCATCCCATGCAATTTGTTTGATTTCCAGGGGTCCTATTTGTTTAAAAAAACAAGTCAGCAGGGAAATGTCATTAAATGACAAAAAGTATTTTTTCTTCTTTCTATTTAATGTCACTTTGCTGTAGTACATCCTTAATAAAAAAGCTGCACCCTGGCAAATGGCATTTTTATTTATTTTTTTGCATTGGTACATGCCCCCTCCCCCTTCCCCCCTGGCAGTGCCCAGCTCCCTATGCCCTTGCTAGACAATTCAATGCCTTTAGTCTTGAAAATGGAAGTAACTTAATTTCAAGATTCTTCTCCCAATGATTTGATGGGTTTGTATTAAGGTTCACAGTTTGCTTTTTATTTTTTTAGGTGTTTGCTGAACCCACTTGTAAATTGAGCTCAAGCTAATTCATTCATCACTAGTTCTAAATAAACACACCTTGAAATTAGAAATGATAATTATTTATTGTTGCTGTTACATGTATCAGTGACAGTCTCAGCTTCACATCTTAGATACGAATGAACAGCCATCATTGTTGCCATTACCATCAGACTACTCTGCTAATCACTGCCACAAATAGGTAAGAACATAAAAAGTAACAATAATAATACCAACATTAAAAACAACATAGTTATTGACGTGCATATGGACCATTTCTGCTGCTGTTTTTATTGATAATTTCTGCTGGTGCTATTTCTCCATTTAATACCCTTGACCTCACCACCACATGTATAATCACTGAAAAATGAAATTAGTAAATTTGTTGGTGGTGAGTATATACAGTATATGACATATACAGATCTAAAGAAGTAGGGCTATTAATAGGGAAAGCCTTACGTGTTTTATTTATTCCCAAAATCACATTTGTACAGGCTATAATACACATGGAATACACTTAGCTTGACTAAATTCTGAATGTAACTGTGGGGAGTAATGGTCTTTGTAGTTAAACCCATGACACTTTGATACTCTGGGTTTCTGTTTCAGACAAAAGTCATTGGCAATGGATCAACAAACAGTGTACAACTGTTACAGTATAGCTTCTGTCCTTAATGTACAGAAGGTAATCTGCTTATATGTTACGCGATCATCTGATAAACCAAACAGATGTTCTCATTTATTCTTGGAGTATAAATTAACATCAATGTATTACTAATTAGATAGAATAAAGGCTCATTGTCAGGCTGTAACCATTTATACTTTCTCACAGTTCAGTGTCAAGGTTGTCTAGCTTTGGTTACAAACTGTCATTTGAGCTGTTGCTTATCTGAGACTCATTTCAGACGTGCCTATGATTCAGTTGCAAAGGGACTGGTGTCAAATTAACATTTGTAGATCTACATGCTAATGATTAAAGTAAGAAAAAAAATCTTTGATGTTCTGTACTACTAAAACTGTACTATTAAATATTTGCTAAATATTTTTTCTGACAAAAAATTCCAAATGTGTATTTTATTGTCCTTTGCAGGCTTACTTTCTTGTAGTATGGTGGTTGTACAGAGTAGTCTAAGATCACCCAATTCAACCACTTTATAAACGACACCGGATAAAGCACCATCAGGTGGCTGTTGTGCTATAAACAGAAACACCAAGGGATGGCTCCATTCGCAGACACAGTGTACAGAGCCGATCCAAGTGACTGTTGTGAGTGGTCTTAGACAGGGTTGAGCTTGGTGTTCAGTCCAAACATTAGTTCAAACTGAACACTGGCTGTTCAGAAGTTCGCTTGAATGCAGAAAGTTTAGAGCTTTCTGTTTGGAAAAACCCTCATTCTGTGTCTAGAAATGGTTGTCAAAGAAGCAGCAGTCACTGCATCTTTACCAACAGATGATGCCAACTGACCTATTCACTTAGATGGCTGGGAATCCCTGGCCATGTAAGAAAATGGGGGGGGGGGGGCAATAGAGTGGGCTACATCATTGCCTAAATATAACCACATTTTTGATAAAGCACTTACTGTAACACATAAATGTTCACGGAGAATGCTTCTGTACCCAGCCCCAAGGGAATACTGTACTTGCAAAAGAAAGGGAAATCATAAATTGGTTGCGCGGGTGGCAGGGGCTTAATAGAGTACCAAATGAACCACACAGATATACATAAAATATATATTCTTTATTCATAAAGTGCTAAAAACATGTCCATCACGCCATCTGATTTGATCCATATTGCATCTCTAAGAACATATTTATAACTATGGTGTAAACAACCCTTATAATGGGTTGTATTTTTTTCCAACCCAGGGAGTAATTTTGATGCTGTTAACAACCCAGAATCAATTAAGCCCAAATCTGACATGTTTTGAGACTTGCTGTTCCTCAGGGGCTATTTCTTATGTCTTTTAGAAGAACAACACAAAATAATCAAAGTGATATCAGCACTCCACACCTGCCTGAAGGCAATGTAAAAATTGCATGCTATATTACATTGCTTACATTACACCAGTCATATAATCAGGCTCAGATCAGAGTTTACAAGCAGATAGCACCACACCCCAAAAGTATAATTGATAGACTTGTATGCATTTAGGAATTATTGATGAATGTATTTACGTCAATATCAACATTAAGGCCATAAGGGACATACAATTTCAACCCAAGCCATTTCCTGTTCAGAAATCTCTCACCAGGGAACTTCCTCTCCATTGGGGTCTATATTTATTAATTCCCAAAAAAAAAGAGTATTAGAGGGGTCTCTATTGTTCATCACATCATAATGTCTAGACACCGAATGATTTTAAAAGCCCTTTCTGATATTATTTATGTGTTCATTAAGTCTGTCACCCATAGGGCCCGCTTAGTCCTGCCCACATATTGAAGCTCACAAGGGCACTGAATCAAATACAGCACTCCAGTAGTGGACCAAGTGATAAAAGGCTCAAACGAACGGGAAGTGCTCATAGAGACAAAGCCATTCACCCTCGCACCTCTGCAACTGTTAAGAGTGCAGACTTGACATTTTTTGCAATTGTAATAACTCGTAAGATTTTGAAAGAAACACCAATTTTCCTTTGGTGGATCCCGAACACTCAGGGCTATCCTGTGTCTCAGAGAGGGAACACCCCTATACGCTACCTGAGGCTTCTTGGGTAAGACATTACTGAGCACCCAATTGTTGCCCAATATATGCCAATGCTTTTGTATTAGCCACTTAATATTCTGATGTTGCACAGAAAATGTAGTGATAAATGGGAAGGAGAATATAGTGACATCCCTATCGTTAGGTCTCTCTATCAGCAAAGGCATCCTATCCAACTCAAGTATGGATCTTAACGTAGTTTGGAGGGATTCAGGATTGTATCCCTTTTCTACAAACCTACCAAATAAGACAGCTGTCTGTGTATCAAACTCATCCACCGCGGTACAGTTGCACCTGGGTCGCATAAACTGGCTTTTAGGCACTGGTCTTACCCACGGCTCATAATGGCAACTGTTCGAGGAAATAAAAAGTTGGCTTAAAAAAGGTTGCTTTAACAAATCTCTCCCCCTTAAATGAAATCCTTAGGTCCAAAATGTTAATCTCCTCTATGCTAGCCTCAAAATTTAGACTAATGCCCCTATTGTTATTATTAAGTAACGCCATAAATTCAAAGAGTTTGGAGTTACTGCCATCCCATAGAAGGAGGAGGTCATCTATATATCTTGCCCACATGACCACCCAAGGTCTCTGCTAGGTATAGATGACGTCCTCCTCCCATTTAGCCATGAGTAAATTGGCCAAGCTCAGGGTATATTTAGCCCCCATGGCCCCTCCCCTGTCCTGACGGTAGAACTGGTTATTAAACCAGAAATAGTTGAGCGTTGCCGCAAATTACAATAACTCCATAATGAACTCAAGCTGGAGTACAGAAAGTCCAGACTTGTGATCTAATTATAACTTAACTGTCTCTAGACCCAAATGATGAGGGATAATTTTATGTAAAGAGGATATATCTGCTGTAACCAGCCACAACCCTTTTTTTGGGGTGAGGTTGGACAGCAAGTTAATGACGTGCCTTGTATAATTAGCACTTCCTGTTTGTTTGAGATAGGGCCTTTCATCACTTGTTCCAGTACTGGAGTGGTGTATTTGATTCATTGCCCATGTGGGCTTCAATATGTGGGCAGGACTAAGCAGCCCTACAGGTGAGACTTAATGAACACATAAATAATATCAGAAAGGGCTTTAAAAATCATTCGGTGTCTAGGCATTATATAGTGATGCACAATAGAGACCCCTCTAATACTCTTTTTGGGAATTGATAAATATAGACCCCAATGGAGAGGAAGTTCCCTGGCAAGAGAGATTTCTGAACAGGAAATGGCTTGGATATATATTTTAGGTAGAAATCATATGTCCCTTATGGCCTTAATGTTGATATTGACGTAAATGCATTGAGCAATATTTCTTAAATGCATATAAGTCTATCAATTATATATTTGGGGTGTGGTGCTATCTGCTTATGTTCAGTTATTTAGAATGAGAGAAGGGAATTTTGGTTTATGTGTACATTTAAATTTGTAAGTGGTAATATTCCTACTATCCACTAGATGTCATTTTTGATTTTGACTAGATGTCATCTTGGTAAAGTTTTTGCCTGTGACACTTTTGTATAAACTTTGCCATTTCCTGTTCATAAAAAAACTCATCGTGCGTGGTTGGTCATTATGGGTGAGATAAAATGTGATTAATATGCCAAGGGTTTGGTTTTATGGTTACAGGGAAAAGCTGTTTCCACCTATTGTAGTGGTTGCAATCAGTAAATAAATAGGGGTTTTTGTAAAACCTCCAGCATTTTGGGAGTCTATAAAGGAGGCTTGGTTCTATTCTGGTGTAATTCGAGTACGGCTAGCCGAGGCTCGGATTGAGGCTTGGGTGCTATGTATGGTATTTAAGAAGGTGACTCAGTGTGCTGCCCATGCCCCTGGACGATGTCTTCTGTTATGAAATGCATAGGGGGGAACGGTGCGCTGACATCACCATTACCCTTGTGTCCCGGAAGGACAGGTTTGTTTGATTGTTTGATTGTGCGCCGGCTGGCACATCAAACTCAAGGCGCTATTGTTTTATCATTGCTGTAAGTGCAATACTTATTATCTCAATAAATGTTTAATGGATTTTGCACCATGTGGAGCCTTTTGTCCTTTCAGTGTACCGCTTATACATCCTATTAAGTGATGCCATAGGCACAGGGGAGCCGTGTAACCAGGAGAAAGGCCCAGGCTGGGTTTTAAGCCAAAGGCACAGAGTAATCCCTTCTAATGAGGGATCTACTGGAACTGGTAAGCAGTTAATTCAGCTGTTGGTGGAGACACTGTTGCACAAGGTGATGGATTGTGGAGTCTAACAATAATAATCAAGATTCACTATTTTAATCATTGGTGGACTGATTTATGGACTCTTGGTTTTTCATTCAATTTCCATGTGAATAATTAGCAGGGCTTTTTTTCAGGGGGGACTTGGTGGAACTCAGTTCCACCACCTCTGGCTCAGACACTTTGGTGCCTGCTCACCACAATCACTTGTAAACACAGAAGTGACAACTCTGTGTGTAACCCCCCTGAACTCTGCACTCTGTATGTAATGCAATCCTGATATTTAATGCCCCTTTAAGACCCTTCTACTGTTTGTGAAATATGACCACACCCACTATTTGATGTGATTTGGAGGGGTTTTGGGGGGTCGTGGTTGAGTTCCAGCACCTATTGTTTGAGAAAAAAAGCCCTGATAATTAGTATGATTCTATTTTTATATACTATTACTGAACTGTAACTATGTCATACAGGAGAATTGCTGCTTGATTTATTTATATTGTTTATGTCTAATTTCCCAACAGCGCAGTTTTTTTCATTTCTTCCCATGTGCGCAGAACGACTTCAGTGGGTAGGCAATCAGAAGGGCTCGGCAGCCACAGGGATCCCATAGGAGCACTGCATGGATACAGGAAAAAAAATTTAGAAAAAAGAAGAAAAAACACCAAAAACTACCAGAAAACAAAAAAAATAATAGTAATTAAATAAATAAATCAAAATAAAAATCAACCATTGTACAAAAAATCCAAAACATCAAGAAAAAAAAGAGACTAACCCTAGCAGAGAATCATAGGTCCATCCAGCGGCACGGCTGCCTCAATCACCAAAATGGGGAAGCTGCAGGCACAGCCATGCCATTCAGAGGGACCTACAGACACACACACACACACACACACACACACACACAAACACACACACACACACACACATATATGAGTACACCCCTCACATTTTTGTAAATCTTTTTTTATCTCTTTTCATGTGACAACACTGAAGAAATGACACTTTGCTACAATGTAAAGTAGTGTGTGTACAGCTTGTATAACAGTATAAATTTGCTGTACCCTCAAAATAACTCAACACACAGTCATTAATGTCTAAACCGCTGGCAATAAAAGTGAGTACATCCCTAAGTAAAAATGTCCAAATTGGCCCAAAGTGTCAATATTTTGTGTGGCCACCATTATTTTCCAGCACTGCCTAAACCCTCTTGGGCATGGAGTTCACCAGAGCTTCACAGATTGCCACTGGAGTCCTTTCCACTCCTCCATGACGACATCATAGAGCTGGTGGATGTTAGAGACCCTGCGCTCCTCCATCTTCCATTTGAGGATGCCCCACAGATGCTCAATAGGGTTTAGGTCTGGAGACATGCTCTTGGTCAGTCCATCACCTTTACCCTCAGCTTCTTTAGCAAGGCAGTGGTTGTCTTGGAGGTGTGATTGGGGTCATAATTAGTTTTGGAATACTACCCTGTGGCCCAGTCTCATGCTCTGCTTTAGTATGTCACAGCACATGTTGGCATTCATGGTTCCCTCAATGAACTGTAGCTCCCCAGTGCTGGCAGCACTCGTGCAGCCCCAGACCATGACATTCCCACCACCATGCTTGACTGTAGGCAAGATACACTTTTCTTTGTACTCCTCACCTGGTTGCCGCCACACATGCTTGACACATCAAATAAGTTTATCTTGTTCTCATCAAACCACAGGACATGGTTCCAGTAATCCATGTCCTTAGTCTACTTGTCTTCAGAAAAGTGTTTATAGGCTTTCTTGTGCATCATCTTTAGAAGAGGCTTCCTTCTGGGATGACATCCATGCAAAACAATTTGATGCAGTGTGCCTGAGTGGAACCTGTTCTGCTAAACTGCTTTATGGTCTTGGCCACCATGCTGCAACTCAGTTTCAGGGTCTTGGCAATCTTTTTATAGCATAGGCCATCTTTATGTAAAGCAACAAGTCTTTTTTTTCAGATCAGAGAGTTCTTTGCCATGAGGTGTCATATTGAACTTCCAGTGACCAGTATGAGAGAGCGAGAGCGATAACACCAAATTTAACACACCTTCTTCCCATTCACACCTGAGACCTTGTAACACTAACGAGTCACATGATACAAGGGGAAGGAAGGGGAAGGAAAATGGCTAATTGGGCCCAATTTGTACATTTTCATTTAGGGGTGTACTCACTTTTGTTGTCAGTGGTTTAGACATTAATGACTGTGTTGAGTTATTTTGAGGGGACAGAAAATTTACACTGTTATACAAACTGTACACTCACTACTTTACATTGTAGCAAAGTGTCTTTTCTCCAGTCTTGTCACATGAAAAGTTAAAATAAAATATTTACAAAAATGTGAGGGGTGTACTCATGTACTCACTTTTGTGAGATACTGTATATATATATATATATATATATATCAAAAAAGAAGTTTCTGCCCTCTCCACCTCACTATGGTGGAGTAATGGGCTGTAAAGACAGTCTCCATTCAAGTGGTTCTATTACAGGAGGCAAACATGCGCCCTTCAGTAGATCCCCAGTCAAGCATGCATCCTGAAGTCCACCCTGGTCAAAAATGGCTGTGGTGACCTCCCGCAAATGCATAGTGGTGGCATGCGGTGGCTATATTTGGAGCCATATGTGCTACAGTGATTAGGAGGGGGAACCCTAATCCAGAGGGGGAAAAAAAAGGCGTCTCTGGGCCACTGAAATAAACTGCCATCCAAAACAGTCCCCCACACCTCACACAAACAAAGCATCTTCCAACCATCATCCCACATGTTTTTTGTGAAGTACCCCTTAAAATCCATTTCAGACTCAAAGGTCGCAAATGTGATTTCACTGTCTAACTGTACCATTTAAAACAGGGATATAGTTTAGAAATGAATAGCAAACGATTTGCACTACTTGTGGGCTTTGTGTGACTTGTTTATTATTTCTTTAACTTTCTATATCTGCACATCTGCACCTCCTCATCTTTATCCTCCCAATTTATGTGATCTATTAACAAATGTCTTCATCTCCTCCCTCTGTGCTTGACCTGTATACACTATATTTAGCATTACCATTACCAAGCTCCATGTTTTGGCTGCCTCAATACCAGTATGTGTCTTCATTTCCAAAAAGTATCAAAAAAATAAGATTAAACCCAGAGGTGTCAAGTTTCCCAAAATGGTAATTTTGCAGTTGTTCCTACTGTCCTGTCATTTTTATTTTAACAAAAAGTAAAACAAAATAATAGAAACAAGTTTTTGTTCAAATGTTTGGGTTATTTTTCCTTTGTATAGTAAAAATAATTTAAAAAACAATTGTTATTAAATACCACCAAAGGAAAGCTCTATTTGTCTAAAAATAATTTGAATATAGTGTTCCATGACAGAGTAATTATCACAACACTAGAAACTGAAAAATGGCCTGGTAGTAAAGGAATGTTACAGGCTTGTACTCCAATGATCTAATTCTAAGAGGTAGCGCTGCTTTGTCTTAAAACAAAAGCAATTTTTAGATACTGTGATTTTCAGAACTGAAAAACATAGTATCTCTATTCCGTTTCCTAAGCTACATCAACACCTGTAAGCCATAAATAAGAATCATGAACTTTCAAATGATGCAATTGCTAACCTAGATATGAACATCTTTTTCTAGGTTTTCCAGAGTGTGTTTACACTCTCAAAGAGCAAAGAAACAAAATACACAGGACATCCTACTGTTTTTAAATCAAAGAAGACATATTTTTGAAAGGAAAAAAAGGCTAAATATAACAAAAAAAAACTTGTTTGCTTTTAAAACTTGCCCTAGGTTTTTCTCTTTATACAACTTAATACGGGGTTCTGCCCAGAAAAAAAAAGCCAGCAGCTACACATACTGCACCTGCTGGCTTTTAAAAATAGAAAATAGAACACTTTATCTGTCATGAAGTCCAGCGATGTCGGCAAAGCAGCTGATGTTTTCATCAGCTGTCGGGTGCTGCCGCCACCATTGCTTCACACCGGCAACCCTACTGCGCATGCGCAAGGCCACGCTCCTCTCTCCTACTGGCCCTGCGACAGGGAGAGGAGGAGGAAGAAGGAGGGAGCCCGCGATGATGTCCTGTGCCGCGGCCCGGACTCCCGGAAGTGGGAACAGGATACTTGTCAAAGACAGGTATCCTGTCGTCGCCCCTCCAAAGGTGCCAATTGTGGCACCGGAGGGGGAGAGGAGACAAATGAGTGAAAGTTCCACTTTTAGGTGGAACTCCACTTTAATGTGTACGATATTTCAGAGAGTATCAAACTTTGCAGTTTACATATTGGAAAAGGTTATAACCCTACACAGGAACTTTGTGGTTGAAACATGTTTTGATGGTAATAAATATATTTCTTTTGTCTGTTATATTTATATATGTATGTTGGTCTTACAAATTTACAAATAAACCCTTATATGAACTGAAGTACTAAAGTGATATTAAACCCAAATCCAAAATTATAATATATTGCAGCTTACCAATCCTTAGATGTGGTGGCTGCATTGGTTTTCCTTTTTCAGGCTTTTTCCCCTTCTGTTTTCATCTGGCAATCTGGCCAATAACCCACCTCCTGTATTAGAGTGCCCCACTCTGGATGAAGGAGCACAGGGGCACCTTTAGACAGCAGCATTGTCAGTCTGGGGGAGGGGTGTGTTAGATGAACTAAAAGATTTATATTCACTAACAAATTGAAGCCAATCTCCAGCTCATACTGCAGTTACACAAGCAGTTACAGCAACAGTTTTTTTTTCTTTTGGTATAAATAAAAGCTGATCATTGTAAGCACCCCTGTAGGTAGTACATGGTTTCTCGCATCCCTCTAAATTGCTACATTTGCATTAAAGCTTGTTCTGATTTACTGGCTGGATCACCAGGTAACAATAATGGAAAGAAAGCCTAAAAATGAAAACGAATGCAACCACCTATCTAAGAATTGGTAAGCTGCAATATAACAAATATTTACTTTTGGGTTTACTACCACTTTAACCACTTCCCGTCCGCCCAACATCATATGACGTCGCAGACTTTGAGTGGGGATATCTGAATGATGCCTGCAGTTAGACATCATTCAGATATCTTCTTTTACAGCCGGTGATTCCCTTCACTGTAGGAACAATCATAGCGGCTGTTCAGGCACTTGATCATTTTTACAGACGGCGGGAGGGGTTGACCTCCTTCTACCGGAGATGGAATCGAATGGCGCCGGATGTTGACCATAGAGATTTTCTGCAGGTCAGATGGTCCTTGAAGTCTCTATGATCAGGCACGATGTTATGACGTCACGCCTGGCCTCTGCATGTGAAAAGGCGAGATCTGGGGACTTATAGACCCCAGATCTTGCTGTAAAGAGGACCTGTCATGCCCAATTCCTATTACAAGGGATGTTTACATTCCTTATAATAGGAATAAAAGTGATCAAAATAAATGTAAAAGGAAAGCATCAAAATATAAAAATAAAAGTAAAATAAATAAAAAAACAATAAAAAATGTTAAAGCTTCCCCATCCCTGCATGCTCGCTTGCAGAAGCGAACACATACGTAGGTCGCGCCCACATATGTAAACGGCATTCAAACCACACATGTGGGGTATCGCCGTGAATGTTATAGGGCATACATACGGTCAGACTTTGTTCGGACATTCGGACAACAAAATCCATGGATTTTTTCCGACGTATGTTGGCTCAAACTTGTCTTGCATACACACGGTCACACAAAGTTGTCAGAAAATCCGATCGTTCTGAACGCGGTGGCGTAAAACGCGTACGTCGGGACTATAAACGGGGCAGTGGCCAATAGCTTTCATCTCTTTATTTATTCTGAGCATGCGTGGCACTTTGTCTGTCGGATTTGTGTACCCACGATTGGAATTTCTGACAACGGATTTTGTTGTCGGGAAATTTTATCTCCTGCTCTCCAACTTTGTGTATCGGAAAATCCGATGGAAAATGTCCGATGGAGCCCACACATGGTCGGAATTTCCGACAACACGCTCCGATCGGACATTTTCCATTGGAAAATCCGACCGTGTGTACGGGGCATTAGAGTGAGAGCAATAATTTTAGCACAAGATGTCCTCTGTAACTCTAAACAGGTAACCTGTAAAAATGTTTAAAATATCTTGCATCCTCTTTCCAAGACCTTTTCCGTCTCAATTATAACCCAATAGTTGGCCACCCATATAGGAACCCTTTTAAAAACCTGGTCAACATACCGAATTTCCTTTTTGGGCAGAATAAAGGCTGTCAACATGGCGATTTTACTCAAAATACTATTCTTCTTTAGGACCCTTCCAAACTAATTCTCTAAATACTATATAGTCTCCATTCAAAAAGACATTAATACATTTATATGGCACTCAAAACACCCAAGATTTAATAACTCTTTGTTGTACAGACCCCAACCTCTTGGAGGTTTGGGCCTCTCAGACTTATGGCATTATTATTTAGCGACCAGACTCACCCAAAGCGCCCAATGTTATGTCCCAATATCTGACATCCCATGGTTACATTTTGAAATGCACTCAGTGTTTCCATACCACCTCCCTGGTTTGTTGTGGTCTATATCCATATGAGCATGTAATATAGCTCCCCTCAACAGTATTATATCACAATCCATTTATCTTTGGGCTATTTACCATGGCAATTATATAGTAACCTCTCCACTCTCACCCCTTTATTCCATTATAGGAGACCTCAACTTTCCTTCACCATTTCAACATAGAGACAGTGTGGTTAGGTGGAGCTCCAAAGGCTTACCTACCTTTGCATCTTTTAAATCTGGCACACAATTTAAATTGTTCACCCAACTCCAAGCCGAACACAAAATACCTTCCTCTGAACATTATAGATATCTCCAGATTTGGCACTTCTATCTCAGTAGAGGTACATTATCGTCCCGCATTCAGAACACTCAATTTAAACTTATTTGTGAACACACTTCTAGAGATAGAGGAGTAATCTCACCCATGTACAGGTTTCTTAACGAGGTATTTCTTGACCAAAAAACTAGACCAATGACCAGTTGGGAGTTGGAGACCGATCTTACATTTTCAACTCCTGAATGCGAAGAGATGTTAGAAAACATGTATAAAAACACAAGATCTCTGTCTACTCGTGAAACTGCAATAAAATTTCCTTCATAGATGGTACTTGACACCTGTCAAACTCCACAACATATTTCCAGCTGTATCTCCCCATTGCTTTCGCTGGTGCCCTGTTGTATGCCCCCCCCATGTTGTATGCCCCCCCCCCAAAAAAAAATTAACTAATGCCATTGAACAACAGATTACTACACCCATGCAGCACAGTACCCAGGCAACAGCTTATATTAATTTCGAACAACAAAATATGCAGTATACTGTACAAGCACCCCCTACCTCAGTGCAGACCCCCCAGCAGTACAGACACCCCTCAGTACAGACACACCCCAGCAGTGCAGACACCCCCTTAGTACAGACACCCCCCTAGTGCAGACCCCCCAGCATTACAGACCCCCCCTCAGTGCAGACACCCCCCTTAGCAGTACAGACACCCCCCAGTGCAGACCACCCCCCTCAGTACAGACACCCCCCCAGTGCAGACCCCCCAGCATTACAGACCCCCCTTAGTGCAGACACCCCCCCCTCACTGCAGAACCTCCTTCAGTGCAAACCCCCCTCCGTAGTACAGACCCCCCTCAGTACAGACACACCCCAGCAGTGCACACACCCCCCTTAGTACAGACATCCTGCTAGTGCAGACCCCCCAGCATTACAGACCCCCCTCAGTGCAGACACTCCCTTCAGCAGTACAGACACCCCCCCAGTGCAGACACCCCCCAGTGCAGACCCCCCTAGCATTACAGACCCCCCTCAGTGCAGATACCCCCCTCACTGCAGATCCCGCAGCATTACAGACCCCCCTCAGTGCAGACACCCCCCCAGTACAGACACCCCCCAGCATTACAGACCCCCCTCAGTGCAGACACCCCCCTCACTGCAGACCCCCCTCAGTGCAGACTCCCCTCAGTAGAACAGACTCCCCTCAGTAGTGCAGACACCCCCTTGGTACAGACACCCCCCAGTGCAGACCCCCCTCAGTGCAGGACCCCCCAGCAGTACAGACACCCCCCTCAGTGCAGACCCCCCCAGCATTACAGACCCCCTCAGTGCAGACACCCCCCTCACTGCAGACCCTCCCTCAGTAGAGACACCCCCCTGCAGTGCAGACACCCCCCTTAGTACAGACACCCGCCTAGTGCAGACCTCTCCTCAGTGCAGACACCCCCTTTAGTGCAGGACCCCACAGCAGTATAGACACCCCCCGTGCAGACCACCCCCCTCAGTACAGACACCCCCCCCAGCATTATAGACTCCCCCCTCAGTGCAAACACCCCTCAGTACAGACACCCCCCCAGCAGTGCAGACACCTCCCTTTGTACAGGCACCCCCCTAGTGCAGACCCCCCAGCATTGCAGACCCCCCTCAGTACAGACACCCCCCGGCAGTGCAGACACCCCCCTTAGTACAGACACTCCCTAGTGCAGACCCCCAGCATTACAGACTTCCCCTCAGGGCAGACGCCCCCCCCCTTACATACCTCAACCGAGCTGACAGTCTCCACTCTCCAGATACACACAGCAGTGTGTGTCCCTCGAGCGCAGGCTCCTCCTCCTCCTCTGTGGATGTAAACAGAGAGGAGGGGAGGCGGCTTCGGTCCGCTCCACTGAGGGACACAGCAGCACCAGGCACAGCTAATCAGGGCAGCAAGCGGTGCGGCTGCTGATACCCAAGAGTGACTATCACCCCTCTGGCGGGCCGTGGGTGTCACCTGGTGCGGCCCGCACCGCCTTGCAGCGTCATTCACTGGGCCCCACTCAGCTGCGGGCCCCATAGCGCCCGCATGTGTCGCTATGGCGGTAGTTTCCCCCCTGTTCCTCCATATTTTTTGGAGTTGCAAACACCTTAAACTGATTTGGCAACAGGCAGTTGCAAGAGCATCCAAGATAGTTGGTCACCTTCTTATGTTGACAATGCAGATGTGCATTTTTTTTACTACCATTACAAATGTTCCCGTTTTGTGTCAGAGGTTGACTGCCCTGAATTGGTGTTCCTCCTCTGTATCCTGGTCACAGGTTTTGCCCAGGATGGAGACGATCAAACTCTCTGAACGTATTCATCACATTTTGTATGATACAATCCACCTCTTTGACAGGAAGTGGGAACAGTGTGACATCCTATTTTGATAAACTTTCCTATCTCCAGATGTTAAATTGGTAGAGATACTCTGAATGAGCTACCCGGTTTGTTTAACTTTCTCAGTTCTTATCTACCCACCATGATCGTTTCCACTTTGTATTTTACGCCAAGCTGAATACAATATTCCCAGAGTTCCATGCTGACGACACCCTTTCTGTATTGAAAATACATTTGCTTTTACTTGTGAAGTTTGTATACGTTCTATTTGCCTATCACTGCAAGTATTTAAATTAATCTTCCAATAAAAAATGTTTATAATAAAAAAAATGTTTAAAGTATCACCTATGGGGATTTTTAAGTACTGAAGTTTGGCGCCATTCCATGAGTGTGTGCAATTTTAAAGCATGACATGTTAGGTATCTATTTACTTGGCGTAACATCATCTTTCACATTATGCAAAAAACTGGGCTAACTTTACTGTTTTTTTTTTTTTTTTAATGCATGAAACAAAAAAAACACGTTTGAAAAATTTCTGCGCAAATACCGTGCAAGATAAAAATGACCACCATTTTATTCCCTAGGGTCTCTACTAAAAAAACCATATATAATGTTTAGGGGTTCTGAGAAAATTTATAGCAAAAAAATGATGATTTGTTCATGTTTGAGAGAAGTGTAATGCTGCGTACACACGATCGGAATTTCGGCCCTCAAAAAACTGATGAGAGTTTTTCTGTCGGAAAATGCGACCGTGTGTATACTCCATCGGATTTTTGCTGGCCTAATTCCAGCCAGCAAAAGATTGAGAGCATGTTCTCAATTTTTCAGTCAGGAAAAGTTCCTATCCGAAAATGCGATCGTCTGTGGCAATTCGGACGCGCAAAATCCCTACGCATGCTTGGAAACAATTCGATGCATGCTCGGAAGCATTGAACTTAATTTTCTCGGCTCGTCGTAGTGTTGTACGTCACCGCCTTCTTGACGGTCGTAATTTCAGCGAACTTTTGCATGACCGTGTGTATGCAAGGCAAACTTGAGCAGAATCCCGTCGGAAAAGGCATAAGAATTGGCCCGGTAGGCAAGTAGTTAATTTTTTTTATTGGAGGATTTAAAGTGGGAACTGCATCTGTTTCTGTTCCACCTGCTTCTGTCTCTGGTCCTGTTATTTTCTTTTATTTCCCTCCCAATGAGTGCCTCTAAATTTTCATTAAAGGGTATTGCAGCAGACACACATCCTGCCTGCTGACACCTGATCTCCTTTAAGACCCACTTTCTGCCTTGAACTGTCTTTGATTAACCGACGTCCTATGTGGTGCACAGAACTTCCATAGAACTGAATGAGAAAGAGTTACTGCAGAGCCTGCCCCTCTGTATACTGAATCCCAAGAACATCAGCTATTAGTATACTGCAAGCTTTTATATTGCTCTATATGTTAACGCAGTGTTGTGTATCAGTATGAATATAATTGAGTATAATTGTCTTGCTGTGTTCCTTATTGTATTTAGTGATAATTTGTAGGAAGTCAGACTAGTGTCTTATGCTGAGTGGCATGATCTAGACTGCAAGCACATGTATTACCCAGCAAACTGGTTTACCATCTTCTATTGTTCACAATTAAGTAAAGCTGTGTGCATTAGTTTACAGTATATATACACGATATTGCTAAATGTCAATCATTGTTGGGTGGATGTTACTGCAGTGACATGCCGGTTCCACTTGACTCTTCCCACAGGTCAGTTGAGTCAAGATAAAAGACTAAATGTGAAGCTAACCACAGACATCAGACAGTAGAAACATATACATGGACATTATGATTGTTTAAAGATTGTTCTTATGTTTTTTCTGTGACCCTGCATATGAAGGAGAGATCTGGAAATGTTGGGCATTCCCAGGGTCAGCTTACCTCATAACAGCACATGGCTGAAAGTATTTACCCGAGCAGCATATTAATTCTTCTTCTGGGAACAGTCAGCTAGGTGATTGTCTGGAGAAGGCTGTAGACATATAATTTGCCCAACTGGGCAACACTTTGTTTTTATGAACAGCTTAATACTGCCACATAGGTATCAAAATGGGTACAGTGTTCCTTTAGGAAAAAGTACCAAGTTCACCTTGATAGTAGCAGAAACAGTGTACTTAGCAAAATGGCTAAACATCCATAAGCGCACAAAAATATTATGCTACACTGTAATATAAAACCCGAAGATCATTTACAATTGGTAGTAAAATTCCTTACCCAACAGAGCACTGGACTGTGGGTCTTGTAACAACTTCAGATATGCAATGTGACATCTAGCATTTGGTAATTTAAAAAAAACCCACAAAAAATATGTTGTAATGAGAGCCTGAAAGTAATATTTCACTTACAGGTGGAGACTGGTAGGCTAAGTCACTAACTGGCTATTACTGTATATCTTTGGGGGATTCCAGCAACAACACCACCCTATCAATATTTCCTGGCTGCTTCCTTGTCCATTTTAGAGGATTAGATTTACAAACCCTCCTGTTATGTTTTCTTTAAGCTACTGTAAATTAAGAAAAAAGCACCCCTATTCATAACGACTATGGTCTGGAAGCTCAGGGCTAAGATATAACTACCAAAGTCCCTGAGATATAGCGGAAAGATTGAACTATCAGTAATGGAAAGTTTTCCCCTTAATATGGCACGGCATATGTGAGTAATACATGGTTAGCCCAATTTCAAGTAAAATACACCCCAAAAAAACCTGTTGCTGACATATTTGCCCCATAATGCACCCATCAAATACAAATAAGAAGTATTGCAAATGGATACAAATTCACGCACCATTTACCCAGAATTCAAACATTTTTCAAATTTAATCCCATTGAAAAATGGGTGAATCTTGGGTGAAAGTGTTGTGTATCTTGTGTAAAAATATTTATAAAATAGACCCCTCAGTAAATTATTGGTGAATACTAACTGAATAATGAATATTTCCCTTTATTTACATAACAGCGGTGACTAGATTTTTACATTAACCTCACTTGGAGCTCAATGTGTAAAACACGCTGTGTCTTTGAACAAAGGCGCATAGTTTAGCTATTGTAAAATGGATTAACTGTAGCATATATTTTTCCTTGCAAGCCTAGGTAATTTATTGCTGTGTGTTTTATATATCTCATAATTATACTTTGTGGTTACAGTGATTTGCAATGTTTCTCTGTAAACTGCAAACAGTTTAATGCAGTAAACTACTTTAGCAAAGGTGTCATCAACTCCTGTTTATGTTGTACTTCAACTCGTTAGATTAAAGCACTGATGCCTTTACAGGTGAAATGGTATATTGATTTCTCTGCAGTACATTTTCTGATAGGCTGCACAAGCTGTTTTAATGTATAAGTCATATAGGCAATGATCCAAAGATAATGCATTATTAACATTAGTATTGTTGAAACATAGTAGACTTGCCCTGTCTAGACTCCGAAACGTGAGACTAAACAAAGGTAATCCCTCTGTCACCCAAATGTATTGTGAAGGAAACAGCTAATTTTTCAGTCTATGCATGACTGCCATCAGGCAATGAATCAAATTAAGATAAGAAATAAGCCAAGGACTGATGGCACTCTGTGGAAAATGTATCTCTGAATGACAGTGCTGACAGTTTAAAGGCCATTGTTCCAAGTAAACCTCAGGTTACTGGATCTTCCTGCCTGACATTCTGACTCAATAGCATGATGGCTACCAGAATTATACTTAATTTTACATTCTCAAACTCTTTTCCTTTCTTCAGGCAGTGCAAAAAAAAAAAAAAAAAAAGAATATATACAGTGTATATTGTATACTGTAAGTAGTGCTCACACCCGGAGGAGCTACCTGTTTGCATTGGGTCCTGTCTGCCCTGCATCTGTGATGGCCTACCCTTACCTGGACACAAGAACCCTGACACACCTTAAATGGTTATAATGGACTTTATTTAAAGGCAAGATCCTAAACAGAAATGGGCCAGTTAGTTAATGGTTTACAATATCATAACAAAACAGGAAACTTGTTAACTGCTTGCTGACCAGCCGCCGCAATATACTGCGGCAAGGTGGCACGATCCCGCAAATCGCTGTAGCTGTACCTCGACTCGGGAATTTGTTTTTGTGGGCATGCACGCGCTCCCATTGGCCAGCAGGGGAGCCAATCAGCGATCCTTTCCCGCAGTGACAGAATGGGGTAATGCCTGTGTAAAGAAGGCAAATCACTGTTCTGACAGGGGAGATCACACAGATCCTGTCTTTCTGCTCAGTCACACAGTCCCCCATACAGTTAGAAAACAATTGCAGGGAGCATATTTAACCCCTTAATCGCCCCTGATGTAAACCCCTTCCCTGCCAGTGTCATTAGTACAATGCATATTTTAGCACCGATTACTGTAATAATGTCACTGGTTCCCCAAAAAAGTGTCAAAAATGTCAGTTAGATGTCCGATCTGTCCGCTGCAATGTTGCAGTCCTGCTAAAAATCGCAGATCACCGCCATTACTAGTACAAAAAATAATAATAATAAAAATACCATAAATCTATCTCCTATTTTGTAGATGAGATAACTTTTGACCAAAAATATGTAGCAGAATACATATCGGCCTAAACTAATAAATAAATTAGTTACAAAGAAAAAGGGGGTTGGGGTATAGATACCCCTGGGATTTTTAAGGTGCTTTTCAATAATGAATCAATATAGAAAAATAAGTCAAAGGAAAAAGAAAAAAGAAGCACTGTATGCAAGATGCCAAACTAGCTGTGAGTAATCTTAAGTTAACTCATTCATTAGGGATGTGGTGCTAAGGGATAACTGTCTTTGCCCTCGAACAATATTTAATAAATAAATTAGTTTTTTTTTTTTTTTAATTCAAATCGCAAATGTTTTATAGCAGAAAGTAATTTTTTTTTTTTTTTCAAAACTATCGCTCTTTTTTTGTTTACAGAGCAAAAAATAAAAACCACAGAGGTGATGAAATACCACCAAAAGAAAGCTCTATTTGTGGGAAAAAAGGACATCAGTTTTGTTTTGGTACAGCATCACACGCCTCTTACCACTGATGACTCTGATTCTGATCCTGAGAGGTTCCTCCATGGCCAGTAAAAGGGTCCTCTCTCTGCAGCTGTAGCAGGTGGTGGAATTGGAAACGTGGTCACTGTGAGTAACTGGAACACACTTGAATGGAAGCACAGTCTCTCCTCCCTCAATGCAAACAGTAGTATTCAGCACAGCAACAGCCCAAAGCTTGGTCCCTGCATGCAGTTCAGCATGTGATTCAGGTGCAGCACACCTCTCTTGGCAGAACTGATCTTCTGGTAACAGCATGTGGGCAGTAGTTCACAACAACAGTCCTGTGCCTTTTTGCAGCTTGGAGCCCTGTAACACAGGCTTCCATGCTACCACTCCCTGGTCACACACAGTAAATTTCAGCTCCCAAACTCTGTAAAAGAAGTCAGAAAGTTTGCAGACCTGTTTTCCCACTCACAGTATGCTTCCCAGGCATATACCGTACTGACCAGGCACTCCTGTTTTCAAACCGGTTCCCTGGCTCTCTAATTAGGTCCCCAAGCTCTCTAATTGGGTCCCACATGGATATCTGCCTTCTCCCTGGTGATGGGAGGGGATTAAAATGGTCAGCAATCAATCAGGAGCCAGCCTAGCTCAGTCAGCCAATCAGAAGCCCTCCTTCCCCAGGGTTGCTGGGGGCAGGTCCCCTTCAGCTGTAGCAACAGCCAATCAGGACACAGTCCAGCGTCCTCTCTCCTTGCAGCTGTCCATCACAGGAGAGAAGAAGTCCTTTGTACTGTTTATTTTGTCAAGACAGCTAGGCAAAATGTAAAGTGTCTAGCCCAGTGGACTGGGTTCTGGAGCCCAAAGGCTTTATAGAGACCTGTTGAGGCACTGTTGCTCTCAGATCTTTGGGCAGCAGTTCCAGTGTCCATCAGCGGGTCTGGAGCTGACATCATATCCTGCAATCAGGCATCACCTGAGACTGATTGCAGGAAGTGTATTTATACCCGGCAGATGCTTGCACACATTGCCTTGTTATTGTTTCCTTGTGCCCTGACCTGTGTTTGCTAGCCTGTGTTTCTATATCCTGAACCTTGTATCTGGAATCCTATATCCATTCCTGAACCCCTGCCCTGCAGCCTGATCCCTTCTGCCTGCTCCCCCTGTTACCTGTTAACCTCCCCCTGTCCTGTGTTGCTCCCAGCCCTGCTTGATCTCTAGTGTATGACCCTGGCTTGTTTACGATTATGATTGTATCTTACACCTGTATATACATTTGGTCTGGATAGTTATTTGTTGTGTTTCACCATGGTTGGTTGCTTTTTTTTTATTGTTTGCCATATTAGAGGTGCGTTTACTTTTGTTTATTACTTATCCTTTTAATAAAACATTTATACTTTACATCTGTTTGGTTCACTCTATCGCAGTCCACACATTTCTGGTCGCACTGGTCCCTAACACCAGGCCATCACTTTATAGAGGTATTAAAAGCCTGTGTATACTTAGGCAAGAGACTGTGCAGCCCAAGTTGGACAGTTTGTCACAAACTTAGAAACATGCAAAGTGATGGCAGAAAAAAGAGTGGTCTATAAAATCGGCTATTATTTTTATACATGTTTATATATATATATATATATATATATATATATATATTTGGCTGAATTGACGTGGCAAGTGTGTGCAGAGACAGGCTCAGGGACTACACAGTCCAGATAGCCAGGTGGCTGTAACATTTCCACCTGTACTGTGATGTTGAAAACCCCTGCAAGGGTAACCTTTTGTGTGAGTTTTTTAACTTTTAATAAATGTGGGCAAAAAGCCTTAAAATGTATTTTCAATGGCTGGACTGCACTGAAGTTCATAAAAGGTGCCACATTTGAGCTTAGTACTCACTATATATACACTATATTGTCAAAAGTATTGGGGCACCTGCCTTTACACACACATGAACTTTAATGGCATCCCAGTCTTAGTCAGTAGGGTTCAATATTGAGTTGGCCCACCCTTTGCAGCTATAACATCTATAGGGTTGAGATGCAGGCCAGTCAAGTTCCTCCACCCCAAACTCGCTCATCCATGCCTTTATGGACCTTGCTTTGTGAACTGGTGCACAGCCATGTTGGAACAGGAAGGGGCCATCCCCAAACTGTTCCCACAAAGTTGGGAGTATGAAATTGTCCAAAATGTCTTGGTATGCTGACGTCTTAAGAGTGGAACTAAGGAGCCAAGCTCAACCCCTGAAAAACAACCCCACACCATAATCCCCTCTCCACCAAATGATTTGGACCAGTGCACAAAGCAAGATCCAAAAAAAAGACATGGAATAGTGAGTTTGGGGTGGAGGAACTTGACTGTCCTGCACAGAGTCCTGGGGTAAATTAGAGCAGAGACTGCAAGCTAGGCCTTCTCGTCCAAAATCAGTTCCTGATATCACAAATGTGCTTCTGGAAGAATGGTCAAACATTCCCATAAACACCATTGGTGGCTGGTGCTCAAAATTTTTTGGGGGGGGCGCAAACAAACTGAAAAATTCTGAAAAATACTTAAAAAAAACATCAATTGCAGCCTCACTGTGCCTATCAAATGCAGCCACTGTGCCCATCAAATGCAGCCACTGTGCCATCAATTGCAGCCACTGTGCCATCAAATGCAGCCACTGTGCCAGCATATGCAGCCACTGTGCCAGCATATGCAGCCACTGTGCCTAGCAAATACAGCCACTGTGCCCATCAAATACAGCCATTGTGCCCAGCAAATACAGCCACTGTACCCATTATATGCAGCCAGGCGCGTTCCTCGGATGTCACTTCACCAACCCCCCGTTCCCCCGCGGCTGGTCCCGCGGCACTTACCGCTCATGTAGCGCGGCACTGCTCCTCTCCTGGAGTGACGGGGCTCTCCTACTCTTCTGCAGTGGCAGGAAGTGGCAGCTCCGGTGTCTGTTTGGCTCCTCAGGCCTTCTCTGCCGTGTCTCCTCTTCTTCCGCCAAAGCGTTAGGCATCCAATAGGATTGCCTATGCTTTGGCCAATCGGGAGAAAGGTCTCACTGACCTGCCGCCTGATTGGCAGAGAGGAACGTTAGTGTGAAAATAGCGAAAATTAATTCAATGTCACACAACAGGGTGGGATCAGGACGCAGTGCTCTGTGCCCCAATCCCACCCTGTTTTGAAGCCTATTAGAGCCTCTGGCTCTAATCATGTGCTTCAAGATACACACCCCCCGCCTATCCCCTTCATAGAATTTCATGTGCCTGCCATCCTGAAAGGGGGCCGGGCACATGAAAAGGGAGGGCGGTGAAGGTGTTGGAGGGCGGCACCCGTGCGCCCACAATGCACGGGCCGCCACTGATAGACACACTTCTAAACCTTGTAGACAGCCTTCACAGAAGAGTTGAAGCTGTTATAGCTGCAAAGGGTGGACCAACTCAATATTGAACCCTACGGACTGAGACTGGGATGCCATTAAAATTCATGTGTGTTTAAAGGCAGGCATCCCAATACTTTTGACATTATAGTGTATATTATAATATAGGGGTTGTCTAACTCAGTGGTAGGTGCGTATTTCAGTGAGCCCACGGCAGTCGGCTATTAGGTTTAAGGGCGTGGCAGCACATTTATATTAAAAGGAACAGAATAGTCTATACACACATAGATTTCCCACACAGTGGTTCTTCTCCAGTAAATAAACACAAATGAAAAATAAATTCTGAGCCACCTGGCTCTTAGGCTCACTCTGCTTCAACTTCAACTGCTTCAGTTCCCTACTGCACAGGCCTACTCCTGGCCTTAACAAGATTCTCCAGTCCCCCTGGGTTTGCTCACTCTACCAAGACTTCAGAACTTTCTCCAGCCCCCTTGGAATTGGTAGCCACCTCTGCTTTCCCAGCCTCTCAGATCCTCTTGTGGTCTCCCAGGCCCATGTAGTTGTTCTGACCAACCCCATTATTTGGACAAGAAGCCCCCCTCACCAGGGATGCAGTCTCAGGCAGAGACAACTAGGTGTCCTGACAGGACTCTGAATCCAAATGGCACAAACTCCCATTTCCACCCTCTCTTGCTCTCAGCAGCCCATGATTATAAGAGCTGTGTGCACCTGGGCACACATCCTGCTGGCTGTCCACAATACCCGGACACAGGGTTGGAGATTTCGTCCCACCCAAGACTCTTAGAAATCTCCAGCTGTCAGAGCAGTTTTCTCCTCTCAAGATAAATGCTCTGTAGCTGACATATATATATATATATATATATATATATATACACACAGTATCTCACAAAAGTGAGTACACCCCTCACATGTTTGTAAATATTTTATTCTATCTTTTCATGTGACAACACTGAAGAAATTACACTTTGCTACAATGTAAAGCGGTGAGTGTACAACTTGTATAACAGTATAAATTTGCTGTCCCCTCAAAATAACTCAACACACAGCCATTAATGTCTAAATTGCTGGCAACAAAAATTAGTACACCCTTAAGTGAAAATGTCCAAATTCGGCCCAAAGTGTCAATATTTTGTGTGGCCACCATTATTTTCCAGCACTGCCTTAACCCTCTTGGGTATGGAGTCCACCAGAGCTTCACAGGTTGCCACTGGAGTCCTTTTCCACTCCTCCATGAGGATATTACGGAGCTGGTGGATGTTAGAGACCTTGCGCTCTTCCACCTTCCATTTGAGGATGCCCCACAGATGCTGAATAGGGTTTAGGTCTGGAGACATGCTTGGACAGTCTATCACCTTTACTCTCAGCCTCTTTAGCAAAGCAATGGTAGTTTTGGAGGTGTGTTTAGGGTCGTTATCATGTTGGAATACTGCCTTGCGGCGCAGTCTCCAAAGGGATGGGATCATGCTCTGCTTCAGTATGTCACAGTACATGTTGGCATTCATGGTTCCCTCAATGAACTGTAGCTCCCCAGTGCTGGCAGCACTCATGCAGCCCCAGGCAATGACACTCCCACCACCATGCTTGACTGTAGGCAAGACACACTTGTCTTTATACTCCTCACCTGGTTGCCGTCAAACATGCTTGACAACATCTAAACCAAATAAGTTTATCTTGGACTCATCAGACCATAGGACATGGTTCCAGTAATCCATATCCTTAATCTGATTGTCTTCAGCAAACTGTTTGTGAGCTTTTTTATGCATCATCTTTAGAAGAGGCTTTCTTCTGGAGCGACAACCATGCAGTGTGCGGTGTATGGTTTCAGCACTGGCAGGCTAACCTCCACCCCTTCAACCTCTGCAGCAATGCTGGCAGCACTCAATTGTCTATTTCCCAAAGACAACCTCTGAATATGATGCTGAACATGTGCACTCAACTTCTTTGGTCGACCATGGCGAGGCCTGTTCTGAGAGGAACCTGTCCTGTTACACTGCTGTATGGTCCTGGCCACTGTGCTGCAGCTCAGTTTCAGGGTCTTGGCAATCTTCTTATAGCCTAGGCCATCTTTATGTAGAGCAACAATTATTTTTTTCAGATCCTCAGAGAGTTCTTTGCCAAGAGGTGCCATGTTGAACTTCCAGTGACCAGTATGAGAGAGCGAGAGCGATAACACCAAATTAAAACACGTGAGATCTTGTATCACTAATAAGTCACATGACACCGGGGAGGGAAAATGGCTAATTGGGCCTAATTTGTACATTTTCACTTAGGGGTGTACTCACTTTTGTTGGTTTAGACATTAATGGCTGTGTGTTGAGTTATTTTGAGGGAACAGCAAATTTACACTACAATGTGAAGCTGTACACTCACTACTTCACATTGTAGCATAGTGTAATTTCTTCAATGTTGTCACATGAAAAGATATAATAAAATATTTACAAAAATGTGAGGGGTGTACTCACTTTTGTGAAATACTGTATATACACATACAGTGTTGAGCATAAATGAGTACACCTCTTTTGAAAAGTAAGATTTTAATCAATATTTTAATGAACATAAGGACAATTTCCAAAGTTTTGACATTTGTCTAGCTCAATACATGAAAGTAAGGTTAATAATATAATGTAGCTTACAAAATCTACAGATTAACCACTTAAAGTGGATGTAAACCCAATGTCACCCTTTCTAAACTACTGCCATAGGGGTTATCTATAAGGATATACATGCCTCCTGCATGTATCTTTACCTGTCAAATGTCTCCCCTCTGTCTGTTATGAGACCCGAAAAACTGCAGATTCTGTGGGTGGGTCTGTTGTCTGGAGCTCGGTGGGTGGAGTTGTGATGTCAGTAGACTCCCCGCCCACCTCTACACTCCCCTTGTCAACATGCATTTTCTCCTGTGTATTTCTTACACTGAACTTCTGCTATGATCTCTAACATCCAGTGAAAAGACAGGAAAGTAACCACATGACTTCAGCATGCCAAATCGTGCTGAGGTGTGGAACAGCCAATTCTTGCAGAGCTACTGAAGAAAAAAGTGGGGATGGGAATTAAAAAATAATGCATGTCTTAGGCTAGTGCACGAGATATGTAAATCACCTGTCACTCACAGCAAGGGGGAGGATTTGACAAAGTTTTTCTCTGTTTGTCAAGTTTTATCTCACTGAACAATAAAAGAGGATTGCTCAGAGCTGGATTAACTCGTTGTGGCATAAAAAACAATATTTGGGTTTACATCCACTTTAAGGACCAGAAGGATTTGCCCCCTTAATGACCAGGCCATTTTTTTGCGATACGGTACTGGGTCGCTTTAACTGACAATTGCGCGGTCGTGCAACATTGTACCCAAACAAAATTTAAATTTTTTCCCCACAAATAGAGCTTTCTTTTGGTGATATTTGATCACCTCTGCGGTTTTTATTTTTTGCGCTAAAAAAAAAAATATAAAAGGTTTTGTTTTTTTGGATATTTATTATAGCAAAGAGTAAAAACTATCAGTTTAGGCCAATATATATGCTTCTAGATATTTTTGGTAAAAAAAAAATAAGCGTATATTGATTGGTTTGTGAAAAAGTTATAGCGTCTACAAAATAGGGGATAGATTTATGGCATTTTTATTGTTATTTTTTTACTTGTCATGGTGGCGATCTGCAATTTTTAGTGGGACTGCGACATTGCAGTGCACAGATCGGACACTTTTGACACATTTTTGGCACCATTGACACTTATACAGCGATTAGTGCTATAAAAATGCACTGATTACTGTGTGAATGTCGCTGGCAGGGAAGGAGTTAATACTAGGGGGCAATCAAGGGGTAAATGTGTTCCCTGGGACGTGTTTCTAACTGTGGGGGATGGGACTAACTGGAGGAGGAGAGAGATTGCTGTTCCTAATCACTAGGAACAGCAGATCAGTCTCTCCTCCCCTGTCAGAACCGGGATCTGTCTGTTTACATTGACAGATCCCTGTTCTGACTCTCTGTGGAACAATCGTGGGTGGCTGCCGGCCACACGTATCGGCTCCGATGTTGCCCCGCGGGCGCACATGCTCCCTATTGCTCCTAAAGTGGCCAATGTACACCTACTGTGATTTGCTCAGGAGAGAAAACCTGCCGCAGTATAATGACGGCAGCTGGTCCTTAAGCAGTTAATGAACACATTCCACAACAAAAACGACTACATCTAGTATTTTGTATGACGTTCATGATTTGTAAGGACAGCACCAAGTCTTCTAGGCATGGAATGAACAAGTTGGCGACATGATGCTCAACTTGTCTCTTCAGAATTCCCCAGAGGTGTTTGATTGGGTTCAGATCAGGAGACATACTTGGCCACTGAATCACTTTCACCCTGTTCTTCTTCAGAAATGTAACAGGGGCCTTGGACGTGTATTTTGGATCATTGTCATGTTGGAAAAGTGCACAATGACTAAGGGCATGGAGCGATGGTAGCATCTTCTCTTTCAATATAGAGCAGTACATCTGTGAATTCATGATACCATCAATGAAATGCAGCACTCTGACACCAGCAGCACTCATGCAACCCCACTGAAGGACACTTCTACCACCATGTTTTACTGTAGGCACCATGCATTTTTCTTTGTACTCCTCACCTTTGCGAAGCCATACAGTTTTGAAGCCATCAGCTCAAAAAAACATTTATCTTGGTCTCATCATTCCAGAGTCTCGGTAGTCTTCTTTTCTTTTCAGCATGGGCCCTAGCAAATTCTAGGTGGGCTTTTTTGTGCATGGGGTCCCTGAGGCTTTCCCCATGATGTCAGAGGGGGTGGGATCACCCGTTACGTAACGGGTGATCACGCCCCCTCTGACATCACGGGGAAAGATTCAGGGAAGTCCCCGTCAAGTCCCCGTGCGTCACCGGGTGGCCCCGCCCTCCGTTATTTAAGAAGCGTCAGAAGACAAGAAGTGTCACACAGTGGTAGCCTCCCATCATGGATGCGGAGCGGCCCGAGAACGAAGAAGAGAAGAAGACGCCGCAGAGGAAGATGCCGGACGAGAACACCGGAGCAAGAAGCAGAGGATCAGAGGAAGAACCAGAAGAAGAAGAAGATGGAGGAAGATAGAAGAAAGAAGATAGAAGAAAGAAGATGGAAAGAAGAAGACTTTAAATAAAGGAATTGCCAAAAACTGTCTCTTGTCATTTTTAACATTTTTGACACTTGTTTTGTGAAATGGTAGGGGTACCCTTACCATTTCACACAGGGGGGTGGGATCTGCGGGTTCCCTTGTTAAAGGGGGCTTCCAGATTCCGATAAGCCCCCCCGCCCACAGACCCCACAACCACAAGGCAAGGGTTATGGGGATGAGGCCATTGTCCCCATCAACATGGGGACAAGGTGCTTTAGGGGGGACCCCAAAGCACCCTCCCAATGTTGAGGGCATGTGGCCTGGTACGGTTCAGGAGGGGGGGCGCTCTCTCGCCCCCCCCCTCTTTTCCTGTGGCCTGCCAGGTTGCGTGCTCGGATAAGTGTCTGGTATGGATTTTTGATTTTTTAAAAAATTTTGGCACGGGGTTCCCCTTAAAATCTATACCAGGCCTGAAGGGTCTGGTATGGATTTTGAGGGGGACCCCCACGCCATTTTTTTTTAAATTTTGGCGCGGGGTTCCCCTTAATATCCATACCAGACGTGAAGGGCCTGGTATGGAATTTAGGGGGACCCCCACGCCATTTTTTTTTAAATTTTGGTTCGGGGTTCCCCTGTGGGTAAATCCCATGCCATTTTTAGCAATGAACTTTTATGTGTATTGTCGGACTGACAATTCATTAATAGCCGCAAGTAGTTTTAAATTACTTTTTTTCCTTTGAAATGTCATTTTGCTGTCAGACTGTTCTAAACACGGGAAACATGCGCCCCTTTACAGGCATACTATAGACACCCCCCAGGTAGGAAATTTAAAGAACACTTTAAATTTACACTTTTATTGTTTCACTTTAAGCATTAATAAAATCACTGCTCCCGAAAAAAACGCCCTTGTTAAAACTTTTTTTTGCATTGATCCATGTCCCCTGGGGCAGAACCCAGGTCCCCAAACACTTTTTATGACAATACCATGCATATAGGCCTTTAAAATTAGCACTTTTGATTTCTCCCATAGACTTTTAAAGGGTGTTCTGCGGCTTTCGAGTTTGCCGCGAACACCCCAAATTGTTCGCTGTTCGGTGAACTGGCGAACAGCTGATGTTCGAGTTGAACATGAGTTAACTCAAACTCAAAGCTCATCCCTACTCTTAAGCAGAGGCATAACTAGACCCTTCAGGGCCCGGTGCAAGCAACCATGAAGGGCCCCTCAAACACCCCCCTTCCATCCAAGCCCTGGGCTTCCTGTTCTGTGGACATCCTCCCAGAACCCTGCCTCACACGTGCCACCTGGGGTGCGCATCCAGCACGCTCTGTGACACAACTGATCACAGATCACGGTAAAGGGCTAACCACAGTGGCCCTTTAACATGTGATCAGCTGATCACACATGAACAGACTTGCTAGTTATCGGCAGTCCTTTTTTCCCACAATGTGCCTGTTTGAGGAAAGGAGAGCCGTTAACTAGCAAGACTGTCAGTACATTGTTTACACTGATAATCAGGGTACTGATCATCAGTGCCCTGATGATCAGTGCAGCCCCGTCAGTGCCGTCTATCTTTGCCTATCAGTGCTGCCTATCAGTGCCACCTTTCAGTGCTCATCAGTGCCACCTTTCAGTGCTGCCTATCATTGCTTATCAATGCTCATCAATGCCACTTATCAGTGCCCATCAGTGCTGCCTATCAGTGTCCATCAGTGCTGTCTATCAGTGCCCATCAATACTGCCTATCAGTGCCCATAAATGCTGCCTATCAGTGCTCATAAATGGTGCCCATCAGTGCCACCTATCAGTGCGCGTCAATGCTACCTATCAATCCTGCCAATCAATGCCCATCAGTGCCACATATCAGTGTTCATCAATGCCACCTATCAGTGCCCATCAATGATGCCTATCAGTGCCACATATCAGTGCTCATTAATGCACCCTATCAGTGCCACTTATGTGTGCACATCAATGCCCCTTATCAGTGCCCATCAGTGCAACTTATCAGTGCTCAACAATGCCACCTATCAGTACCCATCAGCAGGACTCTGAGCTGGGAGGATCTCTCTCATACAGCTCAGAGCGTGCACTGACAGTCCCAGTCCCTTGCCCCTCGCACAGACAGGACAGGAGAGAGCTGATCTGCTCCTTTTCCTCCCGCCCCTCTCCATCTGTGTGCACTACGGGAAGTGTTAAGCTAAGCAGCTGAATGATCAAACTCAGGTGCTTAGATTCACAGTTTCCACAATGCACACAGGTGGAGAGGACTGGGAGGAGAAGGAGCAGATTGGCTCTCTCCTGTCCTGTCCGTGTGAGGGGGGGACTATCAGTGCAGGCTCTGAGCGATATGAGAGATACGCTCTCGGTTCAGAGCCCTGCGGCAAGCAACCCCGCTGGGGGTCCCATACAGTGGAGGAATGCTAGGGTGGCTTATCCCTCTTCACAGCTCTCACCCGCTCAGTGACCCAGATCCCGGCAGCTCAGGGATGTCTCACTCTTGGGAGCAGCTGGTTGCTTGGTGTGCCATGATGTCAAGGTGTGTTCCAGAGCATCTCAGTGTGGAGCTGGAGAAAAGGGGCCCGGGAGCAGCAGAGGGAAGCTGGATAGGAGGGGCGACAGGGTGGTAACATATAAAGGATTTGATTCCTGCCTCCTGCAGCCACTGAATGCCTGTGGGAGGGAAAGGAGGAGATTCCGTTATATGCTGCCCCTCCTATTCATGTATGTAATGTAAATGTAATGTCATGTAATGTAATGCAATGTAAAGTTGTGAGTGTTCAGCTTGTATAACAGTGTAAATTTGCTGTCCCCTCAAAATAACTCAACACACAGCCATTAATGTCTAAACTGCTGCCAACAAAAGTGAGTACACCCCTAAGTGAGAATGTCCAAATTCGACCCAACTAGCCATTTTCCCTCCCAGTGTCATGTGACTAATTAGTGTTACAAGGTCTCAGATGTGAATGGGGAGCAGGTGTGTTAAATTTGGTGTTATCGCTCTCACTCTCGCATACTGATTACTGGAAGTTCAACATAGCACCTCATGGCAAAGATCTCACTGAGGATGTAACAAAAGAAAAATAAAGATGGCCTAGGCTATAAGAAGATTGCCAAGACCCTGAAACTGAGCTGCAGCACGGTGGCCAAGACCATACAGTGGTTTAAAAGGACAGGTTCCACTCAAAGCAGGCCTTGCCATGGTCGACCAAAGAAGTTGAGTGCACGTGCTCAGCGCTATATTCAGAGGTTTTTTTGGGGGAAATAGAGGTATGGGTGCTGCCAGCATTGCTGCAGAGGTTGAAGTGGTGGGTGGGTCAGCCTGTCAGTGCTCAGACCATACGCCCCATGCTGCATCAAATTGGTCTGCACGGCTGTCATCCCAGAAGGAAGCCTCTTCTAAAGATGATGCACAAGAAAGTCTGCAAACAGTTTTCTGGAGACAAGCAGACTAAGGATATGATACCGGCACCATGCACTGTGGTCTAATGAGACCAAGATAAACGTATTTGGTTCAGATGATGTCAAGCATGTGTGGCAGCAACCAGGTGAGGAGTACAAAGACAAGTGTGTCTTGCCTACAGTCAAGCATGGTGGTGGGAGTGTCATGGTCTGGGGCTGCATGATTGCTGCCGACACTGGGGAGCTACAGTTCATCGAGGGAACCATGAATGCCAACATGTACTGTGACATACTGAAGCAGAGCATGATCCCCTCCCTTCGGAGACTGGGTCACAGGGCAGTATTCCAACATGAAAATGACCCCAAACACCCCTCCAAGACGACCACTGCCTTGCTAAAGAAGATGAAGGTAAAGGTGATGGACTGGCCAAGCATGTCTCCAGTCCTAAAATCTATTGAGCATCTGTGGGGCATTCTCAAATGGAGGGTGGAGGAGCGCAAGGTCTCTAACATCCACCAGCTCTGTGATGTCGTCATGGAGGAGTGGAAGAGGACTCCAGTGGCAACCTGTGAAGCTCTGGTGAAATCCATGCTCAAGAGAGTTAAGGCAGTGTTGGAAAATAATGGTGGCTGCACAAAATATTGACAGTTTGGGCCCAATTTGGACATTTTAACTTAGGGATGTGCACACTTTTGTTGCCAGCGGTTTAGACATTATTGGTTGTGTGTTGAGTTATTTTGAGGGGACAGCAAATTTACACTGTTATACAAGCTGTACACTCACTACTTTACATTGTAGCAAAGTGTCATTTCTTCAGTGTTGTCACATGAAAACATATAATAAAATATTTACAAAAATGTGAGGGGTGTACTCACTTCTGTGAGATACTGTGTGTGTGTATATATATATATATATATACACAGTGGGGACGGAAAGTATTCAGACCCCCTTAAATGTTTCACTCTTTGTTATATTACAGCCATTTTCTAAAATCATTTAAGTTAACTTTTTTTCTCATTAATGTACACACAGATAAAACCCCATATTGACAGAAAAACACAGAATTGTTGACATTTTTGCAGATTTATGAAAAAAGAAAAACTGAAATATCACATGGTCCTAAGTATTTAGACCTTTGCTGTGACACTCATATATTTAGGTGCTGTCCATTTCTTCTGATCATCCTTAAGATGATTCTACACCTTCATTTGAGTCCAGCTGTGTTTTATTATACTGATTGGACTTGATTAGGAAAGCCACACACCTGTCTATATAAGACCTTACAGCTCACAGTGCATGTCAGAGCAAATGAGAATCACGAGGTCAAAGGAACTGCCTGAAGAGCTCAGAGACAGAATTGTGGCAAGGCACAGATCTGGCCTAGGTTACAGAAAAATTTCTGCTGTACTTAAGGTTCCTAAGAGCACAGTGACCTCCATAATCCCTAAATGGAAGACGTTTGGGACAACCAGAACCCTTCCTAGAGCTGGCCGTCTGGCCAAACTGAGCTATCGGGGGAGAAGAGTCTTGGTGGGAGAGGTAAAGAAGAACCCAAAGATCACTGTGGCTGAGCTCCAGAGACACAGTCGGGAGATGGGAGAAAGTTGTAGAAAGTCAACCATCACTGCAGCCCTCCACCAGTCGGGGCTTTATGGCAGAGTGGCCCGATGGAAGCCTCTCCTCAGTGCAATATATATGACCAAACAAGACTGCGCTAGCAATAGAATAAATTAAAATAAAAAAACGTGTCAAATCAAATGCATTGTAAAAATATGGTGGATGAAACAAAATATTATATGAAAGAAAAGGTAGGATAGGATAAATACCTAACATCATTCTGAAAAGATTTTTAGAAAAGGGTTATAGTTTGGAGAAATTAGAAAAGATAAAACAAACGGTTGGGGAAATGGATAGAAGCGATCTGTTCAAAACAAAAGAGAAAAGGGAACAGGAAAATTTTAGTTTGTCCTTTTTTACAGGCTTCAACAGACAGTATCGTGACCTGGAGAAAATTGTCAGGAGGCATTGGCCCCTTCTGCTTCAGGACAATGACCTCAAGAAGGTGTTACCTAAACAACCCAAATTCATTTACACAAAGCCACCTACTTTAAGACTCCAGCTGGCCCACAATGTCATAGACCCCCCTAGAAAGGTATGCACCTTTCTAGATAGTGTTGGGTTTTATAGCTGTGGCAGGTGTGTAATGTGTAGGACATCTAAATTCCGAAAACGGAAAACCACCCACTTCAGTTCCTTGGCAGACGGTAGATCCTATGAAATCAATAAATTCATAACTTGCAGCACCACACATGTCACCTACCTTTTGTCCTGTCCTTGTAATCTTCAGTACGTAGGAAGAACCACCAGACAATTGGGCATAAGACTTAAAGAACATGTGAATAGGATAAAAAAGGGATATAAGTTCCATGGCCTCTCTAACCATTTCAGGATATTTCACAACCAGGACCCTAGTCTACTCACTTTTTGTGGGATTGATAGGGTTGAGGAACACTGGCGAGGCTCTAACCTTAGGCAAAACATTTCACAAAATGAAACCCAGTGGATACATAGATTGCGTACGCTGAATCCCCTGGGTTTGAACATCGAGTTGGACTTAAATTGCTTTCTTTCCAATTGGTGATTTTTATTATATCTCAATTATATATTTTTTTTTATTTCATCCTATCAGATTTTGACATTTTACTATATTTTTTCCCACTTGTTTTTTTTTGTCCACCATTACTGTTATCAATTTTTAATATTTGTTGGGTTATTTCCATACCTTACTACCCATGATCATGTGATATAAATATTCTCTTTTGGTGCAATATTGTCAGCAATTAGCAAGGTATAGTGTCATGTTTTTAAGTATTATAAAAAAAAATAATAAATATATGATGAATTATGGATCCATTTGTATGTGTAGGATCCCCTCACATACATCTATATATTTTTAATATTTTTATTTCATTTTATTTTATTTTCAATTTTTATTTTTATATATTTGATGTTTTTATATTAAAGAATGAATTTTTATTGTTAAATATAACTAGGAAATCAGGTAGTCAACACACATTGTATAGAATTTGTATTCGTCCAAATATCCTGTTGTAACACATATTTTGCCTTTGTTTAAGACGATGAGCATTTAACCTGTCAGTCTGTTAAACACAGGCATATACATTTGCCATTTGAAATGTTTGTGTCTCCAACTACTGATTAAAGTTTTGATTGCAACAGGATATGATGATAAAGGAAGTAATGGGAGTTAATTCACCCATTGGCCGCAAATGGCTGTCACTCACCGAGCGTAACAATATAAATAATTTTTGCATGAGCAGGATGTTAAGTCTTTGATAACGCCCTGGGGGAGGGGCGAAACGCGTCGACGCAACATCCTGCCTACGCTAAACTAGTAACCAGTGACCAGTGACATCACTTCCTGGAGCGGGTGGAACGCACGCTGGCTAGCGGCGAACCGACCTAGCATCTGATTGCCTGCTCTGCATCCTGGTCCCGTGAGTAGCGCATATATGCGCAGGTGACCCTTGGTACTGTAAGGTTTTACACCATATACTTTTTCTTTCTTTCCTTTTTTGTGCGGAACGCGAGTCTCTGTGGTCCTCCAAAGGTTTCTTCCGGGCATTTTCAACATCAGCTTACCGCTTGCCCTGCCTACTACACGGATTGGTTAGCTGGCAGTCTGCCAACTGTTTCTGCTATGGAAGTTTTCCATCCAACCTAATACTTTTAGTTTTCAACCTCTGCTATTGGTGACTTTTTTTGGTTTATCTATTCACGCAGCATTTTCTTAGAAGACCTCATCAGTGTTATCTATATTGGTGTCTGTGAAACTAGGAGAGCACATACATTTATATATATATTTTTTTGTTTTAGTGCAGTAATAAGCTCACCCTTATCACTCCACAGTTGCACATGTATATTATGTACACATTCTATATGCTACTATGAGGTATTTATTTTGCTAATGCATTTGTGCACGCTTTTATTTTGCACATAGTGTGGCGTGTTAGGTATTTATCCTATCCTACCTTTTCTTTCATATAATATTTTGTTTCATCCACCATATTTTTACAATGCATTTGGTTTGACACGTTTTTTTATTTTAATTTATTATATTGCTAGCGCAGTCTTGTTTGGTCATATATATCACTAAAAGTCTAGCACTTTTTGTTTCTGCTGCTGCAACAGGCTAGTCCGATTAATACCATACTACTCATTAATTGCGAGCGCTGTTTTTATGTATATATCTCCTCAGTGCAAGACACATGAACGCCCGCATGGAGTTTGCTAAAAAACACCTGAAGGACTCCAAGATGGTGAGAAATAAGATTCTCTGGTCTGATGAGACCAAGATTGATTTTTTTGGCCTTCATTCTAAGCGGTATGTGTGGAGAAAACCAGGCACTGCTCATCACCTGTCCAATACAGTCCCAACAGTGAAGCATGGTGGTGGCAGCATCATGCTGTGGGGGTGTTTTTCAGTTGCAGGGACAGGACAACTGGTTGCAATTGAGGGAAAGATGAATGCGGCCAAGCACAGGAATATCCTGTACGAAAACCTTCTCCAGAGTGCTCAGGACCTCAGACTGGGACGAAGGTTTACCTTCCAAAAAGACAATGACCCTAAGCACACAGCTAAAATAACAAAGGAGTGGCTTCACAACAACTCCGTGACTGTTCTTGAATGGCCCAGCCAGAGCCCTGAATTAAACCCAATTGAGCATCTCTGGAGAGACCTAAAATAGCTGTCCACCAACGTTTACCATCCAACCTGACAGAACTGGAGAGGATCTGCAAGGAGGAATGGCAGAGGATCCCCAAATCCAGGTGTGAAAAACTTGTTGCATCTTCCCCAAAAAGACTCATGGCTGTATTAGATCAAAAGGGTGCTTCTACTAAATACTGAGCAAAGGGTCTGAATACTTAAGACCATGTGATATTTCAGTTTTTCTTTTTTAATAAATCTGCAAAAATGTCAACAATTCTGTGTTTTTCTGTCAATATGGGGTACTGTGTGTACATTAATGAGGAAAAAAATGAACTTAAATTATTTTAGCAAATGGCTGCAATATAACAAAGAGTGAAAAATGTAAGGGGGTCTGAATACTTTCCGTCCCCACTGTATATACACAGCATACACTCAGATATACATACACACACTGAAAACAATGTATAGTAAGGAATGCAAACAAAAAGGAGCACAATTACTTGCTAGAATAACATTTCAGTACTGCTTCCATCTTCACCCCTGGGGTTTAACATGCAGTCATAATTCTTCAACAGATTGCAAAATTTACAATTTAGTATACATGAGAAAACTTATGCTTTGAGTAATCTGCCCTTGATCACCTTTCCTCCTGAAAAAATGCCTGGCTGTAACCTCAGGCTTCAACACATTCTAAGGCTAAGCTACTGACCCACAGTAAGCACACAGCAGATTAAATTTGAAAATCAGGCTTATTCCAGATCAGGGACTCAGAACTGAAGACAGTAAATTAGCATATTAGAAAGACAACTAACAATTTTGAACAGATAAATCAGTTATGGCAATCCCTAGCTTTCTTTCAGCACAATTTCCTTTTATTTAGTGAATGTGTATTAGATTTTCTTCACACAGGAATGTTTGGTATAAAATAAACAACATAACTAAATCTAAAAAATAAATGAAGAAAGACAGTGCGTAACGTGTGCATGTGGTATTTATATATTTATATATATTTAAATATATATATATATATATATATATATATATATATATGAGAGAGAGAGAGAGAGAGACTCAACACAATACTATAATCTCTATGTAAGCTAGTAATAGTGATATACTCTCTAACAGAGTTGGTGATAATAATATAAAACTAAATAAATAATATAATTAATATAATATGATGTGTGTCCACACCAATACTGTATGTGATAAAAAAGTGGTAACCAAAACCCACATAAAACATCCACTTCAATCTATATGTGTTTATATATATCCAAAGAACAAAAACAAAAAACAAAAGTCCATAAAAGTCTCAAAGTATTAGTGCCAACATTTTTTCTGCCAAAAATATCATTATTAATGAACATGTGTAACAAAAAAAGAGTAAAAAAACTGTGTATAACACAAAAAGAGTTCTAAAGAAATTATGTTCAATCACACAAGTGTAAGTAGCAGATTCTTCATAGAATGTATCCTCCACGCTTATGATCTAAATCACTCACCAATGTTAGTGGCCGGTAAAGACAAACCAGCAAACACGCTTATTCCCTTAGCAGGATGCAATACTCTGCAGATCTGTGGTAGATAATGATATCAGATCTCCTCAGTAGCAGTCAATCCGGATCTCCAGTGGGCAATTTATCTTCTTTTTCACAGTGTAATGGTCTGCAAGAGCCCAAAAGATATATACTCCCCACTTTTCTCCACAGTGTATGATCAATCTCTCCAGAGATGTGAGAGCAAAAAAGAAAGAAAGCACAGCATAGCATAAAAATCTTTAAAAAAACGTTTTCTTGTTTATTTAAACCACATAGCACTCACATTTAAAAGTGTCTCCCGCCACTGGAAAAACAGGCATAGATAATGTGGGGGTCATTTACTATATCCCCGAAAAACGATCCTGCAGTCCCGGAAAATAGCGCCCAATTAAGGCAAATTAAGACTTCAACTCTCAGAAACTGGGCGCTAATGCGCTAATGCAAATGGAAAGCAGCGCTATTGCCGGCAAACATGCCTGTCAGATCACATATGCGGGAATAGTGGAAGTCAATGGGGCTCGAACCTGCAAAATCCAAAGTTCTCACTGAAGGCTTATATGCAAGTTCTTTGACATAAAAAGTATATGGGGACCTGGGTCCTGCCCCAGGGGACATGTATCAAATGGAAAAAATGTTCTTAAAACAGCCGTTTTTTCAGGAGCAGTGATTTTAATAATGCTTAAAGTGAAACAATAAAAATTTAAATATCGTGACTGGGGGAGTCTATAGTATGCCTGTAAAGTAGCGCACCTTTCCCGTGTTTATTACCACAGCAAAATTACATTTCTAAAGGAAAAAATGTAATTTACAATTGCTCGCAGCTGTAATGAATTGCCAGTTCCCGGCAATATAGAGTAGAAATCAAAGAAAAAAAACGGGGTGGGTTCCCCCCACCAGTCCATACCAGGTCCTTCGAGTCTGGTATGGATATTAAGGGGAACCCCACGCCAAAATGTAAAAAAAAATGCAGTGGGGGTCCCCCCAAAATCCACACCAGACCATTATTCGAGCACTCAACCTGGCAGGTCAGGAAAGGGAGGGGACGAGCGAGCACCCCCCTCCTGAACTATACCAGGCCACATGCCCTCAACATGGGGAGGGTGCTTTGAGGTTCCTCCCAAAGCACCTTGTCCCTATGTTGATGGGGAAAGAGCCTCATCCCCACAACCCTTGCCTGGTGGTTGTGGGGGTCTGCGGGCGGGGGACTTATTGGAATCTGGAAGCCCCCTTTAACAAGGGGACCCCCCAGATCCCACCCCCCTTGTGAATGGGTATCGGGTACATTGTACCCCTACACATTCACCAAAAAAAGCAGTGTAATGTGACAAAAGACAATAGCTGGTTTTTGACAATTCCTTTAATAAAAATGTCTTCTTCTTTCCCCCGCTTTTTCCTCCATCTTCCTCCTGTCTTACTTTGGTTTTCTCCTTCTTCCTCCAGCTGCTTCTTCCACCTCTTCTTCCTCCATCATTCTCTGCTTCTACCTCCAGTCTTCTCCATCTTCCTCTGGCTTCTTCTTCCCCCGCTTCATCCTCCGGTCTTCCTCCTCTGCTGCTCCTGCTGAACATTCAAAAAAAAAGCTCCTCTGATGCTGCGATGGGGCAGATGACGTCACTCCGAGACCCTGCCCCTTGTGACTTCATCGCCCGGGGCATGATGGGTCAGTGATGTCACAAGGGGGTGGAGTCTCCTGCTGATGTCATCCGGTGGCCATGCCCCATAGTTATATATGATACGTGCACTATTAAAGTGGACAGGTCGGCTGGTCGCAGCATCGGAAATGGTTTGTCGTTTTCATGTTCAGCAGGTCAGTGGCGGGAGCGGAGAAGGAGAAAGACCGGAGGAGGAAGCAGGGGAAGAAGAAGTCAGAGAAAGATGGAGAAGACCGGAGAAAGAAGTGGGGGAAAAAGCGGGGGAAAGAAGAAGACATTTTTAATAAAAGAATTGTCAAAAAACAGCTATTGTCTTTTGTCACATTTCACGGCTTTTTTTGGTGAATGGGTAGGGGTACAATGTACCTGATTCCCAATCACATAGGGGGTGGGATCCGGGGTACCCCCACGTTAAAGGGGGCTTCCAGATTCCGATAAGCCCCCCTGCCTGCAGACCCCCACTACCACCGGCAAGGGTTGTGGGGATGAAGTCCTTGTCCCCATCAACATGGGGACAAGGTGCTTTGGGGGACCCCAAAGCACCCTTCCATTGTTGAGGGCATGTGGCCTGGTTTGGGAGGCACTCGCTCGTCCCCCCCTTTCCTGACATGCCAGTTTGGGTGCTCGAAACACCCCCCGGTTCAGTTCGCACCAGAACTTGTGAGCAGGTCAAAAATGTGTGCGAACACCGTTAAAGTCTATGGGACACGAACATGAAAAATCAAAAATGCTAATTTTAAAGGCTTAAATGCAAGTTATTGCCATAAAAAAAGTATGGGGAGCTGGGTTCTGCCCTGGGGACATGTATCAATGAAAAAAAAAAAAGTTTTAAAAATGGCTGTTTTTTCAGGAGCAGTGATTTTAATAATGCTTAAAGTGAAACAATAAAAATGAAACATTCCTTTAAATATTGTGCCTGGGAGTGTCCTTAGTATGCCTGTAAAGTAGCGAATCTTTGCCATGTTTAGAACAGTACCGCAGTAAAATTACATTTCTAAAGGAAAAAAATGTCTTTTAAAACTTCTTGCGGCTGTAATGTATTGTTGGATCCTGGCAATATAGATAAAAATCATTGAAAAAAAACTGCTTGAGTTCCCCCAGTCCATTACCAGGCCCTTTGGGTCTGGTATGAAGGGGAACCCCGCATCAAAATAAAAACAAAATTGCGTGGGGGTCCCCCCAGGTCTGGTATGGATATTAAGGGGAACCCTGCGACAAAAAATGGCGTGGGGGTCCCCCCAAAATCCATACCAAACCCTTATCTGAGCACACAACCTGGCAGGCCACAGGAAAAGAGGGGGGGAAGAGAGAGCACTCTCCCTGAACTGTACCAGGCCACATGCCCTCAACATGGTCCCCCCAAAACACCTTGTCCCCATGTTGATGGGGACAATGGCCTCATCCCCACAACCCTTGCCTGGTGGTTGTGGGGGTCCTTGGGTGGGGGGCTTATCGGAATCTGGAAGCCCCCTTTAACAAGGGGGCCCCCAGATCCTGCCCCTCTTTTGTGAATGGGTATCGGGTATATTGTACCCCTACCTATTCACCAAAAAAAAGCAGTGAAGTGTGATGCACTTTAACTTTAATATCTTGCACAGTTTAGGAGATATTCACTGTATCTGCATGTGCCAATGTCATTGGCACATGCGCACTGAAGTAACGGCCCGCTTGCGCTGTTTCTTCAGTAGCCGCGACGTGACTGGCAGCTAGCACACACACGGGAGTGATGTCATCGTGGCTCCAGCCAATCACAGTGCGGGAGCCCTCCAACCCGGAAATAACTCCTGGAGACATGTCGCCAGTCACAGCGGTGTGCGGGGACCGCTGCATGTGTTAACTAAACTTTATCACCCACAATATAAATCATTCTCAGAATGAAACAAAATTGACAGAAAACTCTATATAGTTTTTAATCCGAAAAACTATTTAGTTAATTATCACTAGGGATTCTCCTGAGCGCACAACAGCCGAACAAACCGACCACAATACATTGCAGTGCTGAACAGTGCATTGCAAGCCCTGATTGGCTGAAGCAGTGAAAGCTTAGAAGGGACAGCTCATTTAGTTTCTCTGTAGTGTAGTGAGACTGTCAGTAATCTTGGAATTAGTGTATAAAAGCAGCAGAAAGAGGGCGCCTGGGTCAGTGTGATAGTAAGCAAGTAACACTTTATTCAGATACACTTACATAAAAGTATCTTGGAATGGTGCGGACCGCAACGCGTTTCCAAGGTGCCGCCTCCTTCTTCAGGCAAAAAAAAAAGAAAATGCGTTGCGGCCTCCCCCTTCCTGATTTGGTCTCCTGCTATCTCTGTGAGAGCAGGTGTGGGAGCTGGAGATGCTGCTGGTTATACACCTCCATATGGCAGGTCTGAGCTTATCCCCACAGTGGTCTTCTCATCCCTTGTGATGGCTGACTGCTTGATTGGTGATCCACATCCATCCTGTGCAACTTGCAAGATACTTTTATGTAAATGTATCTGAATTAAGTGTTACTTGCTTTTACTATCTCACTGACCCAGGCGCCCTCTTTCTGCTGTTTTTGTTTGTCTGAGGAAACTCTCTTTTCCTGCTGAGGAGCTGCCGGTGACTGTGTGTGCAATCTCCATCCACCTGTGGATCAATCTGTCCTGTGGACTTCTCCTTGATATCCCTTAATACTATAGACTGTATGGACTAATTTTTATTAATTTATTTAGGGTATATCTTGTTGTCCCCCCCCTCTCTGTTATTGATACCTTTCATCCACCTTATAGCTGCCAGTGAGCACTGACTCACACACTACCTGACAGTTCTGTGTGATATATTGCTTGACATTAGTGTATAGCTAGAGTAGGGACAGTTCAGATAGCGTCAGTGTAGTGACAGTTGAACACCGTCTATTTGATTGTGTTACTGCCAGTTTAACGCCATTTACTTCTGTGTGCGTTACTGCCAGTTTAATGCCATTTACTTCTGTGCACGTTACTGCCAGTTTAACACCATATCATTTTGCGTGTGTTACTGCCAGTATTCTGTTGGTTAAGAGAGGAGCTAAGGGGAAAACATCCGCCTAAGTGAGGCATTTTGGAATTTTTTTAGTCCTCGCCACCCAGGGCTGTCAGCTTCCACATCCCATCTGCAGCGTTTGCATCATATGGTGGACGATTACCTCGGTGCCAAAACAGAGATGGAGCATTGACTTACTGGGTCATGAGAATAGACCACTGGCCAGTACTTGCCCAGTATGCTATTGAGTTGTTGGGCTGCCCTGCATCCAGCATGCTTTCAGAACGGGCATTCAGTGCTGCAGGAGGTTTAATTACTGATCATAGAACATGTCTGTCCACAGACTCTGTGGACCATTTGACTTTTATAAAAAAATTAATCAGTTCTGGATTACCAGATATGAAGCCCCTGATGCCGATGTCACTGATTAAGTCTTTTTTGGGATGTGGAATGTCTGCAGGAATTCGAGGCTGCCTAGCTTTGAGGGTGTTCAAGTAATTTCATCTGGAAGAATGTTTTTGGTATAGGTTTCATGGGCACAATTAACACCCAAAGACCAATTTTTCAGCACCTGTTTGACAGGTGCATATCATTGCAATTTTTTACAGCAGGGCCAAATCTTGCTTTCATCAAGAGTACCTCTATAGGGTTACAGTGGGATGGCGCCCCCGACACCCAAAGAGTAATTTTTCTGCACCTGTTTGACAGGTGCATATCATTGCATTTTTTTACAGCAAGGCCAATTCTTGCTTTCATCAAGATTAACTCTATAGGGTTATGGTGGGAAGGCGCCACCAACACCCAAAGACCAATTTGTATGCACCTGTTACTTCTATCCAAAGTCAAAGTGAAACCAGAATGTATCCAAAAAATCTCTAATCTTGTTCCCAGTTCACTACATTGTGGCCTCATCATACACACTGGCTCCCCAGCTGTTGCTGAGAAAAATAAAGGCAGCTTGCAGGGAAAATGTCATTTATTTGGGCTTTATAAATTTGATTATTGCTGCAGCAGATTCTAGACATGGTACAGATCTTCCACTTTACAGGTAGACTAAGGGGACCCCCCATGCACTATATTGGAAGGAATTTTTCATTTTTATGCTTTCACTTTAAAAATCTAAAAATCACTGCTCATTTGAAAATGAAGTTTTTCACAAACTTTTTTTTTTATTGATACATGTCCCCCAGGGCAGGACCCAGACCCCTATAACCATTGTACGCCCAATTACTTGCATATAATCTTTCAAAATGGGCACTTTTGATTTTTGGCGTTCGGGTCCCATTGACTTTAATGGGGTTCGTTATTCGGGTCCGAACTTTCGCAGTGTTTGAAAGTTCTGGTGTGAACCAAATAGGGGTCTATTCGGCCCATCCCTAATTTTCACCTGGTATTATAGTGCACCCATTGGTGATATAGATTCAATATTCACCTTTTATACGAGCTATATAAAAGATCAGCACAAATAAATAATTCAGTAATGTTATTCCTTCCTTACCCTTTTAATATTCTTTATTAACAATTCATCTTTATTATATGTTCTTTTGGGGGAAATTGACCAGGGAATAAAGTGGAAATTAATAACCTCAATGCATTCAAAGTATATATAGATACACATAGAAGTGGATGTTTTATGTGGGTTTGGTTACCACTTTTTCATCACATATTGGTTACCACTTTTTCATCACATATTGGTGTGGTCACACATCATATTATTATTATTAATATATTAATAATATTATATTATTAATTAGATTAATATTATTATCACCAACTCAGATAGAGATTATATCACTATTACTAGTTTCGGTAGAGATTATAGTATTGTGTTGGGTCACGCTTTATATATATATATCACATGCACAGATTTTTTTAGGATAGATTACCTTGATACACATTTGGCCAAGCGCTGTCTTTCTTCATTTATTTCTTTCATGTTGAGATTTCTCAATTAGACAGCAGCTATACAGGATTAATTAAGTACTATCACCTCAATGCAGAAAAAAAATTCTATTTTTTATTATTACTAAATCTAAACCTGGCCATAGACATTTAGGGCGTTATTTATGAAAGACAAATCCACTTCGCACTACAAAGTGCACTGAAAGTGTACTTTCAAGTGCAGTTGCTGTAGATCCGAGGGGGACATGCAAGGAAAATAAAAAACAGCATTTAAGCTTGCACAAGATTGGATGATACAATCAGCAAAGCTTCCCCTCATTTCAGATCTTCTCCTCAGATCTACAGCGACTGCACTGGCAGAGCAAAGTGAATTTGCCTTTTGTAAATAACCCCTTTAGTTTCTTATAAGATCCATGCACAGGCAACATGGTTGTAGCATATAAAAGTATGCAAACACACACACCTAAAACCAGTGTTATCTAGAAAAACATAGCAGTGATATGAAAAAAAATTATTTCAAACCATCTATGCAACAAATGGGATGTCAGAGATGTATGGAATCTGGCTGTGCATACAACTGCTTTATGTTAGCTGGCATATTAGACAAAAGGTGGTACTAAAATTCTTCTATTATTTGGAAGTAAGCTTTAGAATTTTTGGCATATTCATCTGTGATTTTATGTTTAAATGTAATTAAATGAACCTATTTAGGATAATTAGGTTTAGTGGTCCCTCAAAATAAACCTGACAGAATAAAATATAGGGCCAAAGGTCACCAGATATCTCACAATTGCAATCCTGTCAGTTGCCTAATTGTACATGCTGGAGTGATTGACTAAAGAAGTAAAGAAGTAAAAGGTAGAGACACACTTAAAAAAAAATCTGTTCTGATTTAGCTTTTTCTTGAAATGTATTGCTTGTATACCAACATTGCTCACTTGTCTAGGCCTTTTTAACATATTTTTCTGCTGCCACTACTTTTAAAATGAAAAAAAAGAAAAAAGTGAAAAGGCAGCACTTCCATGTTAAAAAAAACAAAAAACCTTTAAATCATCTGTGTACGCCTTGATAGTTATTGGTATTTATGAATGTTGCAGTGTCCTTAACATAAATCCTCCTCACATTAGACTAGGGTCACTGCGGGTCAAAAGACAGAAGATTACCTGACCTTGCCTTTGCTACTGTATATAATTACAAGAGTAGTGCTCCAGGTAACAATGGATACAATAAGAGCTGCTGACAGTTAATAATGGATTAACGAATGAATCCACAGAACAACCCTCCGCTATACACTGCATGGAAGCAGTATATGACAATGAGATGCTGTGATTACTTTTTAGAACTACCCCAGGCTAATGCAAACAAATATCAATTTTTTACCTAATTTAAATAATGTCTAAGTCCATGATTAAATGCCCCATGTATAATTATCTACTATTAATTCCCTATCTGAAATTTCAAAATTATGTTCTCAATGGGGAATATTATCATAGCGGCTTAAGATGTGAGAAAAGAGAACATGCTTGAGTAACTTGAATACATTAACAGGGTCTTTTTTCAAATACTAGTGAAAGAGATTAGAAAAGCCCATTTCTAAATTGTGTTTTTTGGTTTGTGCTCTTTCATTCCTAAATAGTTTGTGTGTGTTTACCCTTCCTCTGTCAGTATATGGTACAACCGGTGTGTGTGTGTGTGTGTGTGTGTGTGGGGGGGGGGTTATATGTTTGTAAGACCTACCTCCAAACAGGCATCCCCTTCCCAAGCCTTCTCAGAGAGGAAGTTGATTGGCCTATCCAATTGTTTTCTTCTAAAGGGAGCTGGTTTCATTGTCTGTACAGTTCACCCCATCCCACCTCCAGAGGCACAGACATGCATCTTGATAAAAATGTGCATGGTTGTACGATGATTTTCCCTGATGATGATTGTAGAGTGAGCAGATGATGCATGCTTGGCCTGCTGCTATTGGATGGCTGTATTTTTAGATATGGACTTAATGCACCACTTCCTAAATTCTACCCTCTGTGTAGCGTTGAATTTGCTCCATACACATTCTGTCAACTAACTATATCTAAAACAAATATATTATGTCCAATGTTCAGTCTGTGTACAAGCACCATAAAGTTAAAAGAGAAGTATGGGTTTTCCTTTTTAGAACCATACTTACCTAGGTGGATGCAGCATCACTCGATGCTGCATCTGTCCCCCGGCATCTCTAACACTGAGAACTGAGTGATCGAACCCCGCTGATCATTCGGTTATCACAGCTCTGTGAGCAGTGAGCTGCTGACTGTGAGTCAGCGGCTCTCTGCTCTGCCCCTCCTCGCTCACTGGTGCGTTGGGCTGTGGAGGGGGCAGAGTGGCCGGCTCAGCCTCTCAGCGGCTCGTTGAGAGGCTGAGCCAGGTGCCAGTCCACGGATATGGGCAGATTCTATGGTCATGATGATGCCTGAGCCTGGACCGACTCTGTGAAGTCAGCAGAGAGCAGCCTTCAGCCCGCTCTCTGCTGAAAACAGGTCACAGGAGTGCAGAACAAACTGCACTCCTGTGATCCACAGGAGATGTACAGCCAAAAGAGCTTTAGCCGTACTTTGCCTTTAAGCAAGAATTGAAGTAAAAAACAGATTAGGTTTAGTTCACAAATGCATAACATGCAGCATTTGATAATCATGCATTTGTTTTTACCCCAATGGATTTTCCAATAGGTTACTGCACAGATTTGTTGAATTTCTAGCCCATTTGCGAGTGTTATGATCTTTGAGGTTTCTTGCAAGCAGTGTAAGCACCTGAATTTGGCTTGGTATCAGCATCTAGCAATCCCCTGTACAGCAGAGTTTAGTCTGGAAGAGGGAGAAGCAAATCAAGAAAACAATAAGTTGTGCTGTAGTGCTTATGTGCTAACAAGGATCATGCTGATGAGAGATGATAGCAGAGTGATAGAGATAAAAACTCATTGATCTGCTGCATCTCCCTTCACTGTTGAGTTACGGGTTGCTCAGCGGACAGGACCTGTAAAAGTTTAACTTCATCAAAGACTAAATAAGGTCTCTTACGTTGCCAGGCAAGACATTGGTGCACGTTAGAACTTTATTTTTGGATGTTCTATTAATTACAATTTGATCTAACTGGATACATTCATCTTTAAAAGTTTTCCTTATATTTCATTCTGTTTCATTAAGGAATAAACATCCTTTAATAAACAACATACACTAACTTCATATTCTGTAAAAAAAATATGCAATAGAGGCAGGATAATTGGGCTAAGTGAGGAAACAACTCAAATGATTTTCCATCCCTAAAAACAGTAATGTGAGAAAAGAGGAAGGGTGGGAAGGGGATGGAGGGAGGGGGCAGGGGGCAGGAAGAGCAAGGAAGTGGGGGAAGGAAAGGAGGAGGGTTGTTGCCCAGCCCTTTCCTTCCCCCACTTCCTTGCTCTTCCTGCCCCCTGCCCCCTCCCTCCATCCCCTTCCCACCCTTCCTCTTTTCTGTAAAAAAAATAATTATGTCTGATTTTCAATTAAATTCTTTTAGCATTGGTACATTCCATCAACAGTGATTGCTTAAAACCCACATTACTATACATTCTAGTTTATAGAAATTATATACCAATATCACTTTCCAATATGGTCCTAAGACGTTTCAAAAAAGCTATTTTTTGTTGGCATCCCTGATCTCATCAATTTTTATCAGTTAGGTCATACAGACAAAAATCATGCAATCAAAGTATCATCCATCATTTCAAGCTGTGCTTTATCCCTGAAGTATGTTTTGTCAGATACTAAATAAAATGTCACTAAATAAAATTGTTTGTAAAATGTTTGTTTTTTTTGCTACAGTTTTTCTGTATAGTTCAGCTAAAAATATAAAGAAATAATCGCTTTCCTGGAAACATATTTATTGAAGTTATTTATTTAGCACCAACAGGTTTTTAGTGCTTTACATATTATACATGCCCTCAAGGAGCTTACAAACTATGGTTCCGTCCCCTACATACATATACACTAGGGCCAATTTAGAAGGAAGCCAATTAAACACACGATATGAAAATCGGAAGTAAAATTTTGTTAGACGAATGATCTGCTGATTTTCGGATTGTTAGTATGGTGTTTTCGACAGCCGATTACGGTTTTTCATCCGGCAAAAGCTGGATGTGCAGACTATAAAATTTTTGTCGTACATGAACTTTACGTCCAATTTTTGTATAATTAATATGGTTTTTGTATGAAAAAAATCGTAAGAGCAAGACTACGCATGCTCAGAAATGAAAGAATACATACAAAACTATTCAACACATTACGTCACTTCTGAAGTTGTATTCTGTCGTACGAGAATTTTCATATGGTGAGTAACCTCTTCACTTTTGACATGAGACTAGCATGCATCAAAAAATGGACAAACGGTCATCCAAAAATCTGATTGTGTGTACAAGGCTTAACTTACCAACATGCCTTTGAAATGTGTGAGGAAACCCATGGAAGCACAGGGAGAACATGTAAGCTCTATGCTGATATTGTCTTGGTTGGGATTCAAAATATGAACCCAAGTGCTGCAAGGCAGAAATGCTTAGCACTAAGCCACTGTGCTGGCCATGAGAAGATGTATAGGATTACTACTATTGATGCAGTTTTAATCCACATTTTACTGGTTAAACATGCAAGTCAATTACAAATGTGCAAACTGATATTTGGGTGATGAAAAGTATAATAAAACTAGAATAAGCTTGAGTGAATGATGGTTTCTTTCTTTCTTTCTTAGTTGAAAGTACTTAAGGGAAGGGAGGAACTTTGCAAAAGATCGGGGTCACCAAAAAGGACTAGGGGGATGTTAATGAAGAAAAATTAAAATTAAAGTGAAATATTATTTAATATAAAAATGTAATTTCACGTGTAAGTATTTTGTTTTTTGATGCAGTGTTTCAAAGGAAAATTACTAGTTAATAAAGTCTGGGACCCATAACAAAAAGTTTGGAATAGATGTTCATTAGAGATAGGGATTCAGTCAACAGTGAGTGAATTCAAACATGCTTGGGACAAATGTAGATCTATACTGAGAAGTAAAATATGTAACAAATACAATTTAAAAAATGAAAGATTAAAACATTGGTCTATTTTTATGCTTTTACTCTTCAATGTTTCTAAAAATGTGGACTGCCATGAGCTGCCCTTTTCATGTGTTTTTTTTTTTTATACTAATTAGCCATTATATTATCTAGGTTTAGTGAATACTTAAATATATGTTAATCATTATATGTATACTATTATACAATTTCATTATTTTCATAACTACACCTGTATCTGAGAAGTCTTGGATAAAAGAAGTAGTTCAATCACCAATATACCATCAATTATTGGTGGTGTCACGAAATTTATAAACAAATCCCCCAAAAAATTTACAAGAAAATGTAGAGTACAAGTATTCTGTTATTTTGCTGCTACGCTTTACAGTATGCCTGGTCATATTGAGGGTGTTTTTGTCCCAGGAAAGAGAACACATGGCTGGTAAAATTACTATATCCTCTTCACAGTGTCTAATATAAGACACACCAACTGGTCACCACACTAAACAAATGTATAAGCGGCGAGATTGGAGGATCTAAATTAGGTTGCTGGTTTTTTTTCTCTTTACAACCCATGTGAGATGTATTAAGGAAACAGTACAATGAACATTGGAAAATTATCGGAAAAAAATGTATTCTAGTTTTATTACAATAATTTTCCAAGATGCGAATTAGAATACTGGGCTCCTGTTAAATTGTCTATTGTAACCCATTATATTTGGTTTTAATGCAGTGGCCAGGCCTTTGAAGTAGAAATTCAAAGTAACACAGTTAGGAAGCTGGGAGATGTATAATATGCAGAAACAACAATCAATTATTTAAATATAATCCCATATATCAGACATTTAATGTTAAATATTAAACAAGCAAAACTTTATATTATACCAACTACATCCAATGCAAATCAATTCTTCTGTCGCCTTCCTACTGTCACCTTGCTGAGATTAGAAAACTCTCTCTCAGTAGTAGGGAAGCTATTATTTTTGATTATTTAAATTACAAGTTTTCAATTTACATTTCCGCTTTTTTTGGAACTGAGAGATACATTGGTACACGGTATCTACAATTTGTATTCAATGCAGCAAAAACGTTTTTTTTCTTTCAATAGTTTTTTATTAAGTTTTTCATGAAAAAAAAACAAAAGTATACAAAAGCATTGATACCTTCTGTTATACAGTAGATTTAGAACATAGAATAGCTTATTCCAATATACTGACCAAGTTTGTATTATATATATGTATATGTATTATATATACCTTCAAACACTGAAATGTTATATTGCGGTAATGGAACGGAGATGACATTCACGCCCAGACACACCTTCTGGGAGCAGACTGTGTCCTGGGTAGGGATGAGCTTCATGTTCGAATCGAACGCATGTTCGACTCGAACATTGCCTGTTCGGTCGTTCGCCAAATTCCGAACAATATGGGCCGTTCGTGCCAAATTCGAGTGGCGCATCATGGCCCATAATTCACTGCGGCATTGCAGTGCATTGCTGGCTGATGATTGGCAAGCATGCACTATGACCCACATGCTTGGCCAATCACAGCGCCGTCTGTACAGAGAGCCGTAATTGGACAAAGCCAGGGTGGCTTTGGCCAATTATGGCTCAGGGGCTTAGTACGTGCCCCACACTATATAAGGCCGCCTGCACGACGGCCCTGTGTAGTGTGTTCCGGCATTGAGAGAGAGATAGATAGACAGAGAGACAGTGTCATTTGATTTAAGTTAGATAGAGTAGGCAGGCGAGTCAGTTAGCTGCACTTACAGTGTATTGTGTATATATATATATATATATATATATATATATATATATATATATATATATATATATATATATATACACATCCTAGGTGTTGTATATTTTTATATATATATATATATATATATATATATATATATATATATATATATATATATATATACTGTATTCAGTTTAGCTAGATCCGTTTCTGTTTTCTCTTCCTACTACTGACAGGCAGGCAGGTGTTTTTACACCTTTAGTTACATTTTAATCAGTTCCGGTGGGGGGGACTCGTCAGCACTTTCTACATATTTTTTACCTTTGGCTTTTATCTCGTCTATTTTGGCGGGTCTCGCGGTTTATTATGGCCACGTTTGGAGTCATATTTTTCAGCTGCCCAAATGTTTGGGTGTGTTTACGTGCAGAGCAGTGCTGTTTCATTACGGCGTATGCGTACGTTTATGTGTCGGCTCGGAACAAGGCTTGACACGCTCTTTGTCTATATTTAGGAGGTGACGCAGTGCAGCGCCCGTGCCCCTGGACGACGTAAGTTATTACGAAATGCGTAGGGCGGAGCGACGCGCTGACATCACCTCGTATTCCATTCGTGTATCCAGTAGGAACGGGCTGTCTGTTTGTGCTCCGGCCAGCGCAACAGACTTTGTGTGGTTTTCCAGCTGTTACTATGTAAGTGCATTATATATTTTTTAAATAAAGAGTGTTAATGGTTTTACACTATTGGAGCATTACTTTCTTCCATGCATTGCGGTAATGCCCTGCTGAACCGAGTTGATGTGGAGTGACCCCTCACCATCCGAAGTTTGCTTGCTGTTTCCTGAAGTTGCCAATGCAATCCATGCTTCCCTTGATCCTCTGTTATGGGGGATCATGGCATTTTGGTAAGAGCGCCTTCCCGTTGATTGTTGTGGTGGATGTCACTCATCATTCGGAAACAGAATTTATTTAGAATTTGTTTACATATTGATGGACTTGGAATTCATTATTCACGGGTGTTTTATTTATCACAATATGTATTGACTATTTCTAATGTTTATCGTTTATTCATTTTTTGATGTTCTCATTATCAGCACTGGTTAATTATTTAATATTTGTATATATTTTTGTCACATCTATATATCACTATTTGGATTTTGGTGCAGTTTTGGATAGCGCGACTTTTAAAAATTTTCCACCTAATAATGTATTGATGTTGTACACATTAGTTGCGGCTTTCTATATGATGGTTAGTTACTAAACATTTGCCCATCACTTTTTTAGTTCAGCTTTTTGTTTTTTAGCGCGTTTTTTTATATATTTTTTGTCCAGGTGTTTTTACAGTATTTACAGCTACCTGAAGAAAATTGCTGGTGTTCTTTTGATCCTATTAGTCCTATTAGCTACAGTATTTACAGTTAGTGTAGTGCGTCCTCTGCACAGTGTGCACCTAAAGCTACCTGAAGAAAATTAGTCTTCTTCTGATCCTATTAGTACAGTACCGCAGGCAGCTGCAGTATTTACAAGTTAGTGTAGTGTGTCCTCTGCACAGTGTGCACCTAAAGCTACCTGAAGAAAATTAGTGGTGTTCTTCTGATCCTATTAGTACAGTACCACAGGCAGCTGAAGGCTTTACAAGTTAGTGTAGTGCGTCCTCTGCACAGTGTGCACCTAAAGCTACCTGAAGAAAATTAGTGTTCTTCTGATCCTATTAATACCACAGGCAGGCAGCTACAGTATTTAAAGTTAGTGTAGTGCATCCTCTGCAGAGTGTGCACCTAAAGCTACATGGAGACAATTGCTGTTGTTCTGCTCCTATTAATACCACAGGCAGGCAGCTACAGTATTTACAGTTAGTGTACTGTGTCCTCTGCACGGTGTGCACCTAAATCTACCTGAATAAAATTGGTGGTGTTCTTCTGATCCTATTAATACCACAGGCAGGCAACTACAGTATTTACAGTTAGTGCACTGTGTCCTCTGCACAGTGTGCACCTAAAGCTACCTAAATAAAATTGGTGGTGTTCTTCTGATCCTATTAATACCACAGACAGGCAGCTACAGTATTTACAGTTAGTGTACTGCGACCTCTGCACAGTGTGCACCTAAAGCTACCTGAAGAAAATTGCTGTTGTTCTGCTCCTATTAATACTACAGGCAGGCAGCTACAGTATTTACAGTTAGTGTACTGTGTCCTCTGCACAGTGTGCACCTAAAGCTACCTGAATACAATTGGTGGTGTTCTTCTGATCTTATTAATACCACAGACAGGCAGCTACAGTATTTACAGTTAGTGTACTGTGTCCTCTGCACAGTGTGCACCTAAAGCTACCTGAAGACAATTGCTGTTGTTCTGCTCCTATTGATACCACAGGCAGGCAGTTACAGAATTTACAGTGATGCCCCATACACACGGTCGGACATTGATTGGACATTCCGACAACAAAATCCGATCGTTCTGAACGCGGTGACGTAAAACACATACGTCGGGACTATAAACAGGGCAATAGCCAATAGCTATCATCTTTTAATTTATTATGAGCATGCGTGACACTTTGTGCGTTGGATTTGTGTACACACGATCGTAATTTCCGACAACGGATTTTGTTGTCGGAAAATTTTATAGCAAGCTCTCAAACTTTGTGTGTCGGAAAATCCTATGGAAAATGTGTGATGGAGCCTACACACGGTCAGAATTTCCGACAACAAGGTCCTATCACACATTTTCCATCAGAAAATCCTATCGTGTGTACAGGGCATTAGTGTACTGCGTCCTCCGCACAGTGTTCACCTAAGGCTACCTGAAGACAATTTCTGGTGTTCTCATACTAATAATACTACAGGCAGGCAGTTGATTCTGCTAGCTGCAGTATCAGTATATATATACATCCCAGCTTTGTGCAGCTACATCTCACTGCAGGCCATTAGTATGTCTGGAAGGCCAACAAGGAGAGGCAGACAGTCACAAGCCAATAAAAGAGGGCAAGCAGGCTCTGTGTCTAGAGGCAACAGTGCTGGTCGTGGAGACGGTGCATCCTCATCAGCACCTGGCCGTGGGATACACTTCTCCTTTTTTTTGGCAGCTGGCCGTGTTGAGCCGCAACATGCGGAAGACTTGGTAGAGTGGATGACCAAGCCGTCCTCATCCTCCTCATCCTCTCTCATGCAGGCTCAGGGTACTTTTTCTGGCAAAGCAGCTGCCAACGCGGCCTCTTCCCTCTGCTCAATGGCATCAGTCACTCCTTTCCTAACCCCACCATGTCCTCCTGAGGAGTCCCCTGAACTGTTTGACCACAGTATTGGGCACATGCTCCAGGAGGATGCCCAGCGTTTTGAAGGCTCCGAAGATGGTACCCAGCTAGAGGAAGGCAGTAACGTGAGCCCAGAGAGAGGGGGTGTCCAAGAAGGACAGCAATCTGGCAGTCATGTTCCCCCAGCTGCAGCATACTGCCAGCTTTGCTCCAGTGATGAGGAGGGAGGGGATGATGAGGTCACTGACTCCACATGGGTGCCTGATAGGAGAGAGGAGGGGGAGGAGGAGGAGGCACATCACCAACGAGGCAGGGTGCCCTCCAGGGGCCAGCTTAAGGGCAGCACACTGACTGCATCACACCACAGAGCTCCGCATGTGCAGGGCGCTGCTGTCTCTGCGCGTTATTCCAAAAGTTCTTTCCTGTGGGCCTTTTTTGAGATGAGTGCATCAGAGCCCACCACTGCTATTTGCAACAAATGTCTCCAGCGTATCTCTCGTGGCCAAAACATCTCCCGCTTGGGCACCACATGCTTGACCAGATATATGTTGACCTGCCATGCAGTTCGTTGGCAAGCATACCTAGAAGAACCACACCAAAGGACAAAGAGGACCTCTCCTTGCTCCTCATCAGCTGGGATCTCCAACCCCACTATACCTTCAGTCCTCTCTGAGACCTGCACTGAGAGGAATGAAGGTGTAGAATTAGGTGTGTCACAGCCAAGTACTTGGGGGCAATCTGCTATCGGTACACCGATGTCGGTTTGTACCAGGCAAATTTCCCTGCCCCAGCTGCTGCACCACCGAAAGAAGTTCGCTTCCAGCCATCCACATGCCCAGCAGTTGAATGCTAGCTTAGCTAAATTGCTAGCACTTCAACTGCTATCTTTTCAGTTGGTAGACTCTGCCCCCTTCCGTGAGTTTGTGGAATGTGCGGTTCCTCAGTGGCAGGTTCCCAAACGCCACTTTTTCTCACGGAAGGTGATTCCAGCTCTCTACCGGCACGTGGAAGGCAATGTCTTGGCCTCGCTGGCCAGGGCGGTCAGCGGTAAGGTGCATATTACCGCTGACTCATGGTCCAGCAGGCATGGACAGGGACGTTACCTATCTTTCACCGCACACTGGGAGACTCTTCTGGCAGCTGGGAAGGATGCAGGACAAGGTGCAGTAGTGTTGGAGGTTGTTCTGCCACCACGCCTCCAAAATACTACTAGTGGTGATTCTGCCACACCTCTCTCTTCCACCCCCTCCTCTTCTTCTTCCTCCATGGCCTCTTCCTGTGCTGATTTGACTTTGGAACCAGCGGTGCTCTGTAGGCGTTCAAGGGGCTATGAAAGCACGCAGGCCAAAAGATGCCATGCGGTGCTTGAGCTGGTGTGCTTGGGGGACAGGAGCCACACTGGGGCAGAGATTTTGTCAGCTCTGCAGGGGCAGGTTCAGAGGTGGTTGACACCATGCCAGCGTAAGGCAGGTATAGTGGTTTGCGACAATGGCACCAACCTCCTCTCCGCCCTCCGACAGGGACAACTGACCCATGTGCCCTGTTTGGCTCACGTCCTTAACTTGGTGGTGCAGCGGTTCTTGGGCAGGTACCGGGGCTTACAGGATGTCCTGAGGCAGGCTAGGAAAGTCTGTGTGCATTTCTGCAGGTCATATAATGCCAGTGCTTGGCTGGATGACCTCCAAAAGGAATTTAACCTGCCCAAGAACCGCATATTCTGTGACATGCCCACAAGGTGGAACTAAAGTTGGCCATGCTGCAGCAGCTGCCCACGCAGCAGAGGGCCATCAATGAGTACCTGTGCGACTATGGCACCAGGACAGGGTCAGGGGAGCTTGTTTTTTTTTCCCCATGCCAGAGGGTCATGATCAGGGATGCATGCACTGTCCTGTCACCATTTGAGGAGGCCACGAGGATGGTGAGCAGTGACAGTGCATGCATCAGTGACACTGTCCCCCTTGTCCAACTGCAGGAGCACACGCTGCATGGAATAATGGACAGGGCACTTGAGGCAGAACAGAGGCAGGAAGAGGAGGACTTCCTTAGCTCTCAAGGCCCCCTTTATCCAGATAGTGTTCCTGCGTGCCCGCCGATCACACAGGAAGAGGAGGAGGAGGAGGAGGAAGAGGAGGATTGTGTCAGCATGGAGGTGGAGCCTGGCACTCAGCATCAGCAGCAGTCTTTAAGGGATCATTTACAGTCCCAAGAAACCCATGGACTTGTACGTGGCTGGGAGGAGGTGGCTGCGGTTCATGACGTCCTTAGTGACCCAGACGACTCCTGGCCAAATGCCTCAGCAAGCCTATGCTGCATGGCCTCCCTGATCCTGCAAAGCCTGCGGAAGGATCCTCTTATTCGTGGTATCAAGGAGAGGGATCAATACTGGCTGGCAACCCTCCTTGATCCATGTTACAAGGGTAAGGTTGCGGACCTTATCTTGCTGTCGCAGAGGGAGCAGAGGATGAAACATCTTCGGGAGGCCTTGCAGAAAGGTCTGTGCAATGCGTTCCCAGAGACTGGGAGGTTACAAACTCCTGTTCCTGGACAACGTGTTGCTGAGGCTTCAGTCAGTCAAAGAAGGAGCGGTGGAGAAGGTGGCCGTCTGACCGATGCGTTCAGACAATTTTTTAGTCCGCAGCCCCAAGGTATGATCGGTTCCAGCAACCATCGCCAGAGTCTGTTTTACATGGTGCAGGAATATCTAGGGGCAAGATCTGACTTGGACACCTTTCCCACTGAAAATCCTCTGGGTTACTGGGTCTTGAGGATGGATCACTGGCCAGAGCTTGCACAGTGTGCAATTGAGCTACTGGCCTGTCCTGCATCCAGCGTTCTTTCGGAACGCACATTCAGTGCTGCTGGAGGTTTTGTTACCGATCACAGGGTGTGCCTTTCCACCGACTCGGTCGATCGACTGACCTTCATAAAAATGAATCAGTCTTGGATCACCACCAGCTACCAAGCACCTGATGCTGATGTAACTGAATAGTTTTTTTTTTAAATGTCAGATCCCTTCAAGACTGCCTATGCTGATGCTAAGTGACTATCCTGTTATGCTGAGTGACTATCCTCTTCCTCCTCAATGATCATGCTTATAGCTTGTAAGAATATTTTTGGTTCTGGGCGCCGCCACCAATGGCTAAGGCCCAATTTTTCAGGCCCTGTTTAACAGGGGCGTGTAATTACATTTTTTGATGCAATATTTTGCAAGGAGGGTTCGTTGCTGCACTCAACTTGAGTATTTGTGAGGGGTTGCAGTGTTGTAGCACCAGTGCCTAAGGCCCAATTTTTCAGCCCCTGTTTAACAGAGACGTGTAATTACAATTTTTGATGCAATACTTTGCAGCAGGGCTTGTTCCTGCGCTCCAACTAGAGTATCTCTGAGGGGTTGCAGTGATGTGGCACCAGCACCAGTGCCTAAGGCCCAATTTTTCAGCCCCGTTTTAACAGGGGCGTGTAATTACAATTTTTGGTGCAATATTTTGCAGGAGGGCTCATTCCTGCGCTCCAACTAGAGTATCTGTGAGGGGTTGCAGTGTTGTGACACCAGTGCCTAAGGCCCAATTTTTTTGCCCCTGTTCAACAGGGACATGTAATTACAATTCTTGATCTAATATTTCACAGCAGGGCCCGTTACTGCGTCCACCAAGAGTAACTGTGAGGACTTACAGTGTTGTGGCACCAGCACCACCACCACCAAAGGCCCAATTTTTCTGACCCTGTTCAACAGGGGCATATAATTACAATTCCTCATCTAATATTGCAAACGGAAGGAGACAACAGGAAGTGGGATGAAATCTACCCCTAGGAAGGGAAATTCTCTCCTGTAAGAGTTAATATGGGAAAAACGTGTCTCCTCTCCACTGATGCTTTATCACCAATCATTGTTTCACTAAAAACCCCAAATTGTCAAAAAAAATTGTCATTGGGACAGAAAGTGAGATAAAATCTTCTGAAGAGGTGCACAGACAGCAAAACAAATGTCACAGGGGTGATAACCCTTCCCTATGTTTTCCAAAAAGCTTAAAAATAGATTTTTTTGGCTGGAGCTACACTTTAAAAATGTACCAGTTCAAAATTACAAACAGATTCTACTTAACAACAAACCTACAGTCCCTGTCTTGTTTGCACCGCCTGTATACTGCTGTTCAGAGGGCCTGGGGTCCCACGCCGTTTGTCTCACTGATTTTCATCCATATTACCGGGACCGGACATTAAGGCAGTAAGCAGTTTTAAATGACTTTTATTACTTTAAAAATGTCATTTTGTGCTGGGACTGTTCTAAGCATGGGAAACACGCGCCACTTTACAGGCATACTATAGACACCCCCCAGGTACGATATTTAAAGGAATATTTCACTTTTATTTTTCACTTTAAGCATCATTAAAATCACTGCTCCTGGGGGCGGAGCCGGCAGCCAGAGCTCATGGACATGTGAGAGGAGAGCTCTGACACACCGGGTGTAATCAGCGGCTCACAGCACACCAAAAACAGCCAAAAAGCATACCATCTGAGAGAGGAGAGCAAGGGGCACACAGCAGGCACGATGTACAAAAGGAAGGAGAGAGAGGGACCCCGAAAACTGACTGATTTCTTCCGCCCTGCTGAGGGCCGAAAATTCCAAGATGGAGCCGGCCCCAGGAGCCGTTCATCTGCCTCCACAACACAGCCACACAGCAATCCAAAGCCATCCTCGGGTGAGTCACACTTTAATGACAATCCCTTGTCATCCTCCCCATTCTGCAGCCCTGTTAAGCAAAAAAGGAGGCTTGGGGAAGGAGGGGAGAATGAGGATGAGGCAGGAGCAGCAGGGGAAGAAATGGAGGAATCCTCCACACAGGCAGAGCAGCTAGATGCATTCCCCACCTCAGGTCAGCCTATTATTGACACTACAATGAAGGAGATGCTGCAAACCCTGAGGGGAGCTCTTCAATCTGATATGGCAGTGTTTATGAGCAACACAAAAAGGGAAATATCTGCTGTCAGCAATAGAGTGGAATATGTAGAGAATAAAATGGAGGAGTTCACTCTAGCACACAATGAACTGGTAGATGCCCACTTTGAGGTAGAAGACGAAATCAGAGCCATGCGCCTTAAAATGGCAGATATTGAGGACCGGGCCAGAAGGAACAATATCAAGTTTAGGGGGGTCCCTGAGACGGTCAAACCCGCAGAGATCACTACCTACCTGCAAAAGCTCATGATGACTGTCCTCCCCTCTCTAAGCCCAGCAGACATCACTATTGACAGGGCACACAGACTGCCAAAACCTTCCTTCCTGCCTGAACAAACACCTAGAGATGTGATAGCAAGAATCCATTTCTACCACATTAAGGATCAACTCATGCGATTCGCAAGACAACATCCCTCTCTACCTGACCCATATGCTGGTATCGCACTTTATGCAGACCTGTCACAAGCCACCCTGTCAGCCAGACACAACTTGGTGCCTATCACTAAAATTCTGCGCAACAATAAGATCCTCTACAAATGGGGATTCCCTGCTAAACTCCTTGTTGACATGAACAACGAATCGCATGCGATAACATCGCTAGAAAAGGGCCTGGATCTCCTCCGAAAATGGCGCTTGCTTCCCGCAGACGCAGTACCTGAGGACCCTAACCCACAATATAACAGACGCAACAACCACCGTTCAACTAAGAACTACAAGTAGCAACCTGCCTCAGTTGATGCTACTTGATGCTATTTCTTTTAGTGAGCACTCTCCCCTAATAACTGTCATCTGGCTAGTTATGGTGCTTTGCAGCTCTCTAGGAAGCTGTTCTTTCTGATCAACCACCCGATGTTCGGCTGTTCAAGGATTTACCTTGTTGAACCCCCCTCGTTAGTTACGAGATGATTCCCGTGACCTACTATCCGCAATTCATGCGGCCTACATCCCATCATTTATCAACAGTTCAAGTTTGTTCAGTTAAACTGTTCATTTACAAAGCTATGAGGACATTGCTTTCTCAGACCCCATGCATTATAACCATATCCAAGATCTCAACTCCAATTCCTGGAACTACCACTAGATGGCACTACTGCACAACTTTCCACAAGAATGAATCTTAAACTGATGTCATACAATGTGAGAGGCTTGAACAGCCCCTACAAAAGGAGGGCCCTTTGGAAGTCAACCTTAGAAGAGAAATGTGACATTCTATGTGTGCAGGAAACCCATTTCGCCAGTGACAACTCCCCAAAATGTACACATCCCAAGTTTCCGCACGTATTTATGGCCAAGAATACGACAAAGAAGAATGGAGTAATGATTGCATTTAGGGACACACTAACCTTCTCTCTCTTACAGGAACATATAGATCCCCAAGGTCGCTTTCTGATCGTGGTCGCAGAACTGGACCACATCACATATACTATAGTTAACCTGTATGCACCTAATGTTAGATCTCTAAGGTTTATTCGCAAAGTTGTAAGTATGGCTAAAAAGGTACAAAAAGGCAACTTAATAATATGTGGTGATTTTAACTCGATTATGAACACAGAATTAGATGTGTCCTCGATGGCCTCTAAGCGGCGGCCCTCTCTAGATTCGCTGTGCCACGAAGAGAGACTCTATGACCCTTGGCGTTGCCTTAGAACCACCGAGAGGGACTACACATTTTATTCGGCTGTACATAAGAGCTATTCTAGAATAGATTTTTTCCTCACTGACCTGTACACTCTGCAAAATGTCCAGAAAGCTGACATCCACAATATCACATGGTCTGACCACGCCCCAGTGACTATTGAAATTGTGGATGCCAACAAACACTCCCACAAACCATTGTGGCGTAACAATACGTTTCTCTTATCACACCCCAAAATCAGAGACGAAATTGCAGCAAAAATTACGGAATTTTTTCAATTCAATAATAATGCAGATTGTTCACCTATGACCATCTGGTGTGCACACAAAGCATTCGCTAGAGGCGCCCTTATACAGGTAGCCTCTAGGGAAAAGAAAAAGAAACAGCAGCGCATGACAAACCTACTTGAGAAGATAGCAGATCTGGAAGCGCAACACAAGAATCCTGCTACCTCCTCAAGTGAAATACTCAAAAGCCTTAATAACTGCCGGGAAGAAGTAAGACAGGAAATTAGAGCGGACTATGATACTTTTTAAAAAAAACTAAAAGTCTCCTACTACTCCCAAAATAACAGAGCAGGTAAAATCCTAGCCTCCCAGCTTAAAAAAAAACAGGCACGTTCTAATCTCAAAAATCTCAGACATCACAGTACCAAAGCCCTACATCACAATCCCAAAGATATCGCCAACGCCTTTAAGGACTATTATGAATCCCTATACAATCTCCAGACGGACCCACTCACTTACCAACCCTCGGACATAGAGATTGACGAATTCTTACAGACTGTTCACCTTCCCTCAATAGACAAAACTTCCCTACAAAAAATAAACGCGCCCATCACACTCACAGAGGTTGAATACGTAATTCACTCTCTACCCATGCACAAATCGCCAGGAGCAGACGGGTTCTCCGCTGAATATTACAAGGCTTTCTCTGCCATCCTTGCCCCTGAACTGGTAAAGATATTCAATATAGCAGCCTCTGATGGTACCTTCCCGAAAGAAATGCTCCAAGCCATCATTATCACTATCCCTAAACCTGGTAAAGACGTAGCGGATCCACAAAACTTCAGGCCTATTTCCCTACTAAACTCCGATTTAAAGATCTATGCAAAAATTTTAGCAAACAGACTTATGGAAATAACCCCCTCCCTCATAGGACTGGACCAGGTAGGTTTTGTAAAGGGCAGACAGGCACCAGATGGGACGAGGAGGATGCTAGACCTCCTGCGCATATCAGAATTAAGCAAGCAGCCCAGCATCTTTTTAGCATTAGATGCAGAAAAGGCCTTCGACAGGGTCCATTGGGGATACCTGTCCAGGACCTTACTCAAGTTTGGTCTTTCGGGAATGATACACTCAGCAATTATGTCCCTGTATTCAGACCCATCTGCAAGAGTCTTCACATCTAGCTTGCTATCCGACCCCTTTGCACTAACTAACGGCACTCGGCAAGGATGCCCATTATCCCCAATTATTTTTTCTTTGGTCATAGAACCACTAGCAGAATCTATTAGAGCTAATGATAAAATAAAAGGCATTAAAGTTGGTTCTGTTAACCACAAAATAGGACTGTTTGCTGACGACATAATCCTCTCTCTATCAAACCCAGCCACTTCTTTACCCATCGTCAAAACGCTATTACATAAATTCGGACAAATCTCCTTTTATAAAGTAAATACAACCAAAAGCTATGCACTCTCGCTTTATATATCAAACGAGAACAAAAGCAGGTTGAAAAATATTTTTCCTTGCAACTGGGACCCACCTTCCATTACTTATCTTGGTGTGCAGCTGACTTCCTCTTCCTCCAAAATTTATTCCCAAAACTTTCCTCCATTATTAACAAAAATCGAAGAGGAACTACATCAAATTACCAAACTACACCTTACATGGTTGGGGAGGATAGCTGCATACCAAATGCAAATCTTACCAAAACTCCTATATTATTTCAGATCATTACCCATACCAATTCCCCAGAAATTTTTTATACAACTAGAGAAATGCCTGAAAAAATACATATGGGGGGGTAAAAAACCCAGAATAGCATTGGCCCACCTCTATAAACCTAAACATCTAGGGGGAGTAGGGTTACCTAATGCACAGACTTACTATAAAGCTGCAATACTGGACCAAATGAAGTACTGGTTCTCCTGCCAAACAGACAACCGCTGGTCAGACATTGAACGCACCGTAACACCAGGTCACGACCTCCCTGCATTGGCACGTTAGCAGCCTGTATACATTGCAGACCAAACGCCCCACCTTACTCAACTATACGAGCAACAATAGATGCCTGGTCCTCCATAGTGCATAAACACTTAACAGACACCCCAATTAGAAAACTAAATGTACCACTGGCATCCTACGAATACCTAATCCCAAACTTCTCAGTCCAACCATGGAAATCCTCGGGAGACAACTTCACCACACCTGCTCCACCTCATCAAAATGCGATAGATAGATATAGAGAGTACCAATTACACCACTACAAGAGCAAAAACCCAATACGACAAATAGCTATACCACAGATTCTGTGGGACTTCCTCTTAAGCAAGACTTCTAATAAGCGTAAGGGTATATCGCTCTTTTACAAATTCACCACCCCCCTCTACCTACACTCCAAAACCCCAAGCATGATGAAATGGGAATTTGAATTACAAAAAGAATTTTCTATGCCTCAATGGCATGAAGCGATAAAATACAATCATAAATCATCAGCATGCGTAGATCACTGGGATAATGCACAAAAACTCTTACATAGATGGTACATTACTCCGCACAGATTAAACAAAATGAACCCTAGTATTACACCTCTCTGCTGGAGAAACTGCCAAGCTATTGGCAATATCCTCCATATATTCTGGAACTGTACAACTATAAAACCTTTCTGGCAAAAAATACAGTCACTAATTAGAAAGGTGACCAGCTCTGATTGTACCATCAACCCTGCTCTTGCTCTTCTAAGCTTAGGCATCGAAAACTATCCTCCTCTGAGGAGAAAGGTAGTCACCCACATTTTGTTTGCTGCACGTATAGCAATAGCCAAGGAATGGCGCTCTACTTCACCTCCAAAAATTGCAGAAGTCATATCAAGAGTGAATGCTCAATACACTATGGAAAAAATCCTAGCATATACAGAAAGAAGAACCCCGAGTTTCCACAAACATTGGGAAACTTGGAGTTCCTCTAAATATGCCTCCTCACATGTATGAAAACTATTCCTAATCCTCCACTACTGAAACACAATCATCAATGATCTAGTGGTACAATCCATTATTGGGTATGGTCATATATGATATGGTATTATACTAAGCACACAGCATAGCAACACTACGTGGTTTACCTGTTATCAAAAGAATGAGAAAGTCTAATTAAGATGAATCAGTCATTCTAAGTTTATTATTATTGGTTAACGACAAATTTACAGGGAACTTACGTGATAGTATATTTGAGGGGACCCTCAGTAAGGTCCTCTCAGGGCTAACTTTGAAAACTTAAGCAGAAAGTCTGTTTACAGTGTGTACCCACAAGGGGTGACAGGCTTGACAAATGTACAATGCTTCATTGAGGATATTTCTTAGTAACCCTACCAGGTAATCTGTTTTACTCTATTAATGTAGTAAGCTCCTGAATAGCAAACAATATGTACAAATGAGAAATGAGAAATCTGCTTGTATTTTGTATACTTTGGAAAAATACCAATAAAAATTTATTGTTTAAAAAAAAAAAAATCACTGCTCCCGAAAAAACGGCCGTTTTTAAAACTTTTTTTTTTGCATTTATACATGTCCCCTGGGGCAGGACCCGGGTCCCCAAACCCTTTTTAGGACAATACCATTCAAATTAGTCTTTAAAATTAGCACTTTTGATTTTGAATGTTCAAGTTCCATAGACTTCAATGGGGTTCTAACGTTCGTGCAAATTTTCGGTCCGTTCGCAGGTTCTGGAGCGAACCGAACCGGGGGGTGTTCGGCTAATCCCTAGTCATGGGTTATGAGGCTCACTGCTGTTCTATAGTACATTTCTGGTGTATAGTACATATTGTGCTATCCAAAAAGTATATAACCCTTTCATGACTAAGCCTATTTTTGACATTTGGTGTTTACAAGTTAAAATCCGTATTTTTTGCTAGAAAATTACTTAGAGTCCCCAAACATTATATATATATTTTTAGCAGAGAATCTAGAGAATAAAATGGCGATTATTGCTGTATTTTATATCACACAATATTTGTGCTTTTTTAAAGTTTTAAACACAACTTTTTGGAAAAAAGGGACACTTTCATGAATTTTAAAAAACCAAACAGTATAGTTAGCCCAATTTTTTTGTACAATGTGAAAGATGATGTTACACCAAGTAGATAGATACCAAACGTGTCCGCTTTATAATTGCATGCACTCGTGGAATGGCGACAAACTACGGTACCTAAAAATCTCCATAGGCGACGCTTTAAATTTTTTTATGGTTACCAGGTTAGAGTTACAGAGGAGGTCTAGTGCTAGAATTATTTCTCTCATAGGGCGTACACACGGTCGGACTTTGTTCGGACATTCCGACAACAAAATCCTAGGATTTTTTCCGACGGATGTTGATTCAAACTTGTTTTGCCTACACACGGTCGCACAAAGTTGTCGGAATTTCCGACCGACAACCACGCGGTCACGTACACCACGTACGACGAGACTAGAAAAGGCCGGTTCAGAACCAAGCGCGGCACCCTTTGGGCTCCTTTTGCTAATCTCGTGTTAGTAAAAGTTTGGTGAGAGACGATTCGCGCTTTTTCAGACTCGTGGCTTTCAGATCGTTTTCTGTCGTTCAGTTTGTGCTTGTGGGTTTGTATCTGCTCTTCAGTGCGTGCAAGCAAGTTCCGCGTGACTTAGTCATTGTATTCTTGTTCGCTCGTTACTGTTTTTCAGGTCGCTCTTCACAGGCCTTGCTGTTCTTCAGTGCGTTCTGTTACTTCGTTCTGAGCAGCCGGCCGTTTTCTAGCCATGTTTCGTATGCGTACTCCTCGTAGAGTTCGTGCTGTGCGGGGGCTTAGTGTTGGGGTCCTGACCTTGACACAAGTCCAGTCCATGAACAGGGTGGGGAGGAGTTCATGGACCAAGAATTGGTTGCTTCAGCGTGACCAGTTCTGTCATATGCCTTTGCTCCGTGAGATCCGTGAGAATAATCCTGATGATTTCAGGAACTTTCTCAGGATGACGGACCCCGTATTTCACCGTTTGTTGGCTTCGCTGACCCCCTATATTAGCAGGGAGGATACCTGCATGAGGCAAGCCATCACTGCGGAGCAGAGGTTGGTCGCTACCTTGCGGTATTTGGCCACAGGGAGAAGTCTGCAGGACTTAAAGTTCTCGACAGGCATCTCCCCCCAGGCTCTGGGGATCATTATCCCAGAGACCTGTTCTGCCATCATCCAGGTCCTGCAGAAGGAGTATATGAAGGTAAGATTTTTATCGTTTAATATCACATTTTATTGTATTGAATGTTTGATAATATCTTGTATTTCTTTCCTCATTCCCTAATTACCATGATTGTAATATGCTGTGAATGTCCCCTTTGTCCTCATGCATGCTGGATTTTTATGTAATTATTATTTTATGTCCTTCATACATATTTGCCCTTCAATAACCTCCCCAGCATGGTGTCTCCTGCCCTATATTCACCTCATGTAGTCACTTAACAATGTATTTTATCAGCTCCATAGTAGAGCTTTACCCCAAACATCCCCTAAAATGTTTGGTAATGTTATTTTTTATTTAAATTCAGGCAGAGTGCCAGAGGCTTTTTTTTGTGGTGTCCCCAAATTTTTTGTAACCCTCCCTCCCCCAACTGCTAAGTCAGCTGATGACAATTCTCTATCCTCAATCATCTATCTGCTGACTTTGCCAAACCCATACACACTATACCCATCTCTTTTGTGGTCAGATTTATGGATGAATTCCCCAAAGCATGTAGTGCAAGGGCCTGCCTGTATACTTTCCAATGGTACTGTTTAAAGTTTTTGTATCCTATTATTATCTTGATAGGTAATATCAGAATGTTCAAATGTGCTCAAATGTGTACAGTGTGTATTTATATCTTTGTATTCAGACACTTCTTACCTGTCCAGTGGTCTGCCAATAGTGTAACTAAGGATGGTCTGTTCCAAGTAATACCCATTATTTAGGCATTCATCTCTCAATGAAGTGAAGAGGGTTACCTGTCCAAGAGTTCCCCCCCCCCCTATAATGTTAGAAATGGCCCATGAGAGGGGGGAGGGGGAATATGATAGGTGTACCTTATACTTTGTTGTTGTTAAATTCCCCTTAATAAATGCTATCTGGAGGTTGCCCCATAATGTTTGTGTCTAATCTGCTTGCCATGTTTCTGTGAAAAAATAGTAATGTTTATTGTTTTTTCCTCAACAGTTTCCTTCAACGCCACAGGAATGGCAGACTGTGGCCTCCCACTTTGCCCAGCGGTGGGACTTTCCTAACTGCGGAGGGGCAATTGATGGGAAACACGTCCACATCGTCCCACCACCCAAACTCGGGGTCGTACTATTATAATTACAAGGGGTTTAATAGTATAGTGATGTTGGCGGTGGTGTCGGCTAATTACGAGTTCCTGTATGTGGACGTGGGGAAGAATGGCTGGATGTCCGATGGTGGAGTTATCGCCCAGACGGAGTTCTACAGGCATCTCCAGAATGGCAGCTTGGACTTGCCACCTCCAGAGGACAATGTTGAAGGTCTCCCATTTGTGTTCGTTGCTGATGAAGCATTTGCGCTGGGGGACCACCTGATGCGGCCATTCCCGATGAGGACCCTCACCCCGGAACAGAGGGTTTTTAATTACCGGCTGGCCAGAGCCCGAAGAGTGGTGGAGAACACATTTGGAATCCTGGCCAGCCGGTTCCGATTATTTCTGACACCCATCCATATGGCGTAGTATAAACTGAACCATATAATACTTGCCTGCTGTGTTCTCCATAATTTTTTAAGAAAACATTCAGCCAACTATGCTGGCTCAGTTGGGCCTGAGGCCGGAATCCCAAATCCATCAACACTGACAGCGCTTGAAAGTAGCCGTCCTGGCTTGCCCTCCCTGAGTGCCCGTGATGTCCGGTTACGATACCTGGAGTTCTTTGCGGGTAGGGGGGCTATCAATATGCCAGACAATCTGTGAAACCTTTTTCAAATAAAAAACAACCAAAAGAAATTCTTTGTGGACATTTACTGCTTGTGTTTGTTTTAGCTGACCCTGACAGAAATGTGTTGAGTGCAGAAAATGTCGTGATTGTGTAACCTTATAAAAAACACTGTTGGCTGGTACTTCCTAAATGCAAAAACACATTTCACTACAAGTGCACTTGCAACTGCACTGAACCTGCACTTGTAGTGCAAAGTGTATTTGCCCTAAGGAAATAACCCCCATTATTGCAGAAAACAGCAATTACATCACCCCAAAAGTGTTGTATTGTAGTGTTGAGACAATAATCCACACATTCTTGAGTAAGCCACTTATTTATACCTGCACAATCACATGTGCATTTACCAAAGGTTTTTAAAACAAACCAACATGTTTGTTGTATAACAATTTTTGCAGTAGCATTATCAAAAATCGAAATATCCATTTCAGATAAAACAGGCCTGTGTAAAACCAACAAGAAAGCCAAAAAACTTGAACTTACAAAGTTCACATTAGGTAAAACCTGAAGGCTATATCAGACATCAGTATTTAGGAACTGGGTTTGATATAGCGTTCAGATGGGGGGAAATCACCCCTGGAAAAGCCAAATTTGGAAGATGCACACCAATTTACGAATGTCAACATGTGCTATCTGCCATCAGGGGGGATCAAGGGACGTGTTTTGGGGGAGCAAGCCCTTCCTCACCGCGACTTTATAATTGAGGAAGGGGTTGCACCCTCAAAACGCCTCCATTGATCTCCCGTGATGGCAGATAGAACATGTTGGCACACTGTGTGCATCCTCCAAATTTGGCTTTTCAAAACATTGAAAAAAATTTTCAAAGATTGGACCACAATAAAACAAGTGATTTTGTGGGGTTTAAATTCGCCCCAAAACATCAATGATGTTATTATTTTTTTTAATAACATCACTGATTTGTTGCTGTATGTTGTGCAATTCGAGATTACACCCCATGATCTCCCCGATCAGGATCTGGGCACTTTCAGAAGTAAAGCGTTCTCTATCCCTCACATCACGATCACCTAAAAAGAGATAAAGAACAAAAAAAAAAAGGTCTCAAAAATCTGCCACCATCCATCTCTTTTACCTGAGCCTGTGGTCGCAGACACTCACCTGTTGTGGTGCCAATCTCCACCACATCTTCTTCTTCCTCCTGCTCTTTTTCTTGGGTTGGGGGTATTTCACCTTCTTCCATAGGTGGGGGGTCTGTGGTCTCCTCGGATGAGGGGTGTCCTCCGAGTCTTTTCTCCCCTATGTAAAACAAAAATGGTATACTTAGCACACAGATATTTGATGGCAGAACTAGAAATAGGAAACATTGCTTGGAAGTGGGGTACAATTGTCTATTTTAGCCGAGTTCCAAGATGTATATTTTTTATTGACCTTTGTCAAGCTTATACTTTACCTGTTCAGTACAAGCTTCACAGATGTAGCCCCCCCTATAGTATACACTGGAGCACCTGTGTGGCCCCCCTAATAAAAATGGTGTTCTTGTGTCCCACACTAGTGCTCCAGTGTCCAGATGTGAAAACAGCTGCTCAGTGTCCTCTCCTTACACACAATCTAGTTGGCATTTCATTCTAGTAACAAACCCATCTACACAAACAAATATTTGGCATCCAAGTAGGCCCCAAAAAATGTGTGAAAATGCATATGGCCTAAACAATGGTGTTCTAGAGGCCGAAAGAAAAATGTTTGATACGAACGAATAATGGGCACATGAACATTAAAGTTGCCCTTTTAAACGTTACAATTAATAAAAGCATATGGAGCAGAATGAACGGAATAAAGACAGAAAGAATATGAACACAGCACAACTACTTACTTTTTTGCAGCACTCTCTGGATCTTTCGGTACTGCTCTGGCTCTCTCAACTTCAGGTCCGACCACCACTTCCTGAGCTGATCTTTAGATCTTCGTACCCTGAAATTCCTGTGAAGGCTTTTGATCACTTTAGCAATGATTTTTGCCTTTCGGATGTTGGGGTGGGGGTAAGGCCCATATTTTAGTTCATAGTCGGACTTCCTCATGATGTCGACCATCTCCAACATCTCCCCAAAGGACATATTTGTGGCCTTAAAACGTCTCCTTCTGGATGGGGCCGTGCTTGGATCCGGGCTTTCCTCCTCCTCCACCTCGTTGCTATAATTAGCACACACCTGCTCTAAATCCGCCATCATGCTCTTCACTCACTGCGCCGAACGAAAAGGGGCCGGGAATAGACTAGAAAGAACGTCAGGGGCGGGCAGAGTTACACACATGCGCAGTGTGTATAAAGCGTAACACGCGTGCGTATTGCGTACGATCTGTGAACGGAGGAAGGAGCATTGGACGCGCCGATTGTAAGAACGAAGGTAAGAGACAAACTTTTGCCTATACTGCTTCTAGATTGAGGCCTATATTGTAACAAGATTAGGAGAGTTTTGTCTGACATTAGGCTTTGTCTTGTGTTGTGTCTTGCAGTGAACATGGATATCTTAATGAAAGGCAATGACTTCATGTCAGTATTCATAGAGATGCTAAGGGAGCTGCCCTGTCTGTGGGAGATTACCCACCCCCATTTCAAGAACCAAGCAAAGAGGAAGGCAGCACTGGAGCAATTGTGTGAAATTGTGAAGCAGGTGATCCCCACGGCAGACATCACCTATTTAAAGATCTTCATTGTTGGCCTGAGGAGCACATATCTGAGGGAGCGCAAGAAAGTCCAGGATTTACAGAGATCCGGAGCAGCAGATGACATCTATGTCCCCAGGATGTTGTACTACGACAGGCTGCACTTTCTGGCAGGCCAGACTGAACCCAATCAATCCCTCTCAAATCTTCCTTCCACGCTTCCTTCCCCCCCGGCTGAGGCTTCTGACGCCCAACCTGGGCCTTCCAGACCACATGTGGAGGAGCCCAGATTGAGCCAGGTATAGCATTCCTCTAAAGATTTCTGCTTGTACAATCAATGATGTTAACTAGATGTTAGTTGGGAGTACTAATTTAGGATTGTGATTGATGATGCAAAAACTAAAACCATGTCCCTTTTTCATACACAGGGAAGTCTCAGCCAGGAGGTGGCCAGGCCGAGCCGGCTGGCTGATCTGCAGGTCCCTCCACCCCCCCTGAAAGGAGAAAGTGGCAGTAGGAGGAGTACCCTAGAGGAGGCTGCTATAGCATTCTTTTGGAGGGCTACAGAGGTCCTGGGAGCACCCCACACCATGGAGGAGAACATTGCTGCCTTCATAGCATATAAAATGCAGAGGATGGAGGAGGGCCAAAAAGTCATGTGTGAGGCCCTCATATCGGAGGCTCTGGAGAAAGGTATGAGGGGCCAAATTACACCTCACACACACCTTCGCGTTGGTCCTCCTCCTCCTCCTGCAGGTCCTCCTCCTCCCTCTCCTCCAGGTCCTCCCAGTCCTCCTCCAGGTCCCCCCAGTCCTCCTCCAGGTCCTACTCCTCCTCCTGCCACATCTCCAACTGCACAGCCACAGCCCGGAAGGAAGCGTGGAAGGAAGACCAGACAGTGATTGCCCTGGGTTCAGTCTGGTCGGCCAAAAGATGCAGCCTCTTGTGGTACCACAGCCTGGGGACACATATGTCATCTGCTGCTTTCCAGATCTCTGCGAATTCTGGACCAGGCTGCCCTCCCTTACATATGGACTCCTCAAGCCACCAATTTTGATGTTGAAGAATTGTTGTCTGCCGTGGGGGTCCCAGGCTTCACTAATTTCTCATGTTGATCCAGTGTTGCCTTCCTCTTTGTTTGGTTCTGATCCCTTAATAAAGGATTTTTGTTTTGAATTATACTCTCCTATGTGTTTTACTTCAAAAATGACAGTTGGTTTGTGAGGATTCAGGTACATTTCAAATATACAATGTGAAATGAACAAGGGACACCACCAACAAACAATCTCCTGGAGATTAAAGAATAAAAGATATCAATGGTGTTGGGGTAACTTGACACACAAAACACACACACAAATATTCTGGAGGAAAAATAAAAATAACATTGAACAAAGATCAGCCTTGGAAAAAATCCAAACAGAAAAAGAAAAAAAAAGGCTTAAAATCCAAAAAAAAAAAAAATATAAAACTGTCAGATGTGACAACTAATAACAATATATTCAGGGAATCCCACTAAAAAAACACAAATAAAACTTTGTGAGAAGTGTGTGTGAATATGAGCAGCAAAACTACTTAATTCTTGTCACATTATAAAGAAGAAGAGAGTGCGCTGTATTAAACCATTTTTAACATTGCAGCGTGACGAAAGTGCTGTATCCATTGCGAACGCTAAGTTTACCAGAACGAGCTGTCCCGTGTCGGAATTTCTTCTGAGCATGCGTGGCACTTTGTGCGTCGGAACAGGCCACACACGGTCGGAATTGACGCGATCGGATTTTGTTGTCGGAAACTTTTATCTCCTGCTCTCCAACTTTGTGTGTCGGAAAATCAGATGGAAAATGTCCGATGGCGCCCACACACGGTCGGAATTTCTGACAACACGCTCCGATCGGACATTGTCGATCGGAAAATCCGACCGTGTGTACGGGGCATCACTCTGACGATCGCGCCGATATCTCACATGTGTGATTTGAACAACGTTTACATATGCAGGTGCAACTTCTGTATGCGTTTTCTTTGCTGCTCGAGCTTTAATAAAAAAATGTCTTATTTATTTTATTTATTTTTATATTTATAAATTGTGTTAAGAAAAAAATTTGATCACTTTTATTGCTGTCACAAGGAATGTAAACATCCCTTGTGACAGTAATAGGTGGTGACAGGTACTCCTTTGCACTTCAAAGTATTCAGATCGCCGTTTTCATTGATTCTGAATACTGTATATTTTTTTAAAACCATCGCCATTGGCAGCCGAGTAAATGGGAAGTGACGCCATGACGTCGCTCCCGTGTTTATTATTAGGAGGCTGGCACGAAGCCGCTTACAGCTTCATTCTAGACTGTCACTAGCCGCCGGAGGCGGCGGATTGGTGGTCGGGAGGCCCGGTAAGAGCGGCGGGAGGCGGCAGGAGGGGGGGGGGACGTCCCCTCCTGCTCCTCCGGTGTAACAGCTGAGCGGCTTTTAGCCGCATCGGTTGTTATACCTGGAAAGCTGATCACGGGTCTTAAAAAACAGCTGCAGCTGCGGGCATCATCCCTGTATAACCCATAAAAGCCGAGTATGTACATCTGCGTACGCTCGGCGGGAAGGGGATAATATGCAAATAGATTTGCAGCAGCAACTAACTCTGTGAGACACACGCAGCAAAAATTAATAATCAAAAAAAAATTTGCGCTAAAGATTGTTACAGATAAATGAAACAGCAATAATGCAAACAGAAAGTCCATACAGTGATGTAAAAAGCAATCCCCCAGTGCACTGCTAATCTCCAAAGTGAAGTGTGAGTTCCATAGCGAAAACCTCCATCTAGTAAATTTGCCACTTACCAGCTCCTTAGACCTGGCATGCTTGTGACTATTTTCCCAGCCAAGGCTTTTAATCCTCCAATAAAATCAAGTTGTTTATCGCCCGCCACTCGTGGAAGGACTCCATCACATGATATTCCCAAGAAAGAGATAAGGCTTCCATAGTGTAAAATCTCCAACATAAGGTTTATTTTAAAATAAAGTAATACTTACAGAAATAGGTTAAACATATATTGAGCCAGCCGGCTCAAAAGTGGCAGCCTGTCCTTCCGGGACCTGTGCAAATGCAGTTACGTCAGCATGTCACTCCATCCTAAGCGTTTCACCACAAAATGACAACGTGCTCGGGCACATTTCTATTTATCAATGTTTATTGATTAAGGTTGAGTAATATAAACAAATAAAAAATATAATTGCAGTATACAGGAGCGATTGCTCGTGGTAAAAGAACAATAAAAACCAATGAAAAAAAACCTGCAGCGTAATTACGGGAGAGTGGGTGAATGAGATAATAACTTCCAGACCTTATGCGGTAGGGGCATCTTAAGGCCTATAGGGTGGTCCAGGGGAGCCAGGAAAAGTGACAGAAGGAGTGTATGAGATAACAAGCGGAAACTCATATATTATGTTTGAGAACACTGGGGTCTGCTGTCAATGTACATCCTGCCTCTATTTGTGGCTTCCCCAAGAACTAGGACCGAGCGTTAATTCAGATAAGATACAGGTCATTCTGGGTACCAGCATGACCTGTACATGTAGTACTTTTACTAAAGCACATCAATTAGATAGTCAACACTAGTGCGTGATACTTGTGGGCATGAAAGTGTAGATAACTTTGAAAGCAAGGGCATCACTCCTGGTTGGAACTTCACCCAGCATAGCTAGGGGGAATTAGGTTGACCCTCAAAGAGTGGGTTTCCTAGTATGCATTGTGCACCCACTCTTTATGGGGTATCCAGTACCCTGAACAAAAGCCCTAAGGCTACAAGTCAAATAGAAAAGGAAAAAAGGAAGGACAATAGGAGAAAAGTCAAAGATGTCCTGATGAAACTCTAAAACGGGCTTAAAAACCCTGGGATTCAAGGGGATGCGTTTATGGTCGGCCCATGGTTCCCAAGTGGCTTTGAACTTCCTTACTATATCCTGTAGTAGCTTCTGACATGCCTGCCTTTATCTAATTAAATGTGAGTAGTCTGGCTGTATTACATGAAATAAATGTACCCTGTTTTTACATGCTACACCATGAGAAGTTGCCTTCTTGTATTCTATGCAGGTACCTATGGATTTACAATGTGTTGAGACTACAAGATCCAGCTATCTTCTATCCAAGTGAAGTGGTGCCATGGTGTTATGGATGTATTATGCCCGTCTGACCACCTGTAATTCAGTGGTCCATTTTCTTTGGTGTTCGGTGTAGGATATATATTTCATACTCACCTTATTGTGTCCCTGTTTACACGTGTGGTGGTTCCAGTTTTTTTCCCTGAACAAGAACTTTTTATGTTTCAACACAGTGGACTCTTATTTTATAATTTCATGCTTTTAGCGCTGCAAATATTCATCCTTTTGCTATTTATTGTTACCATACAATTTATTTCAGCTGCTTTATTAATATTAGCGCAGGGATTACTTTTAAATTATTATCCTGTAGTATGCTGACCATCCTCTCCTGGGCCATGATCCACGAGATTTTCTTTTTCGTCACGGCTATCGAGATAAAGGGTCCCTTCCAGGTTTTAGCCATCATCAGTTTAGCCCCTAGATATATGAAGTGAATCAGTCGCTTTACATTTTTAGATGTTTTTTCTACTAAAATTTAATATAGCTATGTGAGGGGATCTGGTGACTTGGATACCCATAACTTTTCGCACCATGGAAAATATGTTCCAGAAGCTTCTCATTTTGGGGCATTCCCACCAGATATGAAGCATGGAGTCTATGTAAGAGCAGTCTCAGAAACAAAGGGGGAGGTCGAAGGGTAGAATTTAACCAACCTTTTGGGAAACAAATACCACTGTGTTATTACCTTGAGGTCCACTTTGATCTATGATACATTTAGAAAACCTTGATAGGCCCTTGAGGCCACGTCATACCATTCCTCTAGGTCCCAGTCTTGAGAAAGGTCCCTCTCCCATTCTGTCATATAGCTAGGTTTAGAGTTGTCCCTAGAGAGTGACTTATAGATCACAAAAATTCCTCCATGGCCTTAGGTGGAGATGGTTTAGTCTTCCATAAGGAGTGTAGGAAGTGGGAAATCTGGAGAAATCTAAATCTCTCTGAGGTGGGCATTTCGAGTTGCTGTTACAATGCCCAAGGGTGAGTGGGCTAAAGAGATTAAAAAAGTTACCAATTCTGTACATTACCTTCTCCAACCACCATTGGAATGCTTTAATATTCATTCCTGGAGTGGAAAAGAAGGGCAAGTGGGCGGGTCTGGGAGATTAACTCTGTGTGACCTTTTAGGCCCTCCCATAAAGAATATGAGTGAGAAAGTTTCGGGGCCGTAATCGGAGGGCGAGCTTTAGGGGGGCACCGCATGAGATAATCAAGGGTGAAGTGTGGCACTGCCTGACCTTCCATATGCACCCAATCGGGTTTGGCTACGCATGTGTAAATTATAGAGATCTGGGCTAACTGGGCTGCCTGGTATTACCAAAGAAGGTTGGGTAGGCCGAGACCCACTTTGTTACATGCTGTAAGGAGAACCCCTTTGGCACAACGGTGTCCCTTAGAGCCCTAGGCAAAGGTGATCATTTTTTGCTTGCAATCACCTTGTTGATGGGTATAGGGAATGATTGAAAAAGATGCAGGATTCACGGGAGTAGGGTCATCTTGATGGACTGAATCCTTACTAGCGACAAAAGATTGAATTTAGAGGGGGCGGCTGAGGTCAGATTTTAATTTTTTGTGGGGAGAAATTAGCTGAATATAATTGGTCCACCCTTTTAGTGAGGGAGACTCCCAAATAGGATAGAGTCACTCCAAGCAAAGTCAAAGTGGTCTTTTAGACAGAAGAGTAAGGATTCTGGGATATTGATGTTAAGGGCTTGAGGTTTAGACATGTTGATGCACAGGCCTGATATGTTGCTGAACTTAGTAAGAAGGCAGCAGATGTTTGGTAAAGAGATTAGTGGTGAGGTGATAAAGAGGAGGAGATCATCTGCGAAGAGGGCACATTTGTGTATTTGGGAGCCGTACAAAACTCTGTAAATATCTAGGTTGGTCTTAAGGGCTGATGCTAAAGTTTCAATCGCTATTGCAAAAATTAGGGGGGATAGGGGGCAGCCTTGTCGTGCCTTTTAAAATTAGGAAGGGTTCTGAGTAAAAGCCTTGGAGTCACACCCTTGCTTTGGGAGACAAGTAGAGAGCGCTGAGAATGTTAGAAAAAAGGTTGTCCCACTCCCCAGCGCTCTAAGATAGAGAAAAGGTAGTGCCATGAGACTGAAGCGAAGGCTTTCTGTAGGTCAATAGATAAGAGGAAACCTTCTTGTGGTTGCTCTCCATCCCAACCCGATTACAATAGCGAGATGATGTCTATCGCTCTTATAATCTGGTCTGAACCTTGTCTACCTGGTATAAATCCTTTAGTCAGCATTTTCAGGTCAATATTTAACAGAGAGATAGGGTGATAGTTGCTGTCTTTGCTTGGGTCCTTCCCTGGCTTTGGAATTACTGTGACATATGCTGAGTTAAGAGAACGCTCCAAGGATGGTCCCTGCCTGAGAGAGTTGAAGAAGCATGCTAGGTAAGGAGAGAGGGCAGTCGAGCAGGCTTTATAGTAAGGGATTGAGAAGCCATCAGGCCCTGGAGCCAAGCCCCATTTTAGTTGTTTGATGACTTGGGTGACCTCTTCAGCTGATATTGGAGCTTCCAGTATGGCACGGCGATGGTCCCCCCACTCTATAGTTTTGTGTAGAAATCATGGAAAGCCCCCATTATTTTCTGTGGGTTGTGTGTTGCTGAGCCACCCAGGGGGCGTTTAGCAAGGGGCACCTGCATCCGTAGTTTGGGAGTTAAACCTGTCGCCAGCATCGAGCCCAATCTATTGCTTTGTTGGTAGAATCTGGCCCCACTCCATCTCAGACTCTTTTTGGCCTTAGAAGCAAGAGTGAAGTTTAATGCAGTTCTTGTTGCATCTAGTTTGGTCATGGAGATGGACTTAGGATCGCGTTTGTGTGGTTTGCTAAGATTTAGGAAATCCTTTTCCAGGCGCTCAATATCAGCCCTGCGTGCTCAGTTGATTTGGGAAGAAAGCTGTATGAATTTCCCTCTGATGGTGGCTTTGTGAGCCACCCAGATTGTAGATGGGGAGACTTCTTCCTCGTCATTATTGTGGAAGTAGTCAATGATGGCTCTTTCTATTTCTATTGTTAGCACTGGATCACTGAGAATGGACTCGTTAAGTCTCCAGTCACTGAGACCTTTCTGGCCCTGTGGTCTTTATGACTAGGAAGACCAGTAAGTTGTCAAACCATACTGTGTCTCTAATGAAAGACTTATGTGCCAGGGGCATGAGGGTTGAATATTTAAGAATATGATCTATTCGAAGGATTTATGTGGATGGGAGTAATGTGTGAAGTCCCGCTTTGAAAGAATAAGTTCCCTCCAAATGTCAATTAGCTTATGTTGAAATACTAGTCTAGCAAAGTAAGGCTTTGTTTAGTGTGTCTGATGGTTTGTACTCCCAGAGATAATTTTTTTTCTAGTCTAGTATCAAAGACGACATTTGAGTCGCCCCCGTAAATCACTGTGCCTTCGACCAGTGGGCCCAGAGTCTTGAACATAGAGTTGAAGAAATTAGCCCGGCCCTGATTGGGTGCACAATATGAAATAAATGAGTAAAGTTGGTCTTCCAACACTCCTTTAACAAGGATAAATCTGCCCTCTGGGTCTTTATGCTCAGATTTCAGTGAGAATTTACATCTGTGTGAGAAGAGAATTGCTACTCCCTTCAATTTGTCCTCAGCGTTGGCCAAGAAGAAGTTGAGGAATTTAGGGTGGATGAACTTGGGGTTGTAAAGTCTGGGGAAGTGCATTTCCTGGAACAGTATAACATCAGTCTTCTGATGGTAATAATGGAAGATTTTCCAGCGTTTAATTGGGGAATTTACCCACTGTGTATTGTGTGTAATAGGGATAGGGTGGGGGGAAGGATAGTGGAAAAGTTGGAGAAAGGGTGGATCGAGAAAAAAAGGAGGGGAGACTCAGGGAGACCAGACAGGCCCTCTAAGGGACGATTATGTAGAATAGAGTCAGAATGAGCAATTCAGGGTGAAGGAGTGAAGCTGAAAGGCTCAACCACATTTATTAGTGGCCCAGTTGGGAGTTATGAGTGATCAGGCATATAGTGGCGAATGAATCCTGGAGTTGATGGAGTGTTGCCTCCTACCAAGTGGAGCAGGCGGTGAGTCTGGGTCCAATCCAGGGCTGTGGTAGTGAAGGTGTTGAAAGTTCGGCCAGGAAAAAATTCTGCCGGGAAAAATTAACAGATAACAATGAAGTTTGTCAAGTATGACAGCCTCAGGTTTCTTACCATGCGGGGGGGGTATAAAGGTGTGGAAAGGTAGTCCTCCCTAGTTAGGTAGAAGAAACAGTGATTTGTTGAAGTAACAGAGACTCCAGAGAGTCAGATCAAAGTTTGAGAAGAGGGTCGGAACTCTAGTGAAGACGGGAGTGACAAGCATAAGGCCTTCTGTGGGTAGTGACCTTATCAGGGGGGTTTGGAGTCCTTAGACCTCTTTGTTTTAGGCTTCTGCCATAACGGGATGATCTGGCTCATGGGAAGGTGGCATTTCACTACTCCTGCAGCCGATCCTGGTTGGGTAGAAGAGGGAGCTTGTGAGATGAGGCCCAGGCATAGGTGTAGTTTTTCTCCTTACAGAAATTTGGAGAATGTGTAGGATCTGTTCTTGTGTGTAAATTTAGGCTGAATGGGAATAGCCACCAGTTTTTGATTTCCTTTTGGATCAGTACTGACAGGAGTGGTTTTAGTGACCTCCATTTCTGAATGGTGGTTGACGATAAATCAGCGAATATTTTGATAGAGTGGTCCTGATACTTCAGCTGGGGTGCAGAGTGGGCTCGTTGCATAATCTCCTCCTTGAGGGGTGTCACCACTATATCCCTTGGAAGCTCGTCAGATCTAGGTGGACCTAAGGCTTTGTGTGCTCAGTCCAGTTCTAGTCTGTGTTGAGGGATGCCTGGGAAAAGCTCTTGGATGAGGGAGCAAACCACAGCAGGGGCATCAGTTACAGTTTCACGGATCCCTCTGATGTGAAAGTTGTACCTCCTTGACCTGTTTTCAAGGTCACCTATTTTAGATTTTTAGTATGGTCTCTAGTTGGTCTTGGAGGTCTTGTATATGGTCTGTATTTTGGTTAGCCCTATCTACAGTAGGATGGAAGGCTAAGCCATGGTCTAGCATCTCAGAAAACTTGGAAAACATAGAGGCAGTGTCAAAAGGTAGATCAGAGTGCTGTACTGTGAAGGCCCCCCTGCTCTGTTGCTGTGCGGGGGCCTGCTTCTATAGGGGATAGTAGTAGGTCATCCATAGTGTGCCCAATTAGGGATTCCGTGGATGCTGGAGAGGCTGGTATGAGGATGTGGGTACTCACGTGGGCCCCAGGGTGAGGGCTTAGAGTCAGGGGATCTGGGGGTGATTCCACTGTGTAGTGCCCCAGCTCCATCTGTGCATGAGGCAGTGATACAGCGGCCATCTTGGATTTGCAGGATCCCCGGCTATCATGAGCTGTGCTTCCAGGGCCCGGCGGACAGGCACTGATGACAGAGCGTTGCTGCTGGTGTAGCCCCGATTCTGGGAGTAGTTGGTGAGGGGTGATGTGCGTGCTGATCGCTGGATGGGACGTGAGACGACCTGAGCAGTGCGAAGCTCCCGGTCTACGTGGCCATTTTAGGAGCCTCGTGCATGCGCACTCTATAAAGATGTTTTTCTTATGCATTTTTAGTCATGTACAATACATTTCTAAACTTCAGTCACCATCAGTGGTAAAAAAAAAAAAAACCTCTCTCCTTCACTTTATCAGTTAACACTTAAGCTAGTTGTAAAATTTTTGTAAAGGTCGCTTTTTTGTGGGTTTTGAAGGATTTTGCATTTACATCAACTTCAAACACTTTTGGCATTGCTAGTTTTAAGAATTGGAAACTAAAATAAAAGAACAGTTGTTTGATATCAGTAGGATCTCAACCATTTTTAACCTGAGCCAGAAATGTAAATTGTAACTTTTCCCATTCATCTATTTCCGGCCAAGCAGAGCTGGCACTTCATAGAACCTGTGCTACACAACATTGAACAGATGGACTATCCTAATTTATGCCAATTTATTGTGATTTTTTGTGTTGGAAAATTACAAGGATTTAGAGTAAGTATTTCTGTAAACAAAAAAAAACAGTATGTGCAATGGATGAAATCAGGTAAATTTCTGACCCAATTTGTTATCTAGCAAGACTAAATAGAATGAATTGCTCAAGCATTATCAATGTGCTTCTTTTCCAGAGATCCTTTTCCTGGAGAATAAAGTGAAGTGGAAGTTAATGATTAGCATTAAATAGATAAAGTGATGCGCTCGTAATATCTATAGGATATCCTACTATTCAATGTGCTGACAGGTCACATTCTACTTGTGGATACTTTGTTACAAACTATACAAAAACTTGAACAGTGTCTAGCATAATATAAATAAATATAAATACAATGTGTTGAAAAGTCTGCTGTGAAAGTCTAATTGGAGACCTCCCGGAATACAAATCCAAAAGTTAGTTCACCATTTGTTCTTGTGAAATAATAAACAAACAAAAATATGTGGAAAAAGGTGGAGAAAAATAGAGTGAAAAATATATTAAAACAGATATATTCAATAAATATGTAGTTGGTAACAATTATAAAAGTATTACAATTGTGTGGATTCCCATACACCTTACTTGAAAATGTGATTCCTTTGCAGGTTAGAAGATACCTCTTATCTGTGTTTAAACAAGGCTTACTGAGTCTGGGTTAATCAGCAGAGGATAGGCTTACATTCACTGGCTAGGATCATCTAATCTCCACTTCTCCTGTTCATATGCTTTCCCCCACATGAAATACAAAAGTGGGACAAGACCATTGCGCACATAACTTCTACTAAATAAAGTTAACAAAGAGCCCAATAGATCCACTCACATGATGTAAAAGATCTAGATCGCATTTCACTGATGTATGGTCAGTAGAAATCACTGCCTTCCTGTTCCTCCGTGCTGCTGCTAATCAGGATCACTGCAGGCTCTCACGCGTATCATCACTAGACACGTGACTTTTTCAAAGGACCTTCTTTTACATCATGTGAGTGGATCTATATATACAGACCAAAATAAAATCAAGTATATAAATCACACTGAATACAATGAGTTGAACCCGCAATTGGTTATATACGGGGAGTGTATGTAAGACTTTTATCTCAACCGGTTTCGCGATGGGAACCGCTTCTTCAGGAGGAACAAGTCTATAAGGTAATATAACATAACTTTAGAATATAAACACATTGAACGTATGCAGCAAACATAAATGATCACAGAAGTAGTTACAGTCCATGATACAAAGAGATAAAAAAATGAGGACAAGCTCACCCACTCAGGTAGGATCAGTGGGACAGCAGGACCCAACACAATTCCCCCCGCGGTGGACACGGGGGATTGTGAACAGACTCTGGTTTTGTAAATAAGAAGGATGAAATGATAAAAGGGATAACAATATTTTGTGGGCGGGTATAGTGCAGGGGAGTGCACACCCAATGAAGGAAAAATGAACCCGGGATAGTGAAAGTAAGGGAGGGGGGAGGGAAGGAAGGGGTGGAGGGAGTGAAAGGGGGAAAGGAAGGAATAGGGGAGGAGGGGGGAAAGGGGGATGGGAGGGGGGGATGGGAAGGAAGGGGGGTAAAAAGGGGGGGGAACAGGAAGGGATAAGGGCGGGAGAAAAGGTGGGGGGAGGGAGGGGGGGAGAGGAAGGGAGGGAAGGAATGGGAGGGGAACAGGGGAGGAGGGGAAAAAAAAGGGGGGGGTGGGAGGGGGGAGGGGGGGGGAACCAGGAGGGGATTGTGATGTGGGGGTGAGAAAGAGAAAAAGATGGGAGAAGGTGAGGGATGAGGAAGGCGGGGAAGGGACACGGGAGGGGAAAAAGGGGGGGGAGGGGAGGTGGATGGGGGAAAAAAAGAAACTGTGGAAGGACACCAGGTATGAAGGTGCTGGGAGTTATAATAATAAGAGGAATTGAAGAAATAACCAGTTGATACTCACCGAATATTAAGTGAGCCAAAATTATACACATGAGCTGTGGATAATATAGGGTGCTGTAGGTGGGCAGCATCAGTAGATACCATAGAAGGGAGTCAATGTTAAATGATGGAACCTCAAGGTTTCAAAGTCATAATGATGCTGGGTACCATAGAATATGGTCACTTCAGCTAAAAAATAAAGAATATACACAACACAATAAAACAATGTAACCCATATGGAAGGATCACAGCCCCAGGGGTCAGAAGTGGGGGGGGGGATATAGGGGGGCGCACAGGGAGAGAAGGAGAGACGAGGAACCATAAACTAGTGCAAGGTAGGTAGGGGTGTGATTAGGGGAGAGGATTGTGAAAAGCAAGTGAGGGGGGAAAGCGGTGACACAACCCTGTATGGATTGCAGGGGCAGGCAGCCCATAGAAAGGGGAAGCCATGAAACCATACGAGCATAACCCTGTGCCTGGTACAGGTACAGTCCAACGACAGGAACAGAGCAGAGTGTGGGGATAGATGAGGGCTACATGATACCACAAGTGACAACTGACCTTAGGGGAGGCGATCCGTCCAAACAGCCCAGTGTAGGAGTCTGTCTGCTCAAACAGCGGTCCCAACGGGGCCGCTATAAGGGCTCCCCAACCCGAAAGTCAGGGCACGCCGACGTGGGCGGCCTCTGACGTAACCGGGTCAGTTTGCCCGCACTGCGCAGGTGCACTGTAACGCGCACCGCGCGCTGGTGTCCAAGGCATTGCAATCCGAGACACACAGTCACAAGCAGACCTAACTAAGGCTGCCAGGGCAAACACATGTCCACCAAGGGGGAGAGGAGACAAGGATCCCACAAACCATCGCCACTGCTGAGGGGAAGGGGAGCGCGTCCTCTTACAGCAATAATTAACAAAATTCAATTAAAAATTGGGGGTACAACTGAATAATCAAACAGTGTATAAGATATATGTTAATCTAAAGGGATATCACCCAAAGACTGTCATTGATCCTAACATCAATCCATGGGTCAATCGTAAGATGAAATCGATGGAATAATAATATAATACAAAATTCATAGGGGGACATTCGGTGTCGATTACCATCAAACATAAGGGAAAGAGAGGGGGGGAGGGAAGGGGAAAGGGGGGGAAGGAAGGGTGAGGGGGAGAAACCTAAAGAGGGAGCAAGGGGATGGAGAAAAGGGACAAAGTAGACGGGGGTTAAAGTGGGGGGACCCAAGGTTGTTACAGAAAGGGCTTGTAAGATACCATCTCATTGAGGCCAGGGGGGAAGGTGGCATTGAGCCGCTCAATCCATAAGGTCTCCCTCTGAAGGATTGTACAGTCCCAATCACCTCCCCTGGGGTTGGGTTGAATCACCTCGAGAACCAGAAATTGTACGACGGAGTTGTCAAATTTATGGTATAGGCCAATGTGTCTACCAATCGTGGTCAGTTTCCCATTCTCTGAATAATAGAGGTGGTCACCAATCCTCTGTCTAAATTCTTGGATAAATTTTCCCACGTAAAAAGCTTTACATGTGCATACCATCAAGTAGATCACTCCTTTTGTACCGCAGTCAGAAAAGGTCCACGGGACAAGGTGCTCTCCATTAGGTAGGATGAACCGCCTGCCCTCGCGGACCCAGGGACAGCGGGGACAGTCCCCACATCTAAACGTACCGCTGGGTCCTGTCCTGGAGGGTTTTTCAAAAGTGTAATGGCTGGAAGTTAGTTGGTCCCGCAAGGAACGCGCCCTACAGAAAACTAATTCCGGAGTAGGCCGTACATATTTGGCTAGAGTATGGTGCTCAGCCAAAAAATGCCAATTCTTGGTTAAAATGCTGCGAAGCATATTGTGGTGTGCCGAGTAGGTGGTAATGAATCTAACGGTATCCTTAGAAGGAGGGGGCTTTTTACGGTTGAATAGTAGGGAATTACGAGGACGTGCCAAAGCTCTATTATAAGCTTTTCTGAGATTAGTAGAGGAATTTATTTATTTATATTATATATATTATATATTTATTTATATTATGCTAATCACTGTTCAAGTTTTTGTATAGTTTGTAACAAAGTATCCACAAGTAGAATGTGACCTGTCAGCACATTGAATAGTAGGATATCCTATAGATATTCTGAGCGCATCACTTTATCTATTTAATTATTTATAAGTGGGGTGTCACTGAATGATTGTAGCTGCAGTATCTGGATATTTGAACTCTTTTTTATGTATCAGTTTTTTTTATATATTAGTTTATTTATTCATTTATTTTTTACACTACTTTGTACAACATTTTACAGTTTTATATATTCACTTTAGCGCTTGAGTACCTTAATACTAATGATTAGCATTTATACCCATATGTAAGGTGTTTTGGTCTGACTTGTTTTCATTTCATAAAACCGTGACTTGTTACAGCTAGGGATTAGCTTTAGGCTGACCATGAGTTTGACCCAAACTCCAACTATTTGCAGTTTGGAAAAATAGCAAACTAATTTAATCACTCGCTGCCAGAGCAGCCATTCCCAGCCAACCACTTTCTGGCCTCTGAATTGTGATCAGGGGGTTTAAAAGGTTCAATCATTGAGGTTCTTTTGTGTCAGAATTCCAAAGAATCTTTGCTCAGTTTGTGCTGGGACAGATATGGAATAGTTAGGGAAAGCTCACAGACAAGCAAAGTTAGGCATTAATGCCAGTGCTCAATGCCCATTGCTCAAATAACAATTATATAATTTTAAATGCAGCCACAGGCATACAAACAGTGTGCGGTACATATTAGGAACATTTTTTAAAGCTCTAAAAGTGACAATTAGAATCTAATATAGCAGATTAGGGAGAAATTTTCAGAGTGGTTCTAGGGACAGCTACATGCTGTTGATCATTGGTCAATAATGGTCCATATTTTATTTTTTTTTTCCCCATCAGCAAAAACCACTAGGGGCAGAATCAGATTAACGTTCATTAACTGTCGCCTTCACCAGTTCACATCATTGTTGTATATGTTTTCCTCTTCTGATTTTATACTTTTTCTTAGTTAATTTTAGTATAAAACACACATACCCAAAACGTACAATTTTACATACAATATTTAAATTATTAACTACTAAATACGAATCCCAATTGCGTTAATTTTTCACCCTTTTTTTTTTCCCCCTCAGTTCCCCAACCCTCCCCACCCCTGGACTACGTCCACCCACCCCCCTCCCGCCCTTGGCCCACCCAGAGTCACCCTCTCCCCTCCTCCCCCAAATGATAGAAGTACCCGGGAGTGTTTTATATCCAACTAGTATTTTCCCTATTCTATTTCCACCCACCCCCATTCCTCTATGTTCCCACGTTCACATCTATGTAATTTATCGTCTAGTTTCCTCCAACTTTCAAGGGGGAACACCCAGCCAGTCTAACCATGGGCTCCATATCTTTACGAATTTAACATAGCTTCCCCTTCTAATATATGTTGTCTTTTCTATCCACACCAACTTGTTCATTACTTAAACCCAGTCTTCGGAGTTGGGGGTATAGCAGAAAGCCAGGACTGGGCTATCAGCTTCCTTGCTTGATAGAGGCACCTCTGCACGGCAATCTTAGTACTAGTAGACCCTATATTTTCGCTTATCAGGCCAAGAATACATACCCTGGCCTCCAAAGCTAGTTTGATTTTCCACCTAGTTTCTATGATCTTTATTATCTCTCTCCAATACCTTGCTAGTTTTGGGCATCTCCACATCATATGAATAAGATCTCCTGTGTCCAGGCACCTAGGGCATTTATCATCTAACCTGTTACCAAATTTATGTAGCCTTTTTGGGGTATAATAGGCTCTATGTAGCAGAAGAAAGTGCGAGGCCTGCTGTGATGAAGAAACAGACACCAACGGGCAATACTCCAAAATCTTTGTCCACTGATGATCCGCAATCTCCCCCACATCTGTCTCCCACCTTGCCCTGACTCCCAAAGATGACTATGGGGCAAGTAGCTTTTCAACCAGCTGCCCTTTGCTATCAGACCCTTGGTGCTATTTGTTCTGGCAATGCTTTCAAGGAGAGAAACCTTGCACCACACAGGCGGGCAATTCCTGATTTGGCTATCCAAGGCATGCCTAACCTGTAGGTAATAATAGAATGTTTTTTTGGGGATTCCATATTCAGTCCTAAGCTCGATAAAAGATTTTAGCGTTTTATTGTCTCCATATAGTTGAGCCAGCCTACTAATTCCTTTGAGTTCCCAAAACCTATTTTTTTCCAAGGTCATCAACTCCTGCAGAAATTTATTTTGCCATATGGGTGAAAATTCAGTGAACCCTCTGTAGTCCATAATCCGTTTAGTCGACTGCCAAACTTTGTTTACTAATCTACTTGATGGAGGCCCGTCCTGCAATGACCCGGCCTCCAATGCCTCTATCAGAGACTTGTGTGAGCTATTCTGAATGGATGCCTCTTGAGAAAGGGACAAGACAGGGGTGCCCATTGTCACCCCTGTTGTTTGCCCTGGCTATGGAGCCGCTATCGGAAGTAGTTAGAACAGCAACTGGAGTGCAGGGGTTTAAGAGAAGTAACGGGGAAGATAAGATAGCGCTATTTGCAGATGATGTGCTATTATTTTTGGGCGACACTGGACCATCATTAGAAAAAGCGATCCAGCTGGTGGAAAGGTTTGGGAACTTATCGGGACTTGTAGTGAATTGGGGCAAGTCCACGCTCCTAGCCATAGACTCAACTGTTAGTGCCCCGATTGGTTGTATGTCTCGGCTAAAGACGACCGAGAAAATGAGGTATCTGGGAATAACGGTATCCAGTGACCCCCATCAATACATCGAAGATAACCTAGCCCCCCTGCTGGAAAAATTTAAAAGAAAAAGTGACATCTGGGGAAAACTCCCCCTATCTATGGCAGGTAGAACCAACCTAGTCAAAATGATATGGTTGCCACAGCTTCTGTACGTACTCTATAACTCCCCAGTCTGGATTGGGAAGAAATGGTTTTTAAAAATAAACACCTTGTTTAGGGAACTAATCTGGAGGAAAGGGCAGGCAAGGATCACCTTGCAGACATTACAGCGTCCTACCAGGGAGGGGGGACTGGCAGTGCCCCAACCATACAACTACTTCCTGGCTGCCCAGTTGCAGCATATAGGGGGATGCAAGACTCGGGGTTGGAAAGACACTAGCGGGGAAATTATGCACAGAAAGGTCCATATTTACATTGAGTCACAGATACACTGGGGGGCATTAACGGGTGCCACTCTTCTAAACTGAGCAAACAAAGCAGACACTACTCCTAATTAAAAAGGTATGCAAGCCACTCTGTTAATTAGGAACAATCTGTTCCATGTTTCTATGCCGTGTCTGCAACAGAATAGGCATAGAGAGCAAAAGAGCTGGAGCTGCTTCTTCTGCTTGCCCCCACACACCCCCCTCAGCTGAGAGTGAGAGGGGCAGAATACTATTAACCCTGCATTATCAAGGGGTAAAGTCTGGGCATATAGGCAGGGAATGGAGGTTTCTCTGCCTTTATGCAGGCTCTACCAGTGTAGTGTGTTCATCACATGGACAGAGAGAAGTGAAGCATGAAAGTTTACATCCATATGCCAGGTCTAGCTGGGATCTGCGGAAGCTTTCTATATTGAAGTGTGATACGTTTTGTTAATTAGGTGCTGAACCCCTGCTGCTCAGTTTCACTCTAATATAGAAACTGGCATGGGTGGTGCAGATAGACCTGAAAAAGGTCTTGTACCAGATTCCATAAAGGTTTGTTAATTTCTCAGGCTTTTTTGGATATTCCTATAGCAAATTTTAGCGATTTCATAGATTTTTCTTCAGGCACATATACCTTACTGTGTGAGTCTCTGCAACAGCTTTATTTGCTGTTTGGCTGCTCTACCCCCCTTGTATTACTTTTTGGGGCACTTCTTTATTTTACTTTTTTTAAGTCAGGTTAGGCATGCACTCAATAGAAAATTTTGAGTGCATTTTGTTGGTAAAATTAATTGGCTGTAAAGTTGATTTTATTATTAAAAATTGGTTGGAGTGGGTCCTGTTAACAATTTTTTCTGTGAATAAAAGAAACTCTAATATTGATTTCCAGATTTTAAAATGCCCACTGGGGCCTTGTTCATTACTGAGCATAGTACATTTTTAGGGGCTTTTATCAGCAAACTGATTACACTGTATTGTTGATTTCCAGATTTTAAAATGGTTCTGGGGGCTTTTTTTCAAAATGGGGCCTAGTATGCATGATTTAAGGCTTTGCATATCGTCATAATAATATTCTGAGGACTTTCCAAAAAATAAAATTACACACTAATGTTGATTTTTAGATTTAAAAATGGATGTTGAGGGTCTTGTTTAACCACCTCAATACAGGGCACTTAAACCCCCTTCCTGCCCAGACCAATTTTCAGCTTTCGGTGCTCTCACATTTTGAATGACAATTACTCAGTCATGCAACACTGTACCCAAATGAAATTTGTGTCCTTTTTTTCACACAAATAGAGCTTTCTTTTGGTGGTATTTAATCACTGATGTTTTTTTTATTTTTTGTGCTACAAATAAAAAAAGACCGTAAATTTTGTGAAAAAATGCCCTTTTCTTTGTTTTTGTCATAAAATTTAGCAAATTAGTAATTTTTCTTCATAAATTTTGGCCAAAATTTATACTGCTTTATATCTTTGGTAAAAATAACTGAAATTAGTGTATATTATTTGGTCTTTGTGAAAGTTATAGAGTCTACAAACTATGGTGCCAATCACTGAAAATTGAAAAAATCTGATCAGGCCTTCAGTACATCAGGTGAATCTCATTTCTTGAGATACTAATAAGTCAGAAAAGTACAAATACCCCCCAAATGACCCCTTTTTAGAAAGTAGACATTCCAAGGTATTAAGTAAGTAGCATGGTGAGTTTTTTTAAGTTTTTTCCCACAATTCTTTGCAAAAGGAAGATTTTTTTTTTTGTTACAAAATTGTCATATTAACTGGTTATTTCTCTCACAGAGCATATGCATACAACAAATTACACCCCAAAATGCATTCTGCTACTCCTCCTGAGTTTTGGGATACCACATATCCTAAAGTGTGGGACTTTTACACAGCCTGGCCACATACAAAGGCCCAACATTGAAGTAGCACCATCAGGTGATCTACGAGCATAAATTGCACATCTCATTTCTCAACCACCTATTACACTTTTGAAATCCCTGGAGCACCAGGACAATGGAATTGCCCACAAAATGACCCCATTTTGGAAAGCAAATACCCCAACGTATAATCTATGAGGCATAATGAGTCTTTTGAATGGTTATTTTTTTCCAGAAGTTTTTGGAAAATGTGAAAACAAAATAAAAACGCATTTTTTTTACACAAAGTTGTCCATTTATAAAATATTTCCAACACATAGCAAAAATGACACCCCAAATACATTCTGCTACTCCTCCTGAGTATGGGGATATCACATGTGTGAGACTTTTACACAGCTTGGCCACATACAGAGGCCCAACATCCAAGTAGCACCATCAGGCGTTCTAGGAGCATACATTACATAGATAATTTCCTGGCAACCTATCATTTTTGAAGGCCCTTCATATTTCTAACACATAGCATGTACATACCAAGAATTACAATCCAAAATAAATTCTATTGCCGAAAGGGTAAAAAAAAAAGTATTACCTGTGCTTTTATTAGTGTCCACAGAAGAGAGCACTGGTCCAGGCAGCAGTCAAAGATGTGCTTAGCGACAGCAATAGTAATTATCCAGGCAGCAGGCAGGAATATTGTCTATAGTCAGCACAAGGATATTGTCAGCACAGCCAAAGCATTTGTCCATAGAAATTGTCCAGGCAGAGACAGCCAGCATAGCCATAATATTGGTCCTGGTACACTGTTACCTGCAGACACTCATTATTGTACCGCTCTCCAGGGATTTAGGGATGTATGATAAAGTTCAAAGCATTCCCCAATGCAAAGGCCAGGTTGGGAGGGACACTGGGGACAATGGAAGCTGGTATCTTTTAGAAATCCTATTCTGCTGCACACGTGACATCTTTTTTGCCGTCTTCGGCCTGCTTCCGATGGTGGAATGTTGTATGAGAAGAGGCGTTCATGAAGTCGGCTAACAGCATCAGAGCGAAGGTCTTCTGGGGGCGTCTTTGTTGATAGATGAGGGACGTGACTACTACTTCTATGAATTTTAGGAAGGGGGTGGGGCTTTCTGTGGATTTTGTGTGGACTATGTAGGAATTGTAAACGGCCAAATGGATGAGATAAATTGCTACCTTCTTGTACCAGAATCGGGACCTCCTTATTGACAAATAGGGCTGAATCATTTGATCATTGAAATCCACCCCCCCATGTAGAGATTATAATCTTGGACACATGTCGGTTTTTCAATGGGACCTCTTCTTCGCTGAAGTGTCATCGTGAATGGTGGACATCATGTGCACGTTCCTGTTATCCTTCCACCTCAAGGCCAGCACTTCATTGCATCTCAGTGTTGCTCTTTCCCCACTTTGCAGCATTTTGTTTACTATAGATTGTGGGAAGCCCTTCCTATTTTTTCTTGAGGTTCCGTAGGCCAGGTTTTTTTTCGATATATTAGGTGTCTGAAAAGGGGCAGGCTGGTATAAAAGTTGTCGAGTTAAATATGATATCCTTTTTTCAGAAGTGGGTAAGCCAGGTCCCATACGATTTTTCCAGTTGTGTCCATGTAGGCCAGGCACTCAGGGGGCTGGAGCTGGGAATCTCTTCCTTCATATATGCGGAACGCATACAGATATCACATGGCTCTCTCACAGCGCTTGTAAAATTTTACTCCATATTTGGCCTTTTTGCTAGGAATATATTGTTTTATTCCTAGCCGGCCTGAAAATGGTACCAGAGACTCATCCACACATATATTCTTCTCGGGGACATAGAGTTCTGCAAATTGTTGGGAAAATAAATTTATCAGCGGGCGAATCTTATATAACTTATCGGAATTTGGATGATTGCGGGGAGGGCACTGGGTGTTGTCGTTAAAATGAAAGAATCTCATAATCATCTCATATCGGGACCTGGGCATTGCGGCAGAATACATGGGCATATGGTGGATGGGGTTGGTGGACCAATAGGCATGTCCTTCATTTTTATGTAAGCCCCATGTTTATGGTGTGGCCCAAAAACAATTTGAACTCCTCCAAATTTAGATCTCTCCACTCAAACGGACGGCCATAAGATGATTGGGGGTTGCTGGTAATATAGTGCTGGGCATACAAATTTGTCTGATCCACAATAAATTGCAGCATAGTGTCGGGCAAAAACAGGTGAAAGCAATCGATCTCTGTGAAATTTTGGGTGTTGGCCTGCACACCTGGCTGTGCTGTGAAAGGGGGAATAATTGGTTATCCCGAATTGGAAGGCAGCCATGTTGGGTTGGCAAGACTATCTGGCATGCATGTAGCAGCCCTGGCTCTTGGGGATGTGACACTCCAGTAGTTGGGGAGTTGAATTTCCTGTGCTAGTACTCAGGTGTGATGTGGCAGCACTGGTACTGGGCCTGGGCATTTGTGCGCGGGGCCTATCGCTGGCGGCAGCACTGATTTCCAGAGTGTTGTGCCCTTTTAGGAGGGACCCATTCTTCATCTGAATCATTACTACTCTCGATTGGTTCAAATGCCGAATTTGATTCGGAATCAGAATCAGAATTGGAATTGGAATCTGATGGGAACTCCCCGGTGCTCTCATCAGTCATGGAGAGAATCTGGAACGCCTCCTCACTAGTATATACTCTTTTGGACATGGCTGTGTAGCGGGTAGCTGTGCGACGGGTGACAGATGGGTGGCAGGTGACGGTCACTGATGGGCTGTGCGATGGGTGGCAGGTGATGTTCACTGAGAGATGATGGTGGTGTGATGGGTGATGGTCACTGATGGGTGACAGGCGATGGTCACCGATGGGTGACAGGCCACAGACGGTGATGGGAGATGGTCACAGATGGTTGACAGGCGACGGTCACCGATGGGTGACAGGGCACGGTCACTGATGGGTGATGGGTGCACCACTGATGGTCACTGATGGATGATGCGTGACAGGGCACGATCACTGATGGGTGACAGGCGATGGTCACTGATGGGTGACAGGCCACGGACAGTGACGGGTGATGGTCACAGATGGTTGACAGGCGATGGTCACTGATGGGTGATGGGTGACAGGCCACGGTCACTGATGGGTGCACCGCTGATGGTCACTGATGGGTGACGGGTGATAGGGCACGGTCACTGATGGGTGACGGGTGACAGGGCACGGTCACTGATGGGTGACGGTTGCACCGCTGATGGTCACTGATGGCAGTCTCTTATGTGACAGGTGCACTTTTATGATGACAATTGGGGGGGCGATGGGACAGGTGTGGTGTTGGTGCAGACACTACTAAACATAGATCTGTAACTCACTGCTCCTGGCTCTTCTCTTCTCACACTGGAAACGGTGTGTGAGGAGAGAAGAGCTGGCAACAGCTAGTGACAGCTCTATGTTTACATTTAGTGATTGGCTGTGAATGGATCGCAGCTAATCACGTGGTAAACAGCCCTGGCTAATGGCTGTGTACTATCGTCAGTGACGAGCAGTATTCTCGGGAACACGCCGCCACCAACGTGCACGCGCAGCGTGCTCACGATCACACGCATGCGCTGTGCAATGCGGGAGTTACCATTCGTGATCGGCCTTGACTTCATCATGGCCGATCACGTGGTAAACAGCCATCCCCAGTGGCTGTTCACCCCTGTCAGAGACGAGCGGTGTCTCGGTGACATGCCGCCACTGACAGTACAGGGCTGCGTACACACAATCGCGTGCATGCCCTGTTTAAACGGGCTCACGTCATATGACGTCCACCCAGAACTAGAGCCTTACCGTCCCGCTGTCATATGACAGTGGGCGGTAGGCTAGTGGTTAAATTGAGGTCTAATGCAAATGATTTAATGCTTTGTTCTCATAGATACTATAGTATTTTGGGATGATTTTCTGGGAATAAATTCCAATATTATTTTTTAGATAATAAAATGGTTGTTATGGGCTCTGTTCAAACTGGAGCCTAATGCAAATATCTTATTATGTGCATAAAGGCACAAAAGTATTTTTGGATCTTTGTTTATGAATAAATTACACTGTAATGTTGATATCTAAATTTTAAAAGGGTTGGTGGGTGCATTGTTCAAATTCAGGCCTAGTGAAAATAATTTAATACTGCGCATTTGGGCACATACATATTTTGGGGACTTTTTTCAGTAAATAAATTACACTGTAGTGTTGATTTCTACATTTTAAATTGGATGTGGGGGTTCTATTTCAAAATGGGGCCAACCACAAGTCTACTCATGTAGGCACAACAATATATATGTTTTTAATATAATTTAAATTATACAAATATTAATTAATGTAAGCAAAACAAATTATGCTGCAATGTTGATTCATAGATTTAAAAAGGAATGGTGCAGTTTTTGTTCAAAATGAAGCCTAGTACAAGTGATTGAAGACACATAGGTACTGCAATAATGTATTGACTTTTTTTCTGCAAATTCATTACAATTCAGTGTTGGTTTCTGGATTTTCAAAATCCAGTACAAGTGGGCAGGTAGGTAGTTCATTTTTTGGGGGCTTTATTCAGTGAACAAATGACCTTGTAATGTTGATTTCTATATTGCTAAATGGCTGTTAAGGGTCCTGTTTAAAATGGGGCCTAGTGACAGTTATTCAGCACTGTATGTACATCAAGTTATGCACATAAAGCCAGTAGGGGTTGAGAAGGTCCTGCATCAGCAAATGAAAAAATATATACTTAAATCATATGATCCACACTTTGTAGTGAAGAGCAGACACCATGGACTATTGAGTGTTGAGTCTGGACTACTGACTGGCCATTGCAAGCATATTACGTTTAAGTTTTTTTTTTCATATTAAAACTTGCCTAATTTCTACCTTTGAAAATGTGGCATACAAAATGCTACTTATAAAGCATATACGGTAATGTTGATTTTCTTTCTAAACTATGTTTACATGTTAAGCTGACTGTCTGCTTTCAGGTGGAAGGAATTTAGGCAGCTGTAAAGCCACCTGATCACTTCCAAGTACTCCCCCCCCATGCAACAGTCTCTAACATTTCCCAGGCTCTGCTGTCTGACCTCCAAGGCTGAGGACGGGCATGGCTGGTGTCGCCGGGTAGAAAGGAGGGAGATCAGTGATCATCCATTTACTGACCTCCCCTCTGATGAATAGACACAAAAGCAATGTATACTATGTCACTTCTGGGTTCAGAATTGCCTACCCTCACATACATACATATGTAAATGTATGCGCCACATGTGGCTATGTACGAAAAAGACGATTTAGTCTCACATGTAGGGATGAGCCTGTTGATCGAGTTGAACGTAAGTTCAACTTGAACATTGGGTGTTCGCCTGTTCTCCGAATAGCGAACAATTTGGGGTGTTCGCGGAAAATTCGAAAGCCACAGAACACCCTTTAAAAGTCTATGGGAGAAATCAAAAGTGCTAATTTTAAAGGCTTATATGCATGGTATTGTCATAAAAAGTGTTTGGGGACCCGGATCCTGCCCCAGGGGACGTGTATCAATGCAAAAAAAAAAGTTTTAAAAAAATGCAGTTTTTTTCAGGAGCAGTGATTTTAATAATGCTTGAAGTGAAACAATAAAAGTGAAATATTTCTTTAAATTTCGTACCTGGGGGGTGTCTATAGTATGCCTGTAAAGTGGCACATTTTTCCCGTGTTTAGAACAGTCCCTGTACAAAATGACATTTCTAAAAGGAAAAAAAGTAATTTAAAACTACTTGCGGCTATGAATTGTTGGGTTTCGGCAATACAGATAAAAGTCATTGAAAAAAAAACGGCATGGGATCCCCCCCAGTCCATTACCAGGCCCTTTGGGTCTGGTATGAATATTAAGGGGAACTCCAAACCAAAATTTAAAAAAAAATTGCATGGGGGTCCCCCCAAATTCCATACCAGGCCCTTCAGGTCTGGTATGGATATTAAGGGGAACCCTGCGCCAATTTTTTTTAAAAAAATGGTGTAGGGTCCCCCACAAAATCCATACCAGACCCTTCAGGTCTGATATGGTTTTTAAGGGGAACTCCGTGCCAAAATTTAAAAAAAAATGGCGTGGGGGTCCCCCCAAAAATCCATACCAGACCCTTATCTGAGCATGCAACCTGGCAGGCCACAGGAAAAGAGGGAGGAACAAGAGAGCGCCCCCCTCTTGAACCGTACCAGGCCACATGCTCTCGACATGGGGAGGGTGCTTTGGGGTAGCCCTCCAAAGCACCTTGTCCCCATGTTGATGGGGACAAGGGCTTCATCTCCACAACCCTTGCCCGGTGGTTGTGGGGGTCTGCAGGCGGGGGGCTTATCGGAATCTGGAAGCCCCCTTTAACAAGGGGAGACCCCAGATCCCGCCCCCCTGTTTGAAATGGTAACAGGTACATTGTAATGGACTGGGGGGGATCCCATGCCATTTTTTTCAATTACTTTTATCTGTATTGCCGGGACCTCACAATTCATTATAGCCGCAAGTAGATTTAAATGACTTTTTTCCTTTAGAAATGTCATTTTGTGCAGGGACTGTTCTAAACACAGGAAAATGTGCCACTTTACAGGCATACTATTGACACCCCCTAGGTACGAAATTACAGGAATATTTCACTTTTATTGTTTCACTTTAAGCATTATTAAAATCGCTGCTCCCGTTTTTAAAACTTTTTTTTGCATTGATACATGTCTCCTGGGGCAGGACCCAGGTCCCCAAACACTTTTTATGACAATAACTTGCATAGTAACCCTTAAAATTAGCACTTTTGATTTTTCATGTTCGTGTCCCATAGACTTTAATGGTGTTCACGTGTTCAAACAAATTTTTTGCCTGTTCGCATGTTCTGCTGCAAACCGAACCGGGGGGTGTTTGGCACATCCCTACTCACATGTTACATATCACTGCGCAAGCCAGAGTAAGAGAAATAATTTTAGGGCCATCATTCATGGTTAACCTAAAAGTGATCACCTAAAAAGCTTCTTAAATCATCACCTATGGACATTTTGGGCCACTGTAGTTTGTTGCAGTTTCACAGTTGATCTCAGTTTTAGGAATTGGCATGTTTGGTATCTATTTACTCAACCCAATCTCATATTTTATATGTTAAGCAAAAAATGCAAATTATATTGTTATTTGTGCACTAAAATTAACATTGGTGTATTTTTTTCTGAAAATATGCATTTGATAAACAGTTGCACTGATATTGTGTGAAATAAGAAAATAGATGTTTCGGGGTTTTAAACTTGCATTTAAACACACACAAAAAAAATATAATAAACACATGCTATATTTGAAGTAGTATTAGTAATAGGTAAATTGAATGGGCCTGACCAGTGCTTGGCTCTAAGCACTATCAAAAGTCATGTTTCAGCTTTGAGACTGTGAACCTCTTAATCCTTCAGTAATAGAAATGTAAAAATATGAACACAAAAAAAGGACAGCATGCAAAGAGCAGCTTTGCCTATATATGGAACAAGTGGTACAAGTCAAATTGTGTTTGTAAGACCAGATTTTCCTTTTGCAACTATGCTGCCATTGTGGTGGAATAAAACCAACAACATAAAGAAATGTAATGACAGCTATGGCAAATGGAAGGGGGGGGGGGGGGCAAAATATGAGGGTGCTTAAGAGTCAAGCACTGTTGCGTAGAAATGTGCTGTGATTTATCACACACATATAAAAGTAGAGTCTTTATTATCATTGCATTGATAGTATAACAAAAATTCAATGATACACCTAAAGATTTTGCTTTACCAAGGCTGTGGCTGTTGTGCTGAATTCAGAGACTAGAAATGGTACAGAATGTTTGGAAGTTAAAAACAATCCTTAGCCAACAAGCCTTTCCTCAACAAAACCGCATCACATGCAAAACTTTTTTAATTGTTTGCTAGGTATAAGGTGCCAAGGTGAGTTTTGAAGTCATAGCAAATTTTGATTGGTTTGCTTGTTTCTAGTTTTAAAGTTTATCCCTGTATATAATAAAATTTAGCTTTAGTTCATCACAAAGTTATCTGAGAGGTTGATTTAGGGTATATGCAAACATTTCCCTCCCACTATGGTATTATTATTTATAGCTATTTTCATAAGCCAAATTGTGTTTTAGGTTTATTGGTCTTTTAATACAATCATAAATTATCTTAGATAAGGTCATTCATAACCTATTGATAGCTATGTACACTTAAAAGCAAAATATTTTTTTTCCTTTTACATTAGAGTCACTTTTATGCATAATGCTTTAAAACATTTTACTTTACGTAGATTTTTTGAAAAATCGCTACTGCAAAAGTAGTTTAAATAAAATATGATGTATGTCTGTGCTGACAAGCCAAAGTGTCTTTTATTTGGTATTTTCTCATAGCACTTAAATGAGATCTGAGTTAGATGCATCCAAACACAATGACAACAAAATATTGCAGACAAGATTGAGGCAGCTATAAAAAAATATGGGCTGATTAAAAGGGCCATTAAAAATAATGATAGCCTCCATGAAAGTTTTCTTAATCAGCTGACCTTGATGTCGTTTTCTACCTGCTTTCTTCCAGTGGTTAAATGTGATCTTCACAATTCAGCACTACCTTCACAATGTGTGATTGGGATATAGACAAAAGCTTTTCCTTCATCCTCTTCACTTGTTTGGCTGGTGATCCACATGTAGCTCTCATTTATCATTCATCTGGACAGTAGATGTTTGATTGTGCCAACATTTATAGTTATATTCCCTTGTTCCCAATGGAAACAATGAAATAAATGTAATGTGTGAGATTTTAGATTTTTTTAGATTTAAACTGTACCAAGTTCCTAAGCCATGCAGCTGCGGCAAGGGATTTTTACATTGTGCATTTATCTAGATGATGCTGTCTGTTATGAAATGCATTTAGGACAATGTGTGTCATGATGCTTTGTGAATTATCTTGTAGTTAACAGTCCTATAAATTGTCTGTAAATTGAGCAATGTCTGTATGCAACAAATTTACCAGTATGTGGCTAGCTAGAGCACAAAGAAAATACAAAAATTTAACACCTATGAATTTATTAGATACTGCTCTAACTTGGAATAATGACTATAAATAGTATCTAAAAACAGTTACACATTGATATTATTTAAAAAAAATCAATTTACTTAGTGAAAACCAATAACAAACAATCTCCACATGCAGTGATGCATTTATTTATTTTGTTAAAATTCAGTAGAAAGGACTTGTCAATACTTCAGTACTCTAATCCTGTTCTCACAGTCAATATTTGATGTCACGCTGTCACACTGTATTTATTTGCGCAGCGGTCTTTTAAACACAATTTTTTGGGAAAAAATACACTTCAATGAATTTAAAAAATAACTAAACAGTAAAGTTAGCACAATTTTTCTGTATAATGTGAAAGATGATGTTACGCCGTGAGAATCGTGATCTTTATTCTAAGCAACAAAATTATGATTCTCATTTTAGCCAGAATCGTGCAGCACTGGATATGAAGGAGTGGACAGTAGGGCCATTTGAGTTTTCCCCTCTTTAACACATTAACCACATGCCGACCAGCGCACGACGATGTATGTCGGCACAATGGCACGGCTGGGCAAATGGGCGTACAGGTTCGTCCTCTTTAAATCGCAGCATTGTGGGTGCACGCGCCGCATACTCTGTGACTGTGCCTGCGGGTCCTGCGGACTCGATGTCCGCTGTGGGCCCACGATCTACTGCTCCCTGTCATTGGGAGCAGTGATTTCTGTCATGTTGTAGTGAGCCCATCCCCTCACAGTTAGAATCACTCCCTAGGACACGCTTAAAGTGGTTGTAAACTCTTTACAACCACTTTTTACTACAGGAAAGCCTATAATTAGGCTTACCTGTAGCTACACTGGATATCTCCTAAATCTGCACAGTTTAGGAGATATCCCTGTATTTGCATGTGCCGATGTCATTGGCACATGCGCACTTAAGCAAACTGAAGCAACGGCACGTATGTGCCTTTGCTTCAGTTAGACTGTGCCATTACGGGCGGCTCCGTCACGCATGCACAGTAGTGACGTAATTGCTGCTCCGGCCAATCACAGCGCTGGAGCCGCGATACCCATAAGTAACCCCCGGGAGCATGTCAGCCGCCGGAGCGGTTGTCAGGGCTGGCTCAGCTCTTCCTTCTCTGAGCTGGCTGCTCAGCTGTCAGCTAATTGCCAGCTCTCTTCTCTCCCCACAGTTAACCAGCTGTTGTAGATCTGCTCGTCAGTCCTGCCTACTTAAAGATGTCCGGCTCACTTCTTTCCTGCCTTCGCTTTGGTCACATCACAAGAGACCATCTCCTGCGTTCCTGTTTAAAGACTGGCTTGCTGACATCCCTTCTGGCTCCTTATTCTGCTTGCTGTTCCTCCACTTGAATCACTGACTTCTGGCCTGGCTGATTACCCGATCTGGTTACTGAACTCTAGCTTGGCTGACTACCAGATCCAGTTACTGGACTCTGGCTATGCTTTGACTATGCTTACTCCATTTACCTTTTTATTTTTTATTAATAAACAAGTGAGATTTAACTGTACTTCTGTCTCTGTCTGGTTCATAGTTTCTGACAGTAGGCGAGGGCCATGAATTCAGAAGATACACTCAATCCACTTGTTGGTAATATTTTTTCCAGATTAGATGAGCAAGATCACCGCATGGATCAGTTTTCCATTGCGTTACAAATGCACGGCTCACCTGGAATCCCCCACTGTGGCTGCCCCGGTACAACCTGAGTTGCAGGCCATCCCTGCTGCTGCGCCAGTCTCTGTGCAGGCACCCACCTTGAGTATTACCTCTATAAGAGGTATGTCTGGTTTCGCCCTGCTTCCCCAGCGATTTGGGGGTGATCTAGTTCAATACAGAGGGTTTCTCAACCAAGTTTACATATACTTTGAGATGCTGTCCCAGGCATTTCCCACGGACAGAAGCAAAGTAGGGTTCATGATATCTTTGCTTTCTGAGAGAGCCTTGGCCTGGGCTAACACTCTATGGGAGATGCAAAAACCTGTTGACTTGAGTTACCCTGAGTTTGTGGCCTCCTTTAAAATGGTATTTGATGTTCCCGCATGCTCTGCTTCTGCTGCCAAGTGCCTCATGTCCATCAAACAGAGTACGAGAACTGTTGCCGACTATGCCATTGAGTTCCGTACTCTGGCAGCAGTGGTTGCTTGGAACAATGAGGCCCTCCTGGCTGCTTTTTCTCATGGTCTCTCGGATTCCATCAAGGGTGAGATAGCAGCCTGAGATATACCCACTGAGCTGGAGAGCTTGATCTCGTTTGCCATCCTCATTGACTCCACACTCAGAGAAAGACTTTCTTTTAAGGAGCGCTTGCGGAAGCCTCCTGTACGTTTGCCTCCGAGCTTGGCAGTCCCACCCGCGCCTCCCTCACCTCTCATGCCTCCTGGTACCGAGTCGGTCAGTGAAGATGGACACATGCACTTGGGCTTCATGCGTCTCTCTGCGGATAAGGGAGCCTTAAGGAGGAGGGAGAGATTGTGCCTTTATTGTGGCCAGGCAGGTCACTTTTTGAAGTCTTGTCCTACCGTCCTGGGAACACCCGAACCTTGAGGTCCTGTCATGGACAGACCTTAGGTGCTGTTGTGTCATCCCCAGTTATCCAGAAGGATAAGCCCCTGGTTTTAGTCACCCTTTCTTGGGCTAAGTCGTCTATCGAGATACAGGCTCTAATCGAGTCTGGGGCTGGAGGCTTGTTCATTGATGCTGCCTTTGTATCAAAGCACTCAATTCCACTGCAGCTATGTGACTAGGGATGAGCTTCGAGTTCGAGTCGAACTCATGTTCGACTCGAACATTGGCTGTTCGCAAGTTCGCCGAACACCGAACAATTTGGGGTGTTCGCGGCAAATTCGAATGCCGCAGAACACCCTTTAAAAGTCTATGGGAGAAATCAAAAGTGCTAATTTTAAAGGCTTACTGTATATGCAAGTTATTGTCATAAAAAGTGTTTGGGGACCCGGGTCCTGCCCCAGGGGACATGTATCAATGCAAAAAAAAGTTTTAAAAACGGACGTTTTTTCAGGAGCAGTGATTTTAATAATGCTTAAAGTCAAACAATAAAAGTGTAATATCCCTTTAAATTTCATACCTGGGGGGTGTCTATAGTATGCCTGTAAAGGGGCGCATGTTTCCCGTGTTTAGAACAGTCTTACAGCAAAATGACATTTCGAAGGAAAAAACTCATTTAAAACTACCCGCGGCTATTAATGAATTGCCGGTCCGACAATACACATAAAAGTTCATTGATAAAAACGGCATGGGAATTTCCCACAGGGAAACCCCGAACCAAAATTAAAAAAAAAAAAAATGACGTGGAGGGGTCCCCCTAAATTCCATACCAGGCCCTTCAGGTCTGGTATGGATATTAAGGGGAACCCCGGCCAAAATTTTTTAAAAAAATGACGTGGGGTTCCCCCTAAATTCCATACCAGACCCTTCAGGTCTGGAATGGATTTTAAGGGGAACCCCGCGCCAAAAGGAGAAGAAGATAGAAGACGCCGCGGAGGAGATGCTGGACGAGAACGCCGGAGAAAGAACCAGAAGAGCCAGAAGAACCAGAAGAAGAAGAAGATGAAGGAAGATAGAAGAAGCATTTAAATAAAGGAATTGTCAAAAACTGTCTCTTGTCATTTTTAACTATTTTGACACTTTTTTAGTGAAATGGTAGGGGTAAGTACCCCCTTACCATTTCACACAGGGGGGGGGGCCGGGATCTGGGGGTCCCCTTGTTAAAGGGGGCTTCCAGATTCCGATAAGCCCCCCGCCAGCAGACCCCCACAACCACCGGCCACGGTTGTGGGGATGAGGCCCTTGTCCTCATCAACATGGGGACAAGGTGTTTTGGGGGGCTACCCCAAAGCACCCTCCCAATGTTGAGGGCATGTGGCCTGGTACGGTTCAGGAGGGGGGGGCGCACTCTCGTCCCCCCCTCTTTTCCTGCGGCCTGCCAGGTTGCGTGCTCGGATAAGGGTCTGGTATGGATTTTTGGGGGAACCCCACGCCGTTTTTTTTTTTTTTTTGCGCGGGGTTCCCCTTAAAATCCGTACCAGACCTGAAGGGTCTGGTATGGAATTTAGGGGGAACCCCACGTCATTTTTTTTTAAAATTTTGGCCGGGGTTCCCCTTAATATCCATAAAAAGACCTGAAGGGCCTGGTATGGAATTTAGGGGGACTCCCACTTCATTTTTTTTTTTTTAAATTTTGGTTAGGGGTTTCCCTGTGGGGAATTCCCATGCCGTTTTTATCAATGAACTTCTATGTGTATTGTCGGCAATGCAATAGCGGGTAGTTTTAAATGGCTTTTTTTCCTTCGAAATGTCATTTTGCTGTCAGGCTGTTCTAAACACGGGAAACATGCGCCCCTTTACAGGCATACTATAGACACCCCCCAGGTACGAAATTTAAAGGGATATTACACTTTTATTGTTTGACTTTAAGCATTATTAAAATCACTGCTCCTGAAAAAACGGCCGTTTTTAAAACTTTTTTTTGCATTGATCCATGTCCCCTGGGGCAGGACCCAGGTCCCCAAACACTTTTTATGACAATAACTTGCATATAAGCCTTTAAAATTAGCACTTTTGATTATTCATGTTCGTGTCCCATAGACTTTAACGGTGTTCGCGTGTTCGAGCGAACTTTTTTCCTGTTCGCATGTTCTGGTGCGAACCGAACAGGGGGGTGTTCGGCTCATCCCTATATGTGACACTCCATTTGCCATTGAGGCTCTTGATGGGAGACGTCTACAGCCTGCCCATGTGACTCATGAGACAGTTCCGTTGTCCATGGCTGTAGGGGCTCTTCACCATGAGATAATCCAAATCCAAGTGATTTCCTCTCCTAAGTTTCCGCTGGTTATTGGTTATCCTTTGTTACAGAGGCACAACCCATATTTTGATTGGCTCCATGCTGAGGTTCTCTCTTGGTCACCTCAATGCAGTGAAACATGCTTCTGGAAGGTAGCTAAGGTCCTCTGTCCCTTTTCACTCTCCTCCCTGCCAGAGGAGTACCATGATTTTAGCAATATCTTTGACAAAGGTCAAGTCGGTAGTTTGCCTCCACACCGGCTGTATGATTGCGCAATTGACCTTCAACCTGGTGCCACTCCCCCTTGTGGCCGGGTTTATCCTTTGTCGGTCTTGGAGGATAAAGCCATGGAGGAGTTTGTTGCAGACACACTTTCTCAAGGTTTTATCCGCAAATTCTCGTCTCCTGCTGGTGCTGGTTTCTTCTTTGTGAAGAAGAAGAGCGGTGAACTGAGACCTTGCGTTGATTACAGAGTTATTTGACTGCCTCAAGGGAGCAACGGTTTTCACTAAGCTTGATCTGAGAGGGGCTTACAATCTCGTGAGGATTAAGTAGGGTGACGAGTAGAAAACTGCATTTAATACCAGAACAGGCCATTATGAGTACCTCGTAATGCCTTTTGGCCTTTGTAATGCCCCGGCAGTTTTCCAGGAATTTATAAATGATGTCCTCTGAGATTTGTTGCAGTTATGTGTGGTGGTTTATCTCAATGATATCCTCATATTTTCCAAGTCCCTGGAGAGCCACCACACAGATGTCTGCCGTGTGCTTCAGAAATTAAAAGAGAACAATCTCTATTGTAAACTAAAGAAGTGTGAGTTCCATTGGGAAAAGGTTAAATTCCTGGGCTATGTCATTTCCACTGCTGGTTATTTGATGGACCCAGAGAAACTTTCGGCAGTCCTACAGTGGCCTCAACCTGTGGGGTTATGTCCTTTGCAGCATTTCCAAGGTTTTGCCAACTATCATCGGAAGTTTATTCGTAACTTCTTGTCTCTGGTCAAGCCCCTGACCGATATGACCAGAGAGAATGATATACCCACAGAGTTGGTCTCCAGAGTCCATTCAGGCATTTGAAAGTCTCAAGGTTGCTCTTGTTTCTCCTTCGGTGTTGGCACATCCTGATCCTACGTTACCTTTTATCCTTGAGGTTGATGCCTCTGAGACTGGTGTTGGTGCCCTTATGTCTCAACGTCCTACCTCTGAGAGTACTATGCATCCTTGTGGCTACTTTTCTAAGAAATTGTCACCTGCGGAGTGCAATTACGAGATTGGTGACAGAGAGCTGTTGGTGATCATTTTAGCCCTGAAAGAATGGAGACATCTCCTCGAAGGTACCACTGTGCCGGTTCTCATTCTTACTGACCATAAGAATCTCACATTCCTGTCTGAGGCTAAACGCCTCTCTCCCAGAAGAGCGCGATGGGCTCTTTTCTTGTCACGTTTCAATTACATTGTCTTATTCTTACCCGGTACTAAGAATGTAAGGGCTGACGCCTTGTCACAACAATTTTCCTCCACTTCCAAGTTGGAGTCGGTCCTGGTTCCTATGATTCCTCCTGATTTTATTCTGGCTATGGTTCGCACCAGTCTTACTTCTCCTTGCTGAATTCTTGCTTCTCCTTGAAAGATTCTTTCTGCTCAGGTCGATGCTCCTCCTGTGAAACCTTGTGACCGCTGCTTTGTCCCAGAGTGTCTCCGTACTGTCGTGCTCCAGACTTACCATTCTCCCAAGGAAGCTGGCCACCCTGGGAAGAATCAACTCATTTGGGCCATTTCCCAACAATTCTGGTGGCCTAGTCTATGTGCTGATGTAACTGCCTTCCTAGCTGCCTGTTCCGTGTGTGCTCAGAGTAAGACTCCACGACACCTTCCAGTGGGCCTCCTACAACCCATACCCAATGGAGAGAGGCCCTGGATCCACCTGTCTATGAATTTCTTTGTGGAGTTGCCCAACTCCCAAGGCAACACGGTTATCCTTACGGTGGTTGATTGGTTCTCAAAGATGTGTCATTGTATTCCACTTAAAAAGTTGCCCACTTCTAAGGAACTGGCTTCCATTTTTGCTCGGGAGATCTTTCGCTTACATGGGCTACCCAAGGTGATTGTCTTGGACAGGGGTAGTCAGTTTGTGTCCCGGGTCTGGCGAGCCTTTTGTGCACAGCTGGGAATTCAGCTTGCTTATCCTCTGCATATCACCCGCAGTCTAATGGGGCCGCAGAACGAGCCAATCAGTCCTTGGAGCAAATCCTACGTTGCTATACTTCTGACCATCACAACAACTGGTCAGACCTATTACAATGGGCAGAGTTTGCTCACAACAGTGCCTTGAATTCTGCTTCCCGATTGTCTCAGTTTATGGCAAATTATGGTTTCCAACCTTCCATGTTGCCTGACTCGTTTATTCCGCAGAGTATTCCTGCGCTAGAGGAGCATCTCTGTGGTCTTCATTCCACCTGGGCACAAGTCCAGGAGGCTTTGCGTCATGCTAATGATAGGTACAGACTCCATGCTGACCGCAGACGCCTGCCTGCGCCTTCCTACCAGGTTGGAGACAGGGTCTGGCTGTCATCTCGCAACCTCCGACTTCATGTTCCCTCACTGAAGTTCACACCTTGGTTTATTGGGCCTTTCCTTAAACTTTGCACGATTAACCCAGTGGCTTACGCGTTGGACCTTCCTCCTAGTAAGCGCATCTCAAATGTGTTTCATGTCTACTTATTGAAACCGTTGGTCTGCAACCGCTTTACCACCTTGGTGCCACGTCCTCACCCTATAAAAGTTGAGAACCATGAGGAGTATGAGGTACAATCCATTGTTGACTCCCGTAGGTTCCGTGGGCGCATGCAGTACCTGGTGCATTGGAAGGGGTATGGTCCAGAGGAACGCTCCTGGGTCTCATCCTCGGACATACATGCCCCTGCCCTCCTCCGTGATTTCTATAGATGTTTTCCTCTCAAGCCCGGTGGTCCTCCAAGGCGGAGGGGTCGTTGAGGAGGGGATACTGTCAGGGCTGGCTCAGCCCTTCCTTCTCTGGGCTGGCCACTCAGCTGTCCGCTAATTGCCAGCTCTTCTCTCTCCACAGTTAACCAGCTGTTGTGGATCTGCTCGTCGGTCCCGCCTACTTAAAGACGTCAAGCTCACTTCTTTCCTGCCTTCACCTTGGTCACATCACAAGAAACCATCTCCTGCATTCCTGTTTAAAGACTGGCTTGCTGACATCCCTTCTGGCTCCTTATCCTGCTTGCTGTTCTTCCACTTGGATCCCTGACTTCTGGCCTGGCTGTTTACCCGATCTGGTTACTGAAATCTGGCTTGGCTGACTACCCGATCTGGTTACTGGACTCTGGCTATACTTTGACTACACTTACTCTATTTACTTTTCTATTTTTTATTAATAAACAAGTGTGATTTAACTGTAATTCTGTCTCTGTCTGGTTCATGGTTTCTGACAGCGGTGAACAAGGACCGCTGTGGGGGCTTTAATCTCAGGTAAGCAATTCATAATGAGTTAGTATGCTATTTTTATAAACATTTTTTTAGAGTTTACAACCACTTTAACTCCTTGATCACTGCCTAGTGTTTAACCCCTTCCCTGCCAGTATCATTTACACAGTAATCAGTGCATTTTTATAGCACTGATCCTTGTATAAATGACAATGGTCCCAAAATAGTGTTAAAAGTCTCCGATGTGTCCGCCATAATCAAGATAAAAAAAAAATAAAAAATCGCAGATCGTCACCATTACTAATAAAAAAATAATAATAAAAATGCCATAAATCTATTCCCTTTTTTGTAGATCTAGATTTGTAACTTTTGCACAAACCAATCAATATATGCTTATTGTGATTTTTTTACCAAAAATATGTAGAAGAATACATATCGGCCTAAACTGAGAAAGAAATTAGTTTTTTTATATGTTTTGGGGGGTATTTATTATAGCAAAAAAGTAATAAATATTACTTATTTTTCAAAATTGTTGCTCTTTTTTTGTTTACAGCACAAAAAATAAAACCACAGAGGTGATAAAATACCACCAAAAGAAAGCTCTATTTGTGGGAAAACAAAGACGTCAATTTCGTTTGGGTGCACGACTGCGCAATTGTCAGGTAAAGCAACGCAGTGCCGTATCACAAAAAGTGCTCTGGTCAGGAAGGGGGTAAATCCTGAAGTGGTTAACAATTAATTGTGCAGCTCTAAGTGTTTACTTAGAGATCAAGGGCATATATATTGTATACCATAGTAAATGTGGCTTTCATCAACTATTCACTGCACTTGAATCAATTACTGTCATTTTAAAAACACACATGCACCAGGAAGAGTCACATGCAGTTAATGTTTGATGAAAGTCACATATATTGCTTTAAAAATATGCCCCTTCTAAAAGTTATGGTATTATCTTCCTTATTATTTTTACTTTGGTCCAAATGAGTTTTATGACAACAGCAATTATGGCAACAGCTGCTCCACCTCCCTATAAATTTAGAGCGGCTTATGGAGAAGTCGCAGACAGGGGTCAGTTGCGGACACCACGTTTCTTTCCTGAGTGTTTTTTTTACAAGTGTTGTCGCAGTTTAAACACTGTAGTTTAACTAAAGCAGGATAACTAAAACTGTATGAAGATACAACAAGAACTCTGCTCCACTCTTCAAACATTGCAAGCAAATTCACATTTGCTATTTCATTTCTTTTGAAGTCTGATTCCCACTCTCTCTCACTAACATGCTCCCTCTACACTTCCTTCTCACATTGGTGTTCTCTGTCCTCAAATCGTCCTTACTCTACCCCTCCTCTCTACCCCCCAGCCAACCTCCTCCCTACTACTGCACCTATCTTCTCCTGCAAATACTGAACCCAAATGCTGACCTAAACACCAGGACAGTGAGATATGCGCACTCATACACATCCCTTTCCCATCTTACTTTCCTCACGCTCCCTCTTCTCCTAATCTCTGAGGACATTTCACCCAGTCCTGGCCCTTCATTTCTAACTGCAAACCCCATATCCGGCACGCTTCTTCCTCTGGCAACAGCCGCAATCCATTCAGTTTAATTTATATCCCCCTGCTTTCAAAAACCAGCCCCCCAATCGCTTGTGCCCCCTGGAATGCCCGTTCTGTCTGTAACAAGCTCACATCTGTGCATGATGACCTTTTTTTTAACATTTCAAGTTTATTGAAAGAAAGAATAGTAAACAAAGAATACACTGTATATTGCAAGTTTTGCAGGTACAACTGCGTACTTTTCGTTTTTTTACACAGTAAACATTTAGTGTGAAACTCGTATATAAGTCTAATTATTTAACAGACATCGCATCACTGAGATTATTTCCACTAAGCTGACTTTGTGGCTGTCAGAAAAATAAAAAATAGAGGATAAACCTTGAAATTTCTATCTACGTAGTCGCAAGCCTTTGCGATAAACATTTCTTATCAGTTGTTCAGCTTGTTTATTGTTTAGAATACATAAAAGTGTGGTCTCTTTAATTCTCTGGAACAATCTCACCAAGATCTATAAGAGAAGTACGAATTTCCGGGATATATACCAGTGGAAACATAGGCTATAGGTCAACCATGGAGTGGTTAGTAAGTTAGATTGTAGAAAAGAAGTAAAAAAGAATAAGAAAGTGAGATAATGAAGTGAATGGCAGAAATAGAACACAGAGGTAGGGCACCCGCCCAGATCGCGACATCCCTTCCATACCCGATTCAGGAAGGGAATTCCGCAGAATATTTGAAAATCAACCAGGGTTGCCAAGTTTTGTGGAATCGGTCGATATGGCCTTTGTCTTGGGCCAATACATCCTCCATTTCATGGATTTCACTGACTCTCGACAGCCAATCCCTCACAGTTGGGACAGATGTGGAGAGCCAGTGCAGAGGTATTTGAGATTTGGCTGCGTTGAGGAGATGGATCGTCAACGAGCGTTTGTAGCGCCTAAAAGAGATATTGGATAGATGTAATAGACAACATGCTGGGGTCAGTTCTATTCTGGTATCTGTAATTTTTTTAATTAAAACCTTCACTTCATTCCAGAATGGTTCAATTTTGTGGCACTGCCACCAGATGTGAGCTAACGTGCCTTTTTCGGAGAAACATCTCCAGCAGGTGTCTGGTTTTTGTGTATCCCATTTGTGTATCTTGTCAGGAGTGCTGTACCAATGGGTCAAAAGTTTATAATTCGTCTCTTGCAATTTTGTGCTTATGGAACATTTATGTGCTAGAGCAGCCACATACCTCCATTGTTTGTCCGAAATCTCCAAGTCAAGTTCTTCCGACCATCTCCTCCTGTGTCCGCACGATATCTCAGTCCCCGAGCGACTCAGCCACTCATATGCAACCGAAGTGGCCTTTTCAATTGGGGTTCCCTCCCGACACACCGATTCCAGAGCCGTCAGGGGTCTGTATAATGATTGGGGTTCTTTAATGTTACCTAAGTAGCTTCTTAATTGGAAGTATGTCCAGAGTTTCAGCCGGGGTCGGTTTATGTCTGTCTTGAATGACGACCAGTCTCTAAATTTGTTATCAATATAACAATCTCCGGCCAGTAAGGGATCTCCCGCCGGAATCGATCTAAGAGTCGGATTATGCAGGCCTGGATCAAAGCCTGGGTTATCTGTCAGGGGCGTTAGAGGACTAGGTGATGTGGTCAACTTTTTTTGTCTAGCTAGGTCGGTAATGATCTTCAGTGTGGTGCCAGTGATCGGGTGAGACCTAACATCAGGAGGTAATGTTTTGATAGAGGACCATGGCAAGTATCTGAGTGGCAGCGTGGCTAGCGTTGACTCAAGTGATACCCAGTCTTTCTCCGGTTCATGACAATGCCAGTCTATGATTCTGGTTATGTGTGTGGCCTGGTAGTAACTGCGGAAGTTCGGGAAATGGATTCCCCCCAGATCCTTGGGCTTGGTCAGAGTGCCTATTTTGATTCTGGGTTTTTTATGTTGCCAGAGAAATCTCGTGACCATTGTATTAAGTTCGTTGAAAAATTTCTGAGGTATCTCTATCGGTAGTGTGCGGGTCAGATATAAAAATTTGGGCAGAACGACCATTTTCACAATGGCCGCCCTGCCAAACCAGGAGAAGTAATTCTCATTCCAGGCTGTGAGGTCCTTCGCACAGTTTTTTAGAAAGGTCACAAAATTTCTCTCGTATGTCATTTTTAGAGATGGTGTGAGCCAAGTCCCCAGATATTTTAGTTTGGACTTATCCCAGGTAAATGTTGAGTTCGCCTGTGTTAATTTGAGTATACTATCTGGAAGGGAGATGTTCAGGGCCTCTGACTTTGTGTAATTGATTTTTAGGTTGGATACAAATCCGTAGTGTGCGAATTCTTGTAACAGGTTAGGGAGAGTCGTGATCGGTTTCGTTAAGAAGAACAATAAGTCATCAGCATATGCAGCTACTTTGTACTCTCTATTTTTAATCTGGAAACCCTGTATTGCTGTATTCTTTTGCACTGTTCTTATAAAGGGCTCTAGTGATAGAATAAATAAAAGGGGCGATAGGGGGCACCCCTGTCTAGTTCCGTTTTTAATATACACTTTTTCTGAGAGGATTCCATTTATTTTTAATTCCGCTGACGGGTTTTGATAGAGAGTCGAGATCCAATGTAGCATGTTCGGACCCAAGCCCACCTCTCCACACACCGCCAGCATGAAATCCCAAGCCACACGATCGAAGGCCTTCTCCGCATCTGTTGAGAGGAGAAAGCCTTCGATCTTCCTCTGTCTCGCAGCCTGTGTTAGCAAAAGAGCTTTAGTAACGTTGTCCCTGGCCTCTCTGTTTGGCATAAAGCCCACCTGCTCCAAGCCAATTAGTTTCGAGAGCAACGGTCCCATTCTCAGTGCAATGATTTTTGCGAACAGCTTAGCATCAAGATTCAACAAAGAAATGGGACGGTAGCTAGCACATTCCTCTGGGTTTTTGCCCTCTTTCGGTATCACCGTAATATGGGCAGAGAGGAAACCAGGGGTGATACGTCTTGGCTTGGATAAGGCGTTCAGTGCATCTTTTAAGGGTTCGGTTAGGATCTCTATGAAGGACTTGTAATATGTGGCGGAATATCCATCAGGACCCGGGCTCTTTCCCGCTTTAAGTAATTTGATGGCCTGTTTGACTTCCTCTGTCGTGATTGGGGCTTCTAGGAGATCTGTATCCTCTTTGGGGAGAGATGGTAATCCGCTATGTCTTATGTAATCTTGTATGATTTGTATCCTATCTCCTGACAGTTGTGGAGGCTTATGTTGTGGGGGTAGATTATACAGTTTCGTATAGAAAGCCTGGAAGTGCTTAGCTATTGCCTCAGGTGTTACCTCAAGCTTTCCCTCTTTGGATCTGATACCACCTATCTGATTGATTGAATTTTGTTCCCTGAGGGCTCTCGCCAAGAACCTCCCCGCTTTATCACCTGACTCATAGTAGAGCCGCTTCTTAAAGAAAAGAATCCGTTTGGCTTTAGTATGGAGAATCTGCTGTAGATCCTTCCTTGCCTCTAGGAGGCTCTTGGCCGAGGCCTCTGATAGAGATTGTTTGTGTGATAGTTCTAGTGTCTCAATTTGGGTGAGTAATTTTCTGGTCTGGGCATCTCTTTCCTTTTTGCGTCTTGAACCCATCCCTATCAGGACTCCTCGTATGGTACATTTATGTGCTTCCCATATTAGTAGTGGGTCCATCCCCGGTGTGTTATTATGCTTGAAGAAATCGGTTATGTTGTTTGTAAGTGTAGGTAAGAGTGTCGGGTCTGATAATAAGGACGTGTTCAGTCTCCAAGTCTGTTGTTGTCTATTTGAGTTCTGTAAATCCAGTGTCAGTGAGACAGGTGCGTGGTCTGATATTGTTTGTGTACCTATTCTCGCGGTGGATATTTTAGATAAATCTCTCTGGGAAACAAATATGTAATCCAGCCGGGCATATCTGTCGTGTGGTGTCGAGAAATGGGTATAGTCTCTACCTTCGGGATTAAGGAAGCGCCAGGAGTCCACCAACTGGAGCCCGTGTAGGAGAGACTTAATCTTTTTCAGAGTTTTGTAGGTAATGCATGTCTTTCCATTGGACGTGTCCAGAAGTGGATTCAGAGGTACATTAAAATCCCCTCCAAGTACAATACAACCATTGGCGAACTCCTGTAGCCTCCTCACAATGAGTTGACAAAAGGTTATGTGGGATTTATTTGGGAAGTATACATTGGCGAGAGTTAAAGGTAAGTCGTTGTATGTACCCTTCAGCAGTACAAATCTGCCCTCAGGGTCACACATCTGTTCGTTTAGTTTAAATGGCGTGTCTTTGCCTATTAGTATCGTGACCCCTTTTGACTTGGAATCGGGTGTGGTAGCATGGAAAGCTCTCGGGAACTGTGGGGATGTTAATTTAGGAATGTTGTTTGTTTTAAAATGGGTCTCTTGTAGAAAAACAAATTGTGGTTTACCTTTTTTAAGTTCTCTGAGCAGAGTGGAACGTCGCTCGGGTATGTTTAAGCCTCTGATGTTGTGAGAGATCACAAGGGGTCGATTCCCCATCGATGAGTATACCATGATGACGGAAGAGGAGGAGACGGCCGGATCTCGGATCTGCAAAGATAAAACAGTTACCTGAAGGTCTGACACAAAATCTCCAATCAGATATAGAGTATTTCTGATAACCCGGGCGAGTGCCCCCCCTCCACTGAAGTAAAGGGAAGATAGAGAGGAAGAAGGAAAAAGGGTGAGTGGTAGAGGAAGAGAACAAGCTTAGCAGGGAGTTATTACTATGGGGGTTAATCTCCGCAGGTACTTAAATCTACCCAGTCGGAGGTGTACCCCCAGACGTAAAATATCGAGTAAGATTTGTGGGGACTGTGGGAAGCTACTACGACCAAGTGTAGCTTGGGCTCCAAGTAAATGAGGTGTTGTGAAAACTATAAATGTGTAGACCTAACGTGACACACACGGAGTCTCACGGTAGTAAAGATATTAATATTATAAAGGTCACACCCGACCAGGATGTGTAACAGGTTAACTCGGGTAATAAACATAGAAACCAGAACCTGAGCCCACATAAAGAAGATTTAACCGTTATTTGTCACACTCTCAACCAAGTGGGAAAACTTAGCTGTCATCTGTGGAGACACCCCTCATCTAAGTAAATAATCAAATCTGATCAGTCTGCATATGATAACATACAAAAAAAAAAAAAAAAAAAAAAAAAAAAAAAAAAAAGGGGGGGGAGGGTGAGGGGGGGGGGGATGGAGGCTAGAGGGGGAGGGAGGGGAGGTAGAGGGAGAGAAGGAGGGGGATGGGGAGGGACAAGGGTGGGGGGGGGGAGGCAGGGGGGAGGGTTAGAGGGGAGTAGGGGGGGGACAGGGGGAGGGAAGGGGGGGGAGAAGGGAACATCAGCAAGCAGCCTCTACTCCTATTAATCATCTCCCATCCAAACTTCTTGCCCCCGCACAGTTTTGTAAATCTTCATGGTCTGCAGCCGGAGTTCCCATGTTTCAGGGCTAGGTGTCGGTGTTGCAGTGAGCCACGTCCAGGGCACCTCTTTTGTCACACCTGGGTTCAAGAACCCCCATCAATCAATAAGAAATATGGTCCTGGGGGGGTAGCTTTCCTCCTGATCAAACTTCAGAGCTTGCAGCTCAAGCTTACTGGCTGTGCAGGAAGCCATGGAGTGTTGTTGTAGGTGCTCCTTCATATGGTGTTTGTAAAAGTGATCATCCTTATTTCCCCTCCTCCCTCGTCTCCCCCCCTTAGGGAGGGTGTTCCACAGGCGACATCAGTGTGACATGTGCATCAGTGTGGTAAGAGTCATGTTCTGGGCTGTAGGTTTGTTAAGGTCATGTCCATTGTGGAGTAAAGGATACTATGCACATTCCTGGGCTCTGGATGGACCGGCTAGCCTCCTCGGGGTTTCTGCGTGGGAGCTGTGTCCTTTGTTCTGCTTGTGTTTTTTCGCTAGCCTTTTGTCTGGTGAGGAGAACGGAGAAGTGGGGGGACTCCTTACCAAGGGTGGTTGTAGGATCTCTTCGTACCATTCCGGTAATTCCATTGGTTCCAAGCCTAAAGCTTCACAGAACTCTGGTAAGTCTGCTGGCGAACGCAGAATAGCTTGATGACCATTATAGGTAACTGTAAGCGCGAAGGGAAATCTCCAAGTATATCTCAGTTCTTTTGCTCTCAATTTCTCCAGCAGGGGTCGTAGTGCACGTCTGTTCTTCAGAGTAATCTGAGAAAGATCCTGGAACAGCATAATCGTGGCGCCATTAAATATAATTTGCTCATTTTGTCTCGCTTTTCTCATTATCTCTTCTTTGGTAGCAAAGCTTTGTAAGCAACAAATTATGTCACGGGGCGGTGCAGTATCTGGACCTCTGGGTCTGAGGGCTCTGTGAGCTCTAACAAAATCGATTTCCGTGTCTTCCTGTCTCTCAAGCAAGCTGTTGAAGACTCTCCGGAGTGCTGTGGTGATCTGATCTTGATCTACTGATTCCGGGATCCCCCTGACCCTGATATTACACCTCCTCCCCCGGTTATCGAGGTCTTCAATGTGTCTATTCATATTAATAAAATGCTGCATGTGATTTGACGAAACCATCTCTAGCTTGTGGATTGCTTTATCTCTCTGTCTGCCTGCATTTTCAGCCGCCGCCATCTTTTCATTTATCACCATCATGCTCGTTTTCAGGTCCGTTATGGCGGCGGAAAACGTAGCTTTTATGTCTGCCGTGAATATCGACATGTCCGCAAATGTGAGCGGGTGGTCCGGTGTGGACTTACCCCTGCTGATGTCTTCAGAAGCGGATAGTGAGTCCTCGCTCTCCCCTTCCTCCTGTGGCGTCGGCGCCATCTTGCTTCTCGGGGTGCCGCTACGGGCCGCTGAGTTATGTCGGAAGATTTCAGCGATATTGGCACTTGCAGAAGCCGAGTTTCGGCGTGTCCGTGGTCCAGGCGTCCAATGCAGCTTTCTACCCGGCATTTGTGAGCTGTAGGTCGGGTGTAAGGGCTCAGTATCTCCGTGTGTGTCTCAGAGCCTCTTCAGTGAGCAGCCATCTCCGCCGCGCGCCAAGCCACGCCCCCGCATGATGACCTTTATATCTCCCATTGCTTTTATATACTTGCCATAACTGAAACCTGGTTTAAAGATTCTGACTCAGCTTCTGAGTCAGCTCCACTGGATTCACTCACCCAGACCCAGTGGACAGAAAGGAGTTGGAGTTTCCTTCTATCACCGCAGAGCACCTTCCAATTCCTTCCTAACCCTCCCTCTCTATCCCTTTCTTCTTTGGAGACGCACTGTATTTGTCTGTTTTCTCCAGTTTCTCTGAGGATTGCATTGATTTATCGGCCTCCTGGACCAGTATCACACTTTTTTGATGACTTTTCAGCCTGGCTACCCTACTTTCTCTCCTATGAAATACTCACTATCATTCTTGGTGACTTTAACATCCCTGTTAATGTTACACAGCTACAGCTCAACTTAACCTTATCTTTTGACAATGGACACACTTCCACCCACTCCGATAGTAATACCCTCGACCTTGTATTCTTCCATATCTGCACACCTGGCAGCCTCACCAACACCCCCTTTCCTCTCTCTGATCACAACCTCTTCAGTTACACAGCATCCTTGTCTCCAACCACCTTCGCCACTTTAACCCTTTTCTTCTCTATTCTGCTACTGACCACCTCTATGACAAAATGTCCCTTATGTTCTGTCCTGACCTGGCCACCTCTGTCTACAACAGTTCACTCTCATCCTCACTGGACGAACTTGCTCCTCTAACTACATGCAGAATCAGGCCCTGACCATTGCAACCCTGGCAAACTGACAACACAAATCTCAAGAGACATTGCTGTGTTGTTGAACAACTGTGGCGTAAAACCAAATCCCTGCAGGACTTCTATATATAGGACCCTATATAAATCTGCCCATCTAAAATACAATTCCTGCCTCCATGCTGCCAAACAAACCGACTTTATCTCTCATATTAATACTTTGTCATCCAGTCCTCATTGTCTTTTCTCTACTGTAACTCTCTGCTTTGTCCCCCGCCCCCTCTACCTAAAACTTCACTCACTGCCCCAGAGATTGCCTATCACTACAAAGACAAGATTGATGCAATACGTGAGGACACATCCACTGTACAGATATCTTCCTCACTTAACATACCTTGTCTAACAGCACAGTGAACCCTTTCCTCTTTGAACTTAGTACTACTGAAGAAGAGGTTACAAAACTTTTCTCAGATACACACCTAACCAATTGCCCCCTGGATCCGGTTCCCTTGCAAGTACTATGGTCACCCTCTTATTCTATCTTATGCTCCCTTACTCACATCTTCAATCTCTTCCTCCTACTGACACCTTCCCCTCCCCTCTAAAGCATGCACAGACCACTTCCAAAATTAAAAAGCCCTCATTGGACCCCACCAACCTGAACAACTTAAGACTCATCTAATTGCTCCCATTCAACTCTAAACTTTTAGATAGGGATGAGCTTTCTGTTCGGGTCGAACATGAGTTTGACTCGAACATTGGCTGTTCGCCCGTTCACCGAAAACGGAATATTATGGGTCGTTCGTGCCAAATTCGAGCGATGTGTAACAGTCCATAATGCACTGCGGGAGTGCAGTGCATTGCTGTATGATGATTGGCCAGAGCATGCACCATGACCTGCATGCTTTGGCCAATCACAGCGCCCTCAGCTAAGAGAGCCATAATTGGCCAAAGGCAGAGTGCCTTTTGCCAATCATGGCTCAGGGGGACTAAGTCCACTCCCCACACTATATAAGTATAAAGCCGCATGCACGTCGGCCTCGTGTAGTGTGTCATTGGCATGGATGGAGAGAGAGTGTCATTTAGATTGAGCAGGCAGGCAGATTATTCAGTTAGCTGCAGTGTATTTGATACATATATATATATACAGTCAGTCTCGTATACTGTATATATATATATATATATATATATATATATATATATGTATATCTATATCTATCTATATATAGATATAGATATATGTATATATATATATAGATATAGATATATGTATATATATGTATATATATATATATATATATATATATATATATATATATATATATATATATATATATATATATATATATATATATATATATATATATATCTATATCTATATCTATATATATATAGCTATATCTATATTTATATATGTATATCTATATATATATATATATATATATATAGATAGATAGATAGATAGATAGATATATAGATATATATATCTATATCTATATATATATATATATATATCTATATATCTATATATAGATATATATATATATATATCTATATATCTATATATAGATATATATATATATATATATATATATATATATATATATACACTACCGTTCAAAAGTTTGGGGTCACCCAAACAATTTTGTGTTTTCCATGAAAAGTCACACTTATTCACCACCACACGTTGTGAAATAAATAGAAAATAGAGTCAAGACATTGACAAGGTTAGAAATAATGATTTGTATTTGAAATAACATTGTTTTTACATCAAACTTTGCTTTCATCAAAGAATCCTCCTTTTGCAGCAATTACAGCATTGCACACCTTTGGCATTCTAGCTGTTAATTTATTGAGGTAAGCTGGAGAAATTGCACCCCACGCTTCTAGAAGCAGCTCCCACAAGTTGGATTGGTTGGATGGGCACTTCTGGCGTACCATACGGTCAAGCTGCTCCCACAACAGCTCAATGGGGTTCAGATCTGGTGACTGTGCTGGCCACTCCATTACCGATAGAATACCAGCTGCCTGCTTCTGCTGTAAATAGTTCTTGCACAATTTGGAGGTGTGTTTAGGGTCATTGTCCTGTTGTAGGATGAAATTGGCTCCAATCAAGCGCTGTCCACTGGGTATGGCATGGCGTTGCAAAATGGAGTGATAGCCTTCCTTATTCAGAATCCCTTTTACCCTGTACAAAGCTCCCACCTTACCAGCACCAAAGCAACCCCAGACCATCACATTACCTCCACCATGCTTAACAGATGGCGTCAGGCATTCTTCCAGCATCTTTTTATTTGTTCTGCGTCTCACAAACGTTCTTCTTTGTGATCCAAACACCTCAAACTTGGATTCATCCGTCCACAACACTTTTTTCCAGTCTTCCTCTGTCCAATGTCTGTGTTCTTTTGCCCATCTTAATCTTTTTCTTTTATTGGCCAGTCTCAGATATGGCTTTTTCTTTGCCACTCTGCCCTGAAGCCCAAAATCCCGCAGCCGCCTCTTCACTGTAGATGTTGACACTGGTGTTTTGCGGGTACTATTTAATGAAGATGCCAGTTGGGGACCTGTGAGGCGTCTGTTTCTCAAACTAGAAACTCTAATGTGCTTATCTTCTTGCTTAGTTGTGCAACGCGGCCTCCCACTTCTTTTTCTACTCTGGTTAGAGCCTGTTTGTGCTGTCCTCTGAAGGGAGTAGTACACACCGTTGTAGGAAATCTTCAATTTCTTTGCAATTTCTCGCATGGAATAGCCTTCATTTCTAAGAACAAGAATAGACTGTCGAGTTTCAGATGAAAGTTCTCTTTTTCTGGCCATTTTGAGCGTTTAATTGACCCCACAAATGTGATGCTCCAGAAACTCAATCTGCTCACAGGAAGGTCAGTTTTGTAGCTTCTGGAAGGAGCTAGACTGTTTTTAGATGTGTGAACATGATTGCACAAGGGTTTGCTAATCATCAATTAGCCTTCTGAGCCAATGAGCAAACACATTGTACCATTAGAACACTGGAGTGATAGTTGCTGGAAATGGGCCTCTATACACCTATGTAGATATTGCACCAAAAACTAGACATTTGCAGTTAGAATAGTCATTTACCACATTAGCAATGTATAGAGTATATTTGTTTAAAGTTAGGACTAGTTTAAAGTTAGCTTCATTTAAAAGTACAGTGCTTTTCCTTCAAAAATAAGGACATTTCAATGTGACCCCAAACTTTTGAACGGTAGTGTATATATATATATATATATATATATATATATATATATATATATACACTGTATCCAGTTTAGCTATTTCTCTTTACCAACTTTGTACCTCCCTTATCGTGTTAATCCACCAGTGCCCCCCCCCCTTTCAGGTCACACTCTGCTGTTTCCCCCTGCTCATCTTCTGTTTTCACTACAGGCATATCTGATAGCCAAATACTACCGTAAAGGAAAATACAATTCCTATTACATTTGTAGGTGGGTGCGATCCCTCATTAGTCTACCTGTCTGCCACTTCCACTTTTTGCCCACCAGTACCACTATATTCCTGCAACGCATTCACTTCTGTCACTCTCTGCCATCATGCTGCACAAACTGTATATTTCCACCCTACTGTTGATGACACGTCTTCAACATAGGCACATGATATGTGTTTATAGGTGGGCTCTATTTTTATATGTGTATTTTATATGTGTATTTATATATTTCTATGTATATAAATACATCTATGTTTTTTGCACAACCGCACGATCATCTCTTTGCCCCCAGCTGTGCTTTCTGTGAGCATCGGCATACATCCACACTTGTGTTCCTACACAGCGATTCACGTGCTGGCAGAGTTTTTTTTTTTTATATTTATTTATATATATATTTATATATTTGAATTAGAATCTCATGTTCTATGTTTCAATGTCTACTACCTATCATTAATTCCCTGTATTGATATGGTACCTTTTTTATTATTATTTTTTCTATTATTATTTTTTTTTATTAATTTAAGTCTATACATCTGACCTTTTTTAATGCAATTTCCAATGTAAATTTATTTTACGTCTCTGGTCTGTAGTGTACGGTATATACTGTTCTGATCTATATCCCACCAAGAAGACCTGGACGTGGACTGGTATGGAACTTGGAATAATCAATTATCCATCACAGGACATCCCCTCCTACTAGCCACTCCTTCCCATGTACACATGTCGGCCTACCAGCCCATACAGACTGTGCTCCTGTTCTCCTGGCTCTGATGAAGAGGTTACCCTCGAAACACGTCAGCCTTTTTTAAATACCTGCCTCAACATGGGCTTACCCCAATTTTAACTTTTTAGTGCCTATTTTGTTACCTGTTTTTATGCAATGTAGTATTTGTATGATTCAATATTTATATGTTTGTATTCCTTGCACATGATTAAACCATACATGTCTTGATGTAAGCGTCTGATCACGCGCCTTCCATCCACCTCCTACCAAACAGTCCAGTTTAGCTAGATCTAACTGTATTCCATTCCTGGTGTACTGTTTCTAATATACTTCAGGCAGGCAGGTGATTCAGTTAGCTGCAGTGTATTTAATATATATATATACAGATAGTCTTGTATATATATATATCCACTGTATCCAGTTTAGCTATATCTGACTGCAGGCCGTTCCTGGTATACTGTTTCTAATATACTTCAGGCGGTGTACACAGTATACAGTGCTGTGCACCCATAGTGCAGTTACTCATACTTTTCTGGTGGTCAATACAGTACACCCATTGTTGTTATAAAACTTCTGTTGGTGTACACAGTACCGTGCACCCCTAGTGCAGTTGCTACTACTTTCCTGGTGGTGTACACAATACATACAGTACACCCATAGTTGTTATTACACTTCTGTTGGTGTACACAGTACAGTACACCCCTAGTGCAGTTGCTACTACTTTCCTGGTGGTGTACACAATACATACAGTGCACCCATAGTTGTTATTAAGCTACTGTTGGCGTACACAGTACCGTGCACCCCTAGTGCAGTTACTACTACTTTCCTGGTGGTGTACACAGTACACAATACAGTGTAGTTTTTTTTGCTAAACAAAATTTACAGCATGTCAAGAAGGCCACCAAGGAGAGGCAGACGCTTACAGGCCACTAAAAGAGGGCAAACAGGCTCTGTGTCTACAGTCGACAGTGCTGGTCGTGGACATGGTGCATCCTCAGCACGTGGCCGTGGGGCACGCTTGTCCTTTTTTTTCTGCAGCTGGCCGTGTTATTGAGCCACAACATGCAGAAGAGTTGGAGGAATAGATAACAAAGCCGTCCTCATACTCCTCATTCTCTGTAACCCAGGCTCAGAGTAGTTTGCCTGCCAATGCAGCTGCCAAAGCGGCCTATTCCATCGGCTCCATGTCAACAGTCACTCCTTCCCTAGCCCCACCATCATGCACGGAGGAGTCCCCCAAACTATTCGACAACAGTGTCGGGTACATGCTGCAGGAGGATGCACAGCGATTGGAAGGCTCCGATGATGGTACCCAGGTTGATGAAGGGAGTAACGTCAGCCTAGAGAGAGAAGATAGAGAAACTTGCAGCATACTGCCAAGTTTGCTCCAGTGGCGAGGAGGGAGGGGATGATGAGGTCACTGACTCAACCGGGTGCCTCATATAGGAGAGGAGGAGGAGGAGGCACATCTCCAGTGAGGTAGAATGCCCTCCAGGAGGCAGCTTAAGGGAAGCCACCCTATTGCATCACACCGCAAAGCTAAGCAAGTGCAGGGTGCTGCTGACTCCCCTCATATTTTGAAAAGTTCTTTGGTGTGGGCCTTTTTTGACACGTGTGCAGCAGATCGCACCGTTGCTATTTGCAACATATGTCTGAAGTGTTTTAAGCATGGTTAGAACAGCAGCCGCTTGGGCACCACATGCTTGACCAGACATATGACGACCTCCTATGCAGTCCGTTGGCAACAGCACTTAAAAGACCCACATCAAAGAACAAGGCGGACCTCTCCTTGCTCCTCATCAAGCTGGGATCTCCAACCCCACTATACCTCCAGTCCTCTCAGAAACCTGTACCGAGCAGAATGAAGATGTAGAAATAGGTGTCCCAAGTACTTGCGGCCGATCTGCTAGCGGTACACCAACATCGGATTTTAGCAGGCAAATTTCCCTACCCCAGTTGCTGAACCATAAAAAGAAATTCGGTCACAGCCATCCACATGCTCAGCATCTGAATGCTAGCTTGGCCAAATTTCTAGCACTGCAACTGCTTCCTTTTCAGCTGGTAGACTCTGCCCCCTTTCGTGAATTTGTGGAATGTGCGGTACCTCAGTGGCAGATTCCCAAATGCCATTTCTTTTCACGGAAGGCCATTCTGGGTCTCTACCAGCATGTGGAAGGCAATGTCTTGGCCTCATTGGACAGGGCGTATTACTGCTGACTCCAGCAGGCATGAACAGTGACGTTACCTTTCTTTCACAGCGCACTGGGTAACTCTGCTGGCAGCTGGGAAGGATGCAGAACAGGGTTCAGTATTGTTGGAGCTTGTTCTGCCACCACGCCTCCAAAATGCTAGTGGTGATTCTGCCACAGCTCTCTCCTCCACCCCCTGTACTTCTTTCTCTATGGCCTCTTCCTCTGCAGATTTGTCCTCTGAACCAGCGGTGCTCCATAGGCATTCAAGGGGCCACGCAAGCACACAGGCAAAAAGATGCCCTGCGGTGCTTGAGTTGGTCTGCTTAGGCAGCAGGAGCCACACTGGGGCAGAGATTCTGTCAGCTCTGCAGGGGCAGGCTCAGAGGTGGTTGACACAATTCCAGCTTCAGCCAGGAATGGTTGTATGCAACAATGGCACCAACCTCCTCTCCGCCCTCCGAAAGGGACACTTGACCCATGTTCCCTGTTTGGTTCACGTCCTGAATTTGGTGATGCAACGGTTCTTGAGCAGGTACCTGGGCTTACAGGATCTCCTGAGGCAGGCCAGGAAAGTCTGTGGTCATTTCCGCCGGTCATATAATGCCAGTGCTCGGCTGGCTGACATTCAAAGAGAATGCAACCTGCCCAAGAACCGCCTCATTTGTGACATGCCCACCATGTGGAACTCAATGTTGGCAATGCTGCAGCAGCGGGCCATCAATGAGTACTTGTGTGAGTATGGCACCAGTACAGGGTCAGGGGAGCTTGACTTTTTTTCACCATGCCAGTGGCTACTGATCAAGGATACATGCACTGTCCTGTCACCATTTGAGGAGGCCACGAGGATGGTGAGCAGTGACAGTGCATGCATCAGTGATATTGTCCCTCTTGTATTCCTGTTGGAGCGCCCGCTTCATGGAATAATGGACAGGGCACTTGAGGGAGAAGAAGAAGAAGAGGGAGAAGAAGAGGAGAAGAAGAGGGAGAGGGAGAGGGAGAAGAAGAGGGAGAGGGAGAAGAAGAGGAAGAGGGAGAAGGAGAGGAAGAGGGAGAAGGAGAGGAGAAGAAGAGGGAGAGGGAGAAGGAGAAGAAGAGGGAGAGGGAGAAGAAGAGGAAGAGGGAGAAGGAGAGGAAGAGGGAGAAGGAGAGGAGAAGAAGAGGGAGAGGGAGAAGGAGAAGAAGAGGGAGAGGGAGAAGAAGAGGAAGAGGGAGAAGGAGAGGAAGAGGGAGAAGGAGAGGAGAAGAAGAGGGAGAGGGAGAAGGAGAGGAAGAGGGAGAAGGAGAGGAAGAGGGAGAAGGAGAAGAAGAGGGAGAAGGAGAAGAAGAGGGAGAAGGAGAAGAAGAGAGAAGAGAGAAGGGAGAAGGGAAAAGGGAGAAGGAGAAGAAGGGAGAAGGGAGAAGGGAGAAGGAGAAGAAGAGAGAAGGGAGAAGGGAGAAGAGAGAAGGGAGAAGGGAGACGGGAGAAGGGAGAAGGAGGAGAAGGAGGAGGAGGAGGATTGTGTCAGCATGGAGGTGGAGGATAACACTCAGCATCAGCAGCAGTCCTCAAGGCATCGTTTGCAGTCCCCAGAAACCCATGGAGTTGTACGTGGCTGGGGGGAGGTGGTTGAGGATCATGTGATCCTTAGTGACCCAGAGGACTCAGGATCAAATGCCTCTGCAAACCTACGCTGCATGACCTCCCTGATCCTGCAAAGCCTGCGAAAGGACCCTAGGATTCGTGGTATCAAGGAGAGGGATCATTACTGGCTGGCAACCCTTCTTGATCCATGTTACAAGGGTAAGGTTGCAGAACTTATGCAGCCTTCGCAGAGGGAGCAGAGGATGAAACATCTTTGGGTGGCCTTGCAGAAAGGTTTGTGCAATGCGTTTCCAGAGCCTGGGAGGTTACAAGTGCCTGATTCTGGACAACGTGTTGCTGAGGTTTCGTTCAGTCACAGAAAGAGCGGTGGAGAAGGTGGCCGGCTGACCGATGCCTTCAGGCAATTCTTTAGTCCTCAGTGCCCAGGTCTGATCGGCCAGCAACCATCGCCAGTGTCTGAATTAAATGGTGCAGGAATATCTAGGGACAAGATCAGACTTGGAGACCTTTCCACCAGAACATCCATTGGGTTACTGGGTCTTGAGGATGGACCACTGCCAGAGCTTGCTCAATATGCAATTGAGCTACTGGCCTGTCCTGCATCCACCGTTCTTTCTGAACGCACATTCAGTGCTGCTGGAGGCTATGTAACTGATCACAGAATGTGCCTGTCCACAGACTCTGTTGATCGCCTCACATTCATAAAAATGAATCAGTCTTGGATCACCAGCTACCAAGCACCTGATGCTGATGTAACCAAATGATTTTTTCTATGGATGTGGGATCCCTTGAAGACTGCATATGCTAGGTGACTATCCTATTTTCTGAGTAACTATCCTATTCCTCCTCAATTTTCCTGATGATAGCTTCTAAGAATATTTTCAGGTTCAGGCACCACCACCAGCGCTTAAGGCCCAATTTTTCTGCTCCTGTTTAACAGGGGCAAGTAATTACAATTTTTGATCTAATATTTCACAGCAGGGCCTGTTCCTGTGCTCAACAAAAGTATCTGTGAGGCTTTATAGTGTTGTGCCACCACCACCACCACCGCCTAAGGCCCAATTTTTCTGCCCCTGTTTAAGAAGGGCATGTAATTACAATTCTTGATATAATATTTCACAGCAGGGCCCGTTCCAGCACCCACCAAGTGTCAGGCTAGGAGCATATAACAGGTAACAGTTCAGGTGTTCTGATTATGCAAAGAGTTCAAAGAACAAGAGCACATACCATGAGGAGGTCTGAGCAGAGCAGGTCAGCTGGGACTTGTAGTTCACCACTGTAGATGTAGGTAGATGTTTGCTTGACCTTGTAGTTCACCGCTGCAGATGAGGATAGATGGTGTCTGGTGTTTGTAGTTCACCACTGCAGGTGGGGATAGATGTCTGGTGCTTGTAGTTCACCGCTGCAGATGAAGGTACTAGTAGAATCAGGCAAAACGTAGTCTAGGCAAGCTGGGTCATACACAGGAAGATCAGAGTCCAAACGGTACCGAATCAGAAGCAAGCAAACAGGGTGAAACGAGCCGGGTCATACACGAAATACACAGAGCAGATATCAACTGGATCAAACACAAGGTAAACTCTAACACGAGCAATGATTGAATGCTGATGCAAGTTATTTAAAGGTGAGCTGGCCAATCATTGTTGTTTCCCAGGTAAAGGCTGTGTCAGGTGAGTTGTGCTGGGTCCTAAAGGGATCCCTTTCTCGAGGGGTTGCTCCTGCACCCCCAGGCTTACTTGGATAACGAAGATGAAACTTCTTCTTAAGTCGGTCAGCATGAAGATCACGAGCTGGGACCCAAGATCAATCCTCTGGGACGAAACCTTTCCAATGAATGAGATATTGTAAGGAATTGCGCACTCGTCTGGAATCAAGAATAAATGCCACTTCATATTCCTGACTGTCCAACACATCCACAGGTTCTGGTTCATTTACTTGGAGGCTGGAATGAACAGGTTTCAACAATGAAACATGAAAGACATTTGGAATGCGCATGGATGGGGGGAGTTTTAATCTATAGGATACAGGATTAACAATCTCCGAAATTTCATAGGGCCCGATGAATTTTGGGCCAAGTTTTTTAGATGGAACATGCAGGGACAGAATCCTAGATGATAGCCACACTTTGTCACCAACTTTATATCCTGGTGCCTTTGAGCGCCTCTTGTCCGCCATTTTCTTAAAAGCCAGCACAGAGTGACAAATAGCACGATTAACATCGGACCAGATTTTGGAGAAATTTTCAATTGTGGTGTTGGCATCTGGCACATCAAAGGGTGGAAGATCAAAGGAGCACACACGAGGATGCAACCCGTAAACACAGAAGAAAGGAGAGGTCCCTGTAGATGTGCTGGCACAATTACTAAAGGCAAACTCTGCCCATGGCAGGACGTTGACCCACTCCACCTCATCATTGGCCATCAGACAACGTACCATCTTCTCTAGAGTCTGATTAGTCCTTTCTGTTTGGCCGTTTGTCTCAGGATGATATGCTGAAGAATATGATAACTTAATCCCCAGCTGAGAGCAAAGGGCCTTCCAAAACTGGGCTATAAACTGAGAGCCACGGTCTGAGACAATGTTAATTGGTGCCCCATGGAGCCTAAAAACATGTTTAATGAATAAAGATGCCAGTTCTTTAGCAGATGGAAGTTTTGGAAGCGGAACAAAGTGGGCCATTTTACTGAACCTGTCTACCACCACCCAGATCGTGGAACATCCCTGGGACGGAGGCAAGTCAGTGATAAAGTCCATAGATAAATGGGTCCAGGGACAGGTAGGTATTGGTAGAGGACGTAGGAGACCGGGCGGCTTAGAGGTACTGCTCTTGCTTCTGGCATAAACTTCACAGGCCTGGACGAAGGCTAACACATCCTGCCTAATCGATGGCCACCAGAGGTTGCGAGAGATAATCTCAAAAGTTTGTCTAAACCCCGGATGTGCTGCAGGTTTTGATGCATGTACCTGCTGCAATACCTGCAAACGAAGAGCCAGGGGCATAAAAAGCATACCGGAGGGAGTGGAGGGAGGGGCTTCAGCCTGTGCAGGTAACAAGGCCTCAGAGATGTCAGTCTGGGTGAAAGCCAAAATCCTATCCTCAGAGATAATGGGTTGTGGAGGAAGCAGAGGAGGAGACTCTGATAAAAAACTGCGAGTCAAGGCGTCAGCCTTAATGTTTTTTGGTCCTGGTAAATATGAAATTGTTAAGTCAAATCTGGAGAAGAACAATGACTACCTGGCTTGACGTGAGTTCAGTCTTTTAGCAGAACGGATGTATTCAAGTTTTTTGTGGTCAGTCAGAACTATGAATGGATAGCGAGCTCCCTCCAGCCAATGTCTCCATTCTTCCAAAGTGAGTTTTATGGCTAAAAGTTCTCTGTTGCCTATATCATAATTGCGCTCTGCTGGGGAATATTTACGAGACAAGAAGGCACAGGGGTGGATGGCAGCATTTACAGGATCCTTCTGTGACAAAAGCGCCCCCACCCCTACTTCAGATGCATCTACCTCCACAATAAAAGGTAGCTCAGGAACAGGATGGCGTAGGATTGGTGCAGAGGTAAAGGCTTTCTTTAACTGAGTGAAGGCTGCCTGGGCTTCAGTAGTCCATTTAAAGGTAGTCAGAGTCTTCCTGGTGAGAGAGGTGATGGGATGTTCAATGGTGGCAAAGTTCTTAATGAATTTTCTATAGAAATTTGCAAAGCCCAGGAAGCGCTGAACTGCCTTCAGGTCTGAAGGTGGTGCCTAGTCTAAAATGGCTTGAATCTTGGCTGGATCCATGGTGAGGCCTGTGTCAGAAATTAGGTAGCCTAGGAAAGGTAGTTGTTTAACATGGAATGAACATTTCTCAGGCTTTACAAAAAGGGAGTGAGTCTTTAATCGGGCCAATACTGAGCAGACATGTTTCTGATGTGTTACAAGATTGGCAGAATATATAAAAATCTCGTCTAAATATACAAGCATGAAGCGACCCAACATGTCACGGAAAATGTCATTCATAAAGTTCTGAAAGACAGCTGGTGCATTTCTGAGACAGAAAGACATGACAAGACATTCGTAATGATCATCCTTGGTGTCAGAGGCTGTCTTCCACTCGTCGCCTGCACGTATGCACACCAGATTATAGGCTCTCCTTAAGTCCAGTTTGGAGAAGATTTTGGCTCCCTGGATTTGAGAGAACAATTCTGTGATGAGAGGAAGAGGATACCGATTGGGAACAGTTATTTTATTTAGACCTCTGTAATCAACACAAAGTCTCAGTCCCCCATCCTTCTTTGGGACAAAGAAGCATCCTGCTCCTGCGGGAGAAGTGGAGGGACGGATGAAACCCTTAGCTAGGTTTTCCTGGATGTATTCTTGCAAGGCAAGATTCTCTGGCTCAGACAGTGGAAAGACTCTCCCTCGAGGAGGTGTAGTGTCAGGCAAGAGGTCAAGGGGACAATCATAACTGCGATGAGGTGGTAAAGTGTCAGCAATCCCTTTAGAAAACACATCCCAAAAGTCCTTATAACAAAGTGGAATCTGTTCCATTCCCACTTGACAGATAGCAAGTCGAACAGGGTGCTGGATGCAGTTCTTTTTACACTGATTGGACCAAGCCAGAATATTTCCTGTTCGCCAGTCAATTACAGGATTGTGCTTCTGAAGCCAAGGAAGGCCTAGGATCAAAGGAGTGGATGGAGAGTTAATGACAAGACATGAAATCTTCTCCCAATGCAAAGCCCCCAATTGTAACTGGAAAGGGTTGGTGGCTTGGAGCACTAGATCTTGTGAGAGAGGCCGATTATCCACGGAAATCAGGCGGACTGGGCAATCTAGAGCATGAGTTTCCAGGGAAAAAGAGGTAATCAGAGACTTATCAATAAAATTCTCAGCAGCTTCAGAATCTACCAAGGCCAGCAGTTCATTAACCCCGGTCCCAAAGTGAATGATAGCGGGTAAAAGAACACGATTGTCCCCCTGGGGAGAAGAGAGCAGACCTAAGGTAACCTCCCCGCAATTACCTAGGTCCTGGAGTTTCCCGGACGTGTAGGGCACAAACGGAGCATATGACCCTTGAGGCCACAATACAAGCAGAGTCCCATGTTACGCCGGCACGTGTGTTCCTGGGCAGATAACCGGGTGGAGCCTAACTGCATAGGTTCTTCCTCAGATTTGGCACTGGAGGTGGAATAGTCAGGCGGCAAAGGAGGTACATAGTTTGCCACAGCTGTAGGCTGGCGGCGGTCAATTCTAATGGCTAGACTCATAGCCTCCTCCAGTGAGGCTGGGTAGGAGAAGCTGACCAGAGCATCTTTAATTGCATCTGAAAGGCCCATTCTAAACTGGCTGCGGAGTGCTGCATCATTCCAGCCAGATTAAGGGGCCCACCTGCGAAACTCTGAGCAATACATTTCAGCTGTGGTAGTTCCTTGCTTTAAGTTACGCAGGGTTGATTCTGCAGTAGCAGCACGATCTGGATCATCATAAAGCAACCCTAGGGCTTCAAAGAAGGCATCTACTATTAGCAAGGCTGGATGGTTTGGTTCCAGGTTAAAGGCCCAAGCCTGGGGGTCACCCTGTAGTAGAGAGATAATGATTTGAACCCTGTGAGCTTCAGGGCCAGACGAGGATGGCCTTAACTTGAAATATAATTTGCAGCTGTTTTTAAAATTTCAAAACCCTTTACGGTCACCAGAAAACCGGTCAGGCAAAGAAATTTTTGGTTCAGATGGAGTTTTTGTAGCAGTGATAATAGAAGGAGATTGCACCTTGGTGAGCTCTGTGGCCATTTTCTGAACCTGTTGGGATAAGCGGCAAAGTTCCTGTGCAAACAACTGAGCCTGCTCAGGATCCATGATAGGGTTCCTTTAATATGTATGGCTCGTGTTAATGTCAGGCTAGGAGCATTTAACAGGTAACAGTTCAGGTGTTCTGATTATGCAAAGAGTTCAAAGAACAAGAGCACATACCATGAGCAGGTCTGAGCAGAGCAGGTCAGCTGGGACTTGTAGTTCACCGCTGTAGATGTAGGTAGATGTTTGCTGGACCTTGTAGTTCACCGCTGCAGATGAGGATAGATGGTGTCTGGTGTTTGTAGTTCACCGCTGCAGGTGGGGATAGATGTCTGGTGCTTGTAGTTCACCGCTGCAGATGAAGGTACTAGTAGAATCAGGCAAAACGTAGTCTAGACAAGCTGGGTCATACACAGGAAGATCAGAGTCCAAACGGTACCGAATCAGAAGCAAGCAAACAGGGTGAAACGAGCCGGGTCATACACGAAATACACAGAGCAGATATCAACTGGATCAAACACAAGGTAAACTCTAACACGAGCAATGATTGAATGCTGATGCAAGTTATTTAAAGGTGAGCTGGCCAATCATTGTTGTTTCCCAGGTAAAGGCTGTGTCAGGTGAGTTGTGCTGGGTCCTAAAGGGATCCTAGTACTGACACCAAGAGTAACTGTGAGGGCTTACAGTGTTCTGGTACCACCAACACTTAAGGCCCAATTTTCCACAGAGTGTATAGGGCAGGCCGTATAATATATAAAGACGGTCCCCTATTTTCAAACATCTGACTTACAAACGACTCCTACTTACAAACGTAGGGAGACAACAGGAAGTGAGAGGAAATCTCACTTCCTAAGGGAAATTCTCTTTTGTAAGAGTTAATATGGGAAAAAGGTGTCTCCCCACTAATGCTTTATCACCAATCCTTGTTTCCCTAATAACCCAAAATTTTCAAAATTAAATTGGGGTAGAAAGTGAGGTGAAATCTTCTGAACAAGGGCACAGACAGCAAAACAAATGTTACAGGGGTGATAATAACCCTTCCCTATGTTATCCAAAAAGCTTAAAAATAGGTTTTTTGGCTGGAGCTACACTTACAAAATGTACCTGTTCCAAATTACAAACAGATTAAACTTAAGAACAAACCTACAGCCCCTATCTTGTTTGTAACCCGGAGACCGCCTGTATACTGCTGCTGTTCAGAGTATATAGGGGCTCTGGGCCCAACGTTTTTTTTTTAAATTTGAGTGTGGGGTTCACCTTAACCACTTGCCGCCCACCCTATTACAAAATGACGGCGGCAAAGTGGTTAGATATTCCTGACCGGACGTCATATGACATGATCAGGAATATTGAGCCGCTGCGCGCCCCCGGGGGCGAGCATCGTGGCGATCGTTGTTGCGGTGAGTCAGTCTGACACCCCGCAACACCGATCTAGGTAAAGAGTCTCTGACAGAGACTCTTTACCACGTGATCAGCCATGTCCAATCATGGCTGATCACAATGTAAATAGGAAGAGCCGGTAATCGGCTTTTCCTCACCCGCGTCTGACAGACGCGAGTAAAGGAGAGCCGATCGGCTGCTCTCTTGACAGGGGAGTTCTGTGCTGATTGTTTATCAGCACAGCCCCCCTCGGATCCCACCCAGGACCACCAGGGAAGCCGCCCAGGACCACCAGGGAAGCCATCCACACTGGACCACCAGGTATGCCCCCCTAGACCCCCAGGGAAATACCACTATGTGCCCAGGCAGCTGCCAATCTGTGCCCAGACAGCTGCCAATCAGTGCCCACTCCAATGCCTACCACTGCCAGTGCCACCAGGGATGCCTATCAGTGCCTCATATCAGTGCTGCGTATCGGTGCCCATCAGTGCCACGTATCAGTGCCAATCAGTGCCCAGCAGTGCCGCCTATCAGTGCCCATCAGTGCCGCATATCAGTGCCCAGCAGTGCCCATCAGTGTCGCCTATCAGTGCCACCCAGTGCCACCCAGTGCCACCCAGTGCCACCCATGAGTGCCCATCAGTGCCGCCTATCAATGCCCATCAGTGCTGCATATCAGTGCCGCCTACCAGTGCCCATCAGTGCCGCATATCAGTGCCCATCGTCAGTGCCCATCAGTGCCCGCTCTTTGGTGCCACTTCACTGGTGCCGTCGTATCAGTGCCTGTCGGTGCCGCCGTATCAGTGCCTGTCAGTGCTGCCTTATCAGTGCCCATCAGTGAAAGAGAAAACTTACTTATTTACAAAAATTTTTAACAGAAACAAAAGAAAAACTTTTATTTTTTTCAAAATTTTCGGTCTTTTTTTATTTGTTTAGCAAAAAATAAAAACCGCAGAGGTGATCAAATACCACCAAAATAAAGCTCTATTTGTGGGAAGAAAATGATAAAAATTTAGTTTGGGTACAGTGTTGTATGACCCCGCAATTGTCATTCAAACTGCGACAGCGCTGAAAGCTGAAAATTGGTCTGGGCAGGAAGGTGTCTAAGTGCCCAGTATTGAAGTGGTTAATATCCATACCAGACCCAAAGGGCCTGGTAATGGACTGGGGGGCGGGGGAGGGGGCAACATTACATTACAGCTGCAAGCAGTTTTAAATGACTTTTATCCCTTTAGAAATGTCATTTTGTGAAGGGACTGTTCTAAAAATGGGAAAAATGTGCCACTTTACAGGCATACTATAGACCCCCCCAGGCATGATATTTAAAGGAATATTTCACTTTTATTGTTTCACTTTAAGCATTATTAAAATCACTGCTCTCAAAAAAAGGCCCTTTTTCAAACTTTTTTTGCATTGATTCATGTCCCCTGGGGCAGGACCCGGGTCCCCAAACACTTTTTATGACAATAACTTGCATATTAGCCTTGAAAACTAGCACTTTTGATTTTTCACGTTCGAGTCCCATAGACTTTAATGGGGTTTGCGTGTTCGCACAAATTTTTGGTCTGTTCACATGTTCTGCCGGTAACCGAACCGGGGGGGGTGTTCGGCTCATCCCTACTTTCAGAACGCTTATTATACAATTGTCTTAGCTCCTACCTCAGTGAAAACAACCTTTTTGTCCCCTTAAAGTCTGGCTGTCGCTTACAGCACTCGACAGAAACTGCCTTAATAAAACTCACTCACAATTTACTAACTGCTAAAACCAGTGGTCACTACTCTATACTCTTACTACTAGAGCTCTCTGCAGCCTCTGATACTGTTGACCACCTGCTCCTTTTCAATAAACTCCATCCCATTGGCCTCCAAGATTCTGCTCTATCCTGATTCTCCTCCTACCCATCACAGCACTCCTTCAGTGTTACCTGCAACTCTGTCTCCTCCTCTCCACTTCCTCTTTCTGTAGGGATCCCCCAAGGCTCTGTTCTTGTACCCCTTCTCTTCTCTATCTACACCTCCTTAGTTGGTCACTTAATAACTCCCACAGCTTACAAATCAATCTCTACTCCTCACCTCACTCCTTCAATCCTCTTTCACATTACTCAATAGATTTTTATTAATTTTGCATTTAATACAAAGAATACAATGTGCACATTGTATAATGGTAAACAATAAGTCAGTTGGATATAAACAGATATTAAGATTATCTGGTTGTTGTTATAACAGAAGTCAAGGAACTGTCGAAGACTCAACCGCAGTAACTAAAAGTTAATTATTACATGAGTGACACCCGCCCAGGAACCCCATTGGGAACTCTTGTTACCTGGGGGAGTGGCACTCCGTGTGGACAGTCTCTAACAGAAAAATTATGCGGTAACATTAGCAAGTAATAGTATCAAGTAGTAACTGTAACAACTTGTTGCTTGTCAAGGGGGAAAAAGAACAGCAGGTTATTGGGTATTAAAGAAATGATGCAACCCCAGCCCACCGCTCGCACGGCTCCCATTTTTTCCTTTCTTTGTGTAGGAGGCCTGCGCTAGAGGCCATCATCAGTTCAAAACTGTAGTGGAGATTCACTGTGTCTAGTGTGAGTTCAATGGATGGGGGTTTATCAGTTTTCCATATCCTCGCAATACATAGTCTCGCAGCCAGTAAGATATGGGTCAATACGTGTCTGAATGGCGGGAGAACTAATTCAATGTTGAGGTTCAGGATAGCTAGATCAGGTGTTGGATGTAGGTCTTGGTGTTGAACGTCTGAGATTACTTGAAAAACTGTGTTCCAGTACTTCTGTAAGTGTGTGCAGGACCAGAAGATGTGGAGTAAGTCACCCTTGGCTGAGCTGCAGCGCCAGCATTGGTCACTAGTAGAGGGGTTAAATTTAGTAAGTCTGGAGGAGGTTAGGTACCATCTAAGGTGTAATTTTTGGGTGGTTTCCTAAAGCACGGAGCATTTTGTGGATTTAAATATTGATTGGAGCGCTTTCTGCCATTGTTGTTCTGTGTATGTCTGGCCTAAGTCATGTTCCCAGTGAGTATGGGGGGGTTTCTTGGTAAATTGCAGTTTGTGGTGCATGATGTTATAAAATAGGGATATTCCTTCTTGTTTGGGGGTGGAGGTTGTTAGATATTCCCATGCTTTGGAATGTACCATGTATACACGAAGGTGGGAATCTCTAAGGCAATGCGCGACCCGCATATATTTGAAGAGGTCTGTATGGGGTAAGTGGAATTCTTGTTGAAGGAGGGTGAAGGGTTTGGGTTTATCGTTTTGTAGAACATCTTGGATGGTGTGAATACCTATTTTGGACCATTGGTGCAAGTGTAATGCCCCGTACACACGGTCAGATTTTCCGATGGAAAATGTCCGATCGGAGCGTGTTGTCGGAAATTCCGACCGTGTGTGGGCTCCATCGGACATTTTCCATTGGATTTTCCGACACACAAAGTTGGAGAGCAGGAGATAAAATTTTCCGACAACAAAATCCGTTGTCGGAAATTCCGGTCGTGTGTACACAAATCCGACGGACAAAGTGGCACGCATGCTCAGAATAAATAAAGAGATGAAAGCTATTGGCCACTGCCCCGTTTATAGTCCCGACGTACGTGTTTTACGTCACCGTGTTTAGAACGATTTTCTGACAACTTTGTGCGACCGTGTGTAGACAAAACAAGTTTGAGCCAACATCCGTCGGAAAAAATCCTAGGATTTTGTTGTCGGAATGTCCGAACAAAGTCCGACCGCGTGTATGCCCTATTAGTCTGGTGAGAGGTGGTGAAGAGATTCAATGGGGATAGGAATGGGAGGAGTATTCGGTATGTCTAAACTGTTTTGTATTTGTTTTTTCCAGGCTGCGATCGAAGCCACCATGGTGGGAGGTTTTGCAGACATCATTTTTGGTCCCCAGGGTGAGCTCATTACCCAAGATTTCAGATTAGGATGAAGTAGAATTGCGTGTTCTATTGAGCTCCAAAGCTTGCTAGGGTGTGTTTGGAACCACTCAGTGAGCTGGTCCAATATCGCCGCTGTGTGGTAGTCTTCGAAGTCTATGGTCCCTGAGCATCCCGCCGATCTTTGGTTTCTGAGTGACGAGTGTGCACATCTGGGTTTGGATCCAAGCCAAATGTTTTGTTAAGCATGGATTGCAGTGTTTTGAAGTAGTATTTAGGCAAGGGTATGGGGAGGGTTCTGAACAGGTATAGAATTTGAGGGAGGAGGAGCATTTTGAATGCTGCGAGTCTACCAGACCAGGAAAGATTGTGTTTGGGTATGACTTGTGATTCTACCTTTAATTTGGCAAGGAGGGGTTGGAAATTAGCAGTGAACAGGTGTTTGACTGATTTTGTGAGGTGGACTCCCAGGTAAGAGATGCTGTGGTCAGCCCAGGCAAAGGGGAATTGGGCCTGTAGCAGATTTCTAGTGGTAGCGTCTAGTTTAATGTCTAAGACATGTGACTTAGTTACGTTAAGTTTGTAGTATGATATGCGTCCGAACCAGTCTAGTATTTTTTGGGCTTCAGGGAGGGAGGAGGTCGGGTTGGAGAGTATTAGTATAACGTTGTCAGCAAAGAGACTGATTTTATGTGATATTTTACCTATTGGCAGGCCTGTAATTAGGGGGTTTGAGCGTATGTGTTCCGCTAGTGGTTCCATCATTGAAAATCAAGGGGGATAATGGGCATCCCTGTCTAGTGCCATTAGTTATGCGGAATGGATGTAAAAGCATATCTGCAGAGTATACTTTCACTGACGGAACAGTATATAAAGCCATTAAAGCGTTGTAAATGAGGTCCTTGAAGCCCAGTTTGGTCAATACTGCTCTTAGGTAGGACCAGTGAACTCTGTCGACCGCCTTCTCTGCATCCAAAGAGAGGAGCAGAGAAGGCATTCCACTTGACTCAATATGGTGTATTAGGTTTACTATCCGTCTGATGGCATCAGGGGCTTGTCTGCCCCTGATGAATCCTGATTGGTCCTTGTGGATGAAATCAGGCATGACAATCATCAGACGTCTAGCAATCGTTTTGGCATAAATTTTTACATCGAGATCTAGTAAGGTTATAGGGCGGAAGTTTTGGGGGGGAGGTAGGAGCTTTACCTGGTTTCGGGATGGTGATTATAAGAGCATTAAGTGATTCGTCAGTGAACTTTGAAGAGGAGGCAGCAATGTTGAAAAATTCCGTCAGATGGGGGAGTAAGTGGTTGGAAATTTTTTTATAGTATTCTCCCGTTAGACCATCTGGTCCAGGGGCTTTGCCCGAGGGCAAGGATGATATTGTGTCTAGGATTTCCCGTTCCGAGAATGGTTCATTAAGGGAGGAAAGTTGAGACTCAGACAGCGTTGGTAGTTTAATTTGTTGTAGAAAAGGATTAATGTCAGTAGGGGATGGCTGGTAAGTAGTATGATCATACTTTAAGTTGTACAGTTTGCTATAATAGTCACTAAAAGCGTTCCCAATGCCCTGGGGGTTAGTCAATGTGTCGTTGGATTGGGGATAGAATAGAGTTGGGATATTGGATTTGATCCGCTGTCCCTTGAGGCGTTGCGCTAGTCTCTTGCCCGCTTTGTTGAATTTGGAGTATGAGTTGGCTTTAAGCCTGCGCTGGATTCGTTTGTATGAATGGAGAAGAAGCGATCGCAGTTCCCATCGTAGGGTCATTAGTTGGGCCTGGATGTTCCGATCTGGTTTGGTCTTATGTTGGGTTTCAAAAGTCGCTATTTGAGAAGTAAGGGTGTCTAATTGCTGCGTCCTCTTTTTTCTACACTTGTAACTCAATTGCATTATAGTACCTCTAATAACAGCTTTGTGTGTGTTCCACACCGTCACGGGATACCCCACTGACCCCTTATTGAAATCAAAATATTCGTGGATGTGTTTTCCTGTGTCCAGGGAGTAGCTAGGGTGTTGCAGTATATAATTATTCGCACGCCAGAGGAACGTATTCCACTGGGGTGCAGTGTCGTTAATAGAGATAGATATTGGCGCGTGGTCCGACCACGTCACGGTGTGGATTACAGATGCGCTTACGTTTTGTAGTAACAACTTGTCTGTGAGGAACAAATCAATTCTGGAATATGATTTGTGACGGGGGAGAAATACATGTAGTCCTTTTCGGACCCATGATGGCATCTCCACACGACAAAAACATCATGTGATGTGAGGAGCTGCCTCAGGGTGGATTTTCTTTGTTTCGCTGGAGAAGTAGAGTCCATGTGGATATCCGGAACCGTGTTGAAATCTCATGCTTTGGTTAAAGCTTTTCTCAGAAAGCTTATCTGACGGGTGTTAGGGGCGTAGATGTTCATTAAGGTATAAGTAACTTTGTTGAGGGTGAATGTCAAAATGAGATATCGCCCATTGGGATTGGGGGTTTGTTGTAGTAGTTGGAAGTCTAGACCCTGTTTTATGGCAATGAGCACCCCTCTTTTCTTGGTATTATACGTGGCATGGTAAATTTGGGGGTATTTGCTGTTGTAGCATAGGGCTGTTGCCGTGGGGAGCGGGTGAGTCTCCTGGACACAGAGGATATCACAGTCCATTTTAGCTGCTGTGTGCCAAAGGGAATGACATTTTGCTGGGTGGTTTAGGCCCTTGGCATTGAGGGGCACAATGTGACACGGCATGGCCGGAGGCTAGGGGATGATGTGAATCAAGAGTAGAAGTAGCACTTACAGTTCGTTGCTTGTAGATCGTGGAGAGTAGGTGTGTCTTTCACTGATGAGATTGCTGGTTGGACGTTCGGTTTTATGTTGTAGAAGGTCTGTATCAAGAGCCGTGGTAGGAAGCTGGGGGGAAGCAACAAGTCAAAAGGCTGGAAAAACAAATAGTAAGAACAACAACTTATAGTAGGTTTACTATTATACTGCAATCTTGCTGTATAGGGAACGTGGCGGCGTGTATTTCAGGAAGCTATGCCGCAGGTGGTAGCGAGGGAGAAATAAGCAATAGTGGTTGTGACCCATCTTATTCAGGTAACCATTTGGGGATGGTGTGATTTAGAGCTCTGGTTGGTGCGCCTGTGGTTAGAACTCCGTTGTGGCAGAGGGGAAATTCCTTCTGTTGGGGGTTCTAGAATGATACCCCATTCATGTAGTAGGTGCAATCCTTTCATTAGGTCATTGATAGCGTGGGTGGTGCCGTTTTTTGTGACAAGAATAGTCGCAGGGTACCTCCATTTATATAAGATTTTATGGTTGAAGAGGCCTTTGGTAATGGGATTCAGCTTCCTCCTCATTTGTAGCGTAAACTTGGAAAGATCTGGTAAGATCTGTATTGCCTCATATGGTCTGGGCAGGGGAGCTTTGGCCCTGGCTTCTGTCACCATTCTTTCCTTGATATGGAAAAAATGGATTCTCATGAGGACGTCTCTTGGCACTGATGCAGCTAGGTGCGAGGGTTTGGCAATCCTATGAATCCTGTCTATGATGATGTCTCTGGGGGCCGCGTCAGGCAAATCGGCCAGCTTGGCTCGGACCCAGCCTTGTTCACCTTTAATGTCTTCCACTGTATCAATGATGTCATTTACAGTGGATGAGCAGTCTGTCATACCTCGTTCTATGTGAGAGATTCTATTGTCCATAGAATGCATGTCTGTGGAGATTTTACTAAACAGAGATGACAGGTAAGTCATCAGAGACGTTTGCAGGGACATGAGCATCTCTTTTAAGGTAGTATCTATTACTGGCTGGCCAGAGGTGGGAAAGGTTGCCATAGAATTATGAAGGGCCTGGTTGGATTTGAAAGGATTGAAGGCCTGGGCCTGGGCTGTGCTCTTGTCATGTGAAGAATGCAGATGCGGTGTATCCATCCGCATCCAAGCCTTAGCTGGGCTGGAAGTTAGGGGATTAGAGCCTAAATCATAGGTAGGGGATGGAGGTAGTGAAGCTGTGCACATTTCTCTGTGGATGTCGTCTGGGAGGTCTGTGTAGGCTTCTCGCGGCTCCGTCAGGCCGCCGGCGCCATCTTGGAAATTACTGACCTTGTCCTGTGCAAACATGAATGTGGTTCGTTTCCTGAGGCCGCGTTCTCCCATCCGCTTGCGGGACATTGTGGGTCGGCACTTGGGGAAGGTGTGAGGCGATTTTGGGGTAAATCCCCCCATTCTGTTGGGTCTTATGCGCCCTGGTGTTCTCCCTCGCTGTGGAGCTGTATTCTCAGGCAGCCATCTTCAGCGCTGGCTAGCCACGCCCCCCTTCTTTCACATTACTAAATTACTAGCTGACATATCAGCACGGACGTCACACCACTTCCTTATACTAAATCTATCCTAAAACCAAGATGATAATATTACCCTCCCCTCCACGTCCATGCCCCCATCCATGACTTTTTGCATCAAGATCAATAATGCAACCATCAATCCCTCCCCTCACGCCATGGTACTTGGTGTAATTCTGGACTTTGGCCTGTCCTTTCAGCCTCAAATCCAATTGTTGTCAAAAACTTCTAGACTTCACCTCCGTAACATCTCTAAAATGTGCCCCTTTTAACTAATGAAACCACCAAGCTCTTCATTCACTCCCTTGTGATCTCTCACCTTGACTATTGCAACTCCCTTCTCAAAGGCCTATATCTATAGGCTCTCCCCTCTTCAGTCTATCATGAATGCTGCTGCCAGACTCATATAGTTTACCAACCACTCAGTGTCTGCCACCCCTCTCTGCCAATCCCTACACTGGCTTCTGAATGCCCAGCAACTTAAATTCAAAATACTAACAACAACATACAAAACCATTCACAACTCTGCCACCACGAGCTACATCACCAAACTTGTCTCCAAATATCACCCAAACCATCCTCTCCACTCCTCTCAAGACCTCCTGCTCTAAAGATCCTTTGTCTCCTCCTCCCAAGTTTGTCTCAAGGACTTCTCCAGAGCCTCTCCCATCCTCTGGAACTCTCTATCTTAATCTGTCCAGATATCTCCTACTCTGGCTGCCTTTAGGTGATCCCTGAAAACGTATCTCTTCAGAGAAGTCTATCACACCTCCAACAAATCTTTTATCACTTTCATCAGCTCATCCCCCACAGTTATAACCTTTTGTACCACTTACTTGCCCCACCCCTATTAGATTGTAAGCCCCATAACCCTCTTGTATTTTATTGCATTGTAACCGTACTGTCTCCCTTTTTATATTGTAAAGCACTGTGTAAACTGTTGGCACTATATAATCCTGTATAATAGTAATAATAATAACTAACAGTTCAGGCTATCTTTATCCTGTCTGGCCTTCATATTGGCTTGTCCTTGCATGTCTAGTTTGACTTTTATGCTCACGATCCTGCAAATGGGCATAAGAATAAGCACATGGTGCATGGAAATGAGCATTTGCTGTATGAGATACCCTAACACCAGTTCACCTGTACCCTTCCCCAAGTCAACATTTATCTGCTGCATGGGTCTTAGATCTAAATACCGCATTGGTAGTTATGTTGGCCATACACATATAGATTTCTCTTATTCAGCCTATGGGTCGAATTGTTGAAACAGCTTCCTCCATCCATGCTAACACCCTGCTGCTGCTGGTCATTCAGCAATTTTCTGATAGGCTCCTTTAACACAGTGAAACTATTAAAATTTTATAAGAATGCTGTTTATATTAAAACAAAAATAAGATAAATCCAAAATAATTAAAACACTTGACCATTACTTCATAGAATAATATAAAAAAATGATTATTGACTATTCACCTATTACAAAATTAATTTGCTAGCATTTAAGTATGCTTTAATTTCCATTTCTGTTAAAGTATTTTCAAACACTTTTATTCTTTTTCCATTATTGCCTTTAAAAAGCTCCGCCTTTAGATGCAGCCAAGTGTCTTAAATTTAACTTTGAAAAATAATTTAACTGAATTCCATTCCAAGTATCCCCAGAGATTCATGTTCAGAATAATATTAAATCACTTGTAAAAAACTAATATCTTTATTCAAATCTTTATTCAAATCATATTTATCCAAAATTCCAAAAACATAATTGCTTATATAAATCTATGGCTACTGTTGAAAGATTTGGCAGCTGCCACCTTGAATACCAAGATGAAAACAAGAAAAATATTTCAAACCCATTCACATCCTTGAGCTATATGAGATCTTGCCTGTGTGATCATAAAAAAAGGAGAAGCAGGGTCCCAAGTGAGTAGCAGACAGCCATAGCATGTCATTCTGTACTAGGGATGAGCCGAACACCTCACGGTTCGGTTCGCAGCAGAAAATGCGAACAGGTAAAAAATTTGTGCGAAAATGCAAACACTGTTAAAGTCTATGGGACGCAAACGTGAAAAATCAAAAGTGCTAATTTTAAAGGCTTATATGCAAGTTATTGCCAAAAAAGTGTTTGGGGACCCAGGTCCTGCCCCAAGGGACATGTATCAATGCAAAAAAAAACTGCTGTTTTTTCAAGAGCAGTGATTTTAATAATGCTTAAAGTGAAACAATAAAAATTAAATATTCCTTTAAATATCGTGCCTGGGGGGGCTCCTTAGTCTGCCTTTCCCATGTTTATAACAGTACCACAGCAAAACGACATTTCTAAAGGAAAAAATTTCATTTAAAACTGCTTGTGGCTGTAATGTACTGTCAGATGCAATATAGACAAAAAGCATTGAAAAAAATGACATGCCCCCCCTCCAGTAATATAAGGGGAACCCCATGCCAAAAATACCAAAAAAAATGGCGTGGATGTCCCCCCAAAATCCACACCAGGCCCTTTAGGTCTGGCATGGATATTAAGGGGAACCCCACATCAAAATTTTTAAAAAAATGGCGTGGGGGACCCCTAGGCCCCCAGGAACTATAAACTCTGCCCTATATACTCTGCAGAAAAATTGGGCCTTAGGTGTTGGTGGTGCCAGAACACTGTAAGCCCTCACAGTTAATCTTGTTGGACGCAGGAACAGGCCCTGCTGTAAAATATTATATAAAACATTGTAATTACATGCCCCTGTTAAATGGGGCAGAAAAAATGGGCCTTGGGTGGTGGTGCCCTAAACCAAAAATATTGTTGGAAAATAGCATCATCAGAATTGAGGAGGAATAGGATAGTCAGCATAGGCAGTCTTCAAGGAATCCCAGATCCATAGCAAATTCAATCAGTTACATCAGCATCAGGTGCTTGATAGCTGCTGATCCAAGACTGATTCATTTTTATGAATGTGAGCCTTTTAACGAAGTCTGTGGACAGGCACACACTTTGATCCATTACAAACCATCCAGCAGCACTGAATGTGCGTTCAGAAAGTACGCTGGATGCAGGACACGCCAGTAGTTCAATTTCATATTGAGCAAGTTCTGGCCAGTGGTCCATCCTCAAGACCCAGTATCTCAGTGGATGCTCAGTTGGAAAGATCTCCAAATCTGCTCTTGCCCCTAGATATTCCTGCACCATATAATGCAGTCACTGGCGATGGTTGCTTGAACCAATCAGACCTTGGTGCTGAGGACTGAAAATTTTTTTAAAAGCATCGGTCAGCCGGCCACTTTCTCCACCGCTCTTCCTCTGAAAGAACGAAGCCTCAGCAACACGTTGTCCAGCACCAGGAAATGGTAATCTCCCAGGGTCTGGAAATGCATTACACAAACCTTTCTTCAAGGCCTCCTGAAGATGTTTCATCCCCTACTCCCTCTGCGAAGGCAGGATAAGTTCTGCAACTTTGTCCTTGTAACATGGAACAAGAAGGGTTGCCAGCCAGTAATGATCCCCCTCCTTGATACCACATATCCTATTATCCTTTCGCAGGCTTTGGAGAATCAGGGAGGCCATGCGGTGTAAGTTTGCAGAGGCATTCGATTCTGGGTCACTAAGGATCACATTATCAATAACTACTACCTCCCAGCCACGTACAACTCCTTTGGTTTCTGGGGACTGAAAACCATCCCTTGAAGACTGCTGCTGAGTGTTATCCTCTACATCCATGCTGACAAAATATTGCCCTGCCTCCTCTTCTTCCTGTGTGTTTGGCGAGCCTGCAGGAATGCTATCTGGATAAAGGGGACCTTGAAGGAATAGAAGTCCTCCTCTCCTTCCCGCTGTTCTGCCTCAAGTGCCCTGTCCAAGATTGCACAAAGCGTGTGCTCCAGCAGGAAGACTAGAGGGATAGTGTCAGTGATGCATGCATTGTCGCTGCTCACCATCCTTGTGGTCTCCTCAAATAGTGACAGAACAGTGCATGCATCCTTGATCAGTAGTCACTGGCATGGCGAAACAAAGCCAAGCTCCCCCGACCCTGTCCTGGTGCCATACTCGCACAGGTACTCATAGATGGTCCTCTGCTGTTTGTGCAGCCTCTGAAGCATTGCCAAAGTTGAGTTCCACCTGGTGGGCATGTCACATATGAGATGGTTGGCGGGCAGGTTGCATTCCCTTTGAATGTCAGCCAGCCAAGCATTGCCATTGTATGACTGGTGGAAATGACCACAGACTTTTCTGATCTGCCTCAGGAGATCTTGTAAGCCTGGTCAAGAATCCCTGCACCACCAAATTCAGGATGTATGCCAAACATGGAACATAGGTCAAGTGTCCCTGTCGGAGGGCGAAGAGAAGGTTAGTGCCATTGTCACATACAACCATTTCTGGCTGAAGCTGGCTTGGTGTCAACCACCTATGAGACTGCCCCTGCAGAGCTGACAGAATCTCTGCCCCAGTGTGGCTCCTGTCTCCTGGGAAGACCAACTCAAGCACCGCATGGCATTTTTTAGCCTGAGTGTTTGTGTAGCCCCTTGAATGCTTACGGAGCACTGCTGGTTCAGAGGACGAATCTACTGAAGAGGCCATAGAGGAAGAAGAAGAGGAGGGGATGGAGGAGAGAGCTGTGGCAGAATCACCACTAGCATTTTGGAGGCATGGTGGCAGATCAAGCTCCAACAACACTGAACCCTGTCCCGCATCCTTCCCAGCTGCGGCAACCAGGTGAGGAGTACAGCAGAGTTACCCAGTGCACCGTGAAGGAAAGGTAACATCCCTGCCCATGCCTGCTGGACCTTCCCTGCCCATGCCTGCTGGACCATGAGCCAGCGGTAATATGAACCTTAATGCCCTGTCCAATGGGGCCAAAACATTGCCTTCCACATGCCGGTAGAGAGCCAGAATGGCCTTCTGTGAAAATAGATGGTGTTTTGGAACCTGCCACTGAGGTACAGGACATTCCACAAATTCACGAAAGGGGCAGAGTCTACCAGCTGAAAAGGCAGCAGTTCCAGAAATTTGGCCAGGCTAGCATTTAGACGCTGAGCATGTGGATGGCGGGGACCAAATTTCTTTTTATGGTTCAGCAACTGGGGTAGAGAAATTTGCCTGTTAAAATCAATTGGTGGTGTACTGCTAGCAGATTGGTTGCAAGTACTTGGGACACCCATTGCTATACCTTCATTCCTCTCAGTGCAGGTTTTTGAGAGGACTGGAGGTATAATAGGGTTGGAGATCTCAGATGAGGAGCCTTGTACTATGATGTGGGTCTTTCAAATGCTGTTGCCAATGAAATGCATGGCAGGTTGTCATATGTCTGGTCAAGCATGTGGTGCCCAAGCGGCTGCTGTTCTGGCCAAACTAGATCCGCTTCAGACATAGGTTGCAAACAGCAATGGTGCCATCTGCTGCACACCTGTCGGAACAGGCCCACACCAAGGAACTTTTAAAAGTCAGCAAGGAGTCAGCAGTACCCTTCACCTGCAGAGCTCTGCGGTGTGATGCAATAGGGTGGCTGCTCTTAAGCTGCCCCATAGAGGACATCTTGCCTTGTTGGAGTTTTGCCTCCTCCTCTCTTCATTCAGGCACCCAAGTACAGTCAGTGACCTCATCATCCCCTCCCTCCTCGTCACTTGAGCGAATTTGGAAGTATGCTGCAGCTGGGGGAACATAACTGCCAGTTTCTTGTCTTTCTGTGGCACACCCTCTCTCTAGGCTCACGTTACTCCCTTCCTCAACCTGTGAACCAACATCGGAGCCTTCAAATCTCTGCGCATCCTCCAGCAGCATATAACGGACACTGTGGTCGAATAATTCTGGGGACTCCTCCATGCATGATGGGGCTACAGAAGGAGTGACTGTGGACAAGGAGCCGGTGAAATAGGCCACTTTGGCAACTGCGTTGGAAGGGAAACTACTCTGAGCCTGGGTGACAGAGGATGAAGAGGATGAGGATGGCTTCGTTATCCACTCTACCAACTCTTCTGCATGTTGTGGCTCAATAACATGGCCAGCAGCAGAAAAAAAGGACAAGCATGCCCCACGGCCACCTGCAGAGGATGCACCACGTCCATGACCACCACTGTTGACTATAGACACAGAGGCTACTTGCCCTATTTTAGTGGCCTGCGAGCGTCTGCCTCTCCTTGGTGGTTTTCCAGACATGATTTATTTTTTGTTTTGCAACACCACACTACACTATATTATATACCGTGTACACCGCCTGAAGTGTATTAGAAACTATACACCACCAATTGCACTGTATATATAGGCTACACTGAATGCAGAGTATATCTATCTATCTATTTATCTATCTATCTATCCATCTCTCTCTCTCTCTATATATATATATATATATATATATATATATATATATATATATATATATAGCCTGCACTGACTGAATATAGAGTAAACACTGAATATAAAGACTATGCTAAATGCAGAGAATATATATTGTAACAACACCGCGAGTATGAAAGGGTTTAAAGCCATTTAGGACATTCCATTTCTGAACACAAAGGCAGCTACCGAACACTTCAATCAGCTAAACAGGAAACCCATACGAATAATTCTCCCCCCAAGTACGAGACAAGGCTCTGGCTTGAGGGTCGAACAGGAATGAATCTTTATTTTGAGATCTCACAAATATATACTGCATGATGAAACTACATCCTCTCACTAGAAACCTAATTAACATGAGCTAATTATCGAATCCTTTAGACAGCCTAGGTGACTCAGAGACATGACCTTTAGGACAGACTTCATGTCTCCTAGTTCACCGACTATACAAAACACATTATCATACATCTCAATACAATTGCAGGGTTAATTAGCACACTGGATGAAAAGACTCTTTAGAAGCTGTGACAAGTCATACTAGACTAATTTACATTATAGCAGACACAGACAGAGACAGGTGGCTGGAATTGACATCAGCATCTCCTAACAGTATTTGTCCCAGCATTATGAATCAGCCACTATTTCTAATATGACAGATACAGGGTTCATTATTTTCTTGGTCACCCTGCACCCAAAAGTGACTCTTGTCACATATGTATATATATATATATATATATATATATATATATATATATATATATATATATATATATATATCAAATACACCGCCGCTAACTGAATAACCTGCCTGCTTAATCTAAATCAGTGGTTCTCAACTCCGGTCCTCAGGAACCACCAACAGGCCAGGTTTGCAAGATAACTGAAATACATCATCACAGGTGATATCATTTGCTGCTCAGTGATTGCAGTATTCTAGTCCGCATTTCCCCAAGGTAATACTTAAAATCTGGCCTGTTAGTGGGTCCTGAGGACAGGAGTTGAGAACCACTGATCTAAATCAAGCTATCTCTCTGTCCACGGCAACAACACTACACGCGGCCGCTTTTTAAGCAGCCTTATATAGTGTGGGGCATGGACTTAGTTCCCCTGAGCCATGATTGGCCAAAGGCACCCTGCACTCTGCCTTTGGCCAATTATGGCTCTCTCAGCAGAGCGCGCTGTGATTGGTCAAAGCATGCAGTCAGGTGAACTGCTGGCTTATCCCTATTCTGTACTGCGATAATGAGCACTCCAGGCAATAGCCAGTATAACCAGTATGATAACAGACAGATAAACGATACCAAACCCTCTACCTGACTTGTAGCAGAGGGACACCTTAATTCTCAAATTAAGTCTGAATACTGAGGGGAGAATAAGTGATGTAGGCAATGATTTTTGCAATTGGCCTGAATGCACTAGTGTAGGGTCAGGGGTCGCACTTGCGACCCCACCCCAGTTCCTAGGGGCCTGGGCAGCCTCCTTGTCACATTAACCATCATGACTGGCCACAGTCCCTCCACTCAGGAGCTGCTGCCGCCGTAATTCTTATGGAGATGCCTGTGGAAAGCAGGATGTCTTTAGTTGGAAGGTGGGTGATGCCAGGGTTAACAAGCAGGTGATTGATTATTAGGATGCGGGGCGGTCCTAGCAACCAATCAACAGCTTGTACCGCTCAGCACTTTGTTCAATCCTGCTGTGCCTTCCGCCCTCCGACTGTGTAAGGTAAGACAGGAGGAGGAGGCAATGAAGGGGAGATGTGGGGTGGGGGAGCTGAGGTCTATTTTGGAGGGGGGAAAGAACATTTATTGGAGGTGGGGCTGAGGATATTAGTGGAGGGAGGTTTGCTGAGGACATTCATTATATGGAGGCTTAGGATATTAATGGAGGGGGATGGGCTGAGGGCATTCATTGAAGGGGGGCTGAGGGTATTAATGAAGGGGGTGGGCTGAAGTCATTAATAGAGGGGGGCTGAGGACAGTAATGGGGGGGATCAGGACATTAATGAGGAGGGACATTAAAGGAGGGGGCTGAGGACAGTAATCGGGAGGCTCGAGACATTAATGAGGGACTTAAGAGATTAATGAGGGGGGACATTAATGGGGGGCTGAGGGTAGTAATGGAGGTTTTAAGACAGTAATATGGGGGCAGAGGACAGTTATGGGAGGGCTGAGGACAGCAATTGAAGGGGATTGACTGTGATGTGAAGGGGGGCTGAGGATGCTGATGTAAGAACAGGATTGTGACATGAGGCTCGGTTCAGATTTGTGCACGTGCATTTGCGCACGCACATTGCGGCTAGGGCAGCCCATGCATTTTAATGGGCTGCCCTACCTGCAAAAAATGCAGGGAAAGAAGTCCCAACTCTTTTTTTTTAATTGCACCACACCAAGCCGCATGGTACTGCAGCACCATGTACTTTGGCATGCAATAAAATGTGTCATAGGTGCTGATGTGTGACAGCTCCAGGCCATGCAAAGTCTGTAGGGCTCTGTCAGTCACTCTGTGGGGGGGGGGGGGGTTACTGATGTAAGGGAGGACACTGATATAAGGGTTCCTCCTTATATCAGTGTCCTCACTCCCTCTTACTCTTACATCAATGAACCATTTTACATTTTAGTGTATTCACTCTGCAGGCTCTGGTGTAAAGGGGAACCTTGATGTAAGAAGTTCTCTGGTCACCAGAGCCCCTCGCCTCACGTCAGAGTTCCCAGCATCCTCCTTACATCAGAGTCAGCCTTACAGTGCAAGGGGAAACTTTGCAGGTAAGGTAAGGTAAGGAGGAACTCTGCAAACTCTGATGTAAGGGGGGACTCTGGTGACCACAGACCCTCTTACTTTAGAGTTCCCCTTTACACCGAAGTCTGCAGGATTCCCCCATACTTCATGGTCCACAGTATTCCCCTTTACATTAAGGTCAGCAGAGTCCCCCCTTGCACTGTAAAGGGGAACTCTGATGTACTGATGTGCTATAAATGGGAACTCTAATGTAAAGGGGGGCTCAGGGAATACTGGAAACTATGATGTAAAGGGGGACTCTAATGTAAGGGAAGAAAGGGGGCCCACTGCAGACCAGGTAAAAGGGTCCCACTGGGAGACCATAATAAAGGGCCCCATGATTGGGGTAAAGAGTCCTGGGATCAATGGGAAGAAGTGTGGGTTAGGGAGGCCTTCATGGTTTCTTGCACCAGGGCCATGAAGGTGCTAGTTACGCCTCTGCCTGAATGTTATACATGCCTGTACATCCAACCATTTACTTTTGAAACAATGTCTTTCTCATAAGTGACTTAGTGATGTATTTAATTTTAATAACTGTTTAAACCAGTGCTAATAAACCAGTGTACCTCAGTCTCCAACATTGACAATGCAGCTTTGTCAAAGGAAAAATATAAGATCAATGTCTACAGTGTATAATTACCTCTTGTTTTCCTTGCTGTTCTACTACTTTCCCGTATAATAGAAGCCTAGTCATTCCAGCACTGTACCAGACTATTTATGTTGTATTTGGCCTTTGCTACTTATTTCCTTCACACTGTGGGTATGTTTAGGTTGCTTGCTACTTGTGACGTGGTTTGTTATATCTTCACTTCATGGCAAATACCTTAAATACACAAATATACTTAACCCCTTCCTGGTGACTTTGAAGGGAAGGACTTCTAAGGAAAATACTTCCAATGTCATATTCTCTGGAATATTGTCAGTGTCAGGAAGGCCATGCCAGTAGACAACATGGTTCCTCTAGACAGACGTCTGTTTCTCATCACAGGCTAATTCATGCGATCTCTTGTATGTAGAAATTTGGCTAATACTTATGCACATGTGCCCATGCATATGGGCACGCACAGAGGTGCGAACACACGTGTGCATCAGCATGTTCACGTGTACAGATGACAGATGTTGGCACCAAATGGGCTATTTAAACTGTGTCACTGCTCAGGATCAATGCTGCTTTGCCTTTCAGCCTTCCCTGTATCCTGTGAACCTGTTATTCTGTATCCTGATTTCAGTTGCTGACCTGGCTTGTCTGACCACTCTCTGAACTCCACCTGCACTGACCCCGGCTTGTCCTTGACCTCCACTTCTTGGCTCCTTGTACCCAGACCACGCTCTTGCCTGCTTCTCTGTACCTGATCTGTCCTGCTAGTGTATGGCCTGGCTTGCCTGACTATGCTATGGATATCCGCTATGCTACTGGCAAGATCTACTGTTTACACTACCAGGGGCCCCTAGTCAGAGGTGTAAGAGAGGTCTTCCTCATCATTTCAGGCTCTTCTACCAGGTACATGATAGTCTGTGCCATGTGCAGGAAAGGCAGGGGGAGCTTAGAGAACTGAATGAATGACTAAAGACCTAGTGTAAGAGGGAAGGATTTGGGTTTCTAGAGCAGTGGCCTGACTTTTCATTGGGATAAAACCTACAGTCAGGTCCATAAATATTGTGACATCGACACAATTCTAATCTTTTTGGCTCTATACACCACCACAATGGATTTGAAATGAAACAAACAAGATGTGCTTTAACTGCAGACTTTCAGCTTTAATTTGAGGGTATTTACATCCAAATCAGGTGAACGGTGTAGGATTTACAACAGTTTGTATATGTGCCTCCCACTTTTTAAGGGACCAAAAGTAATGGGACAATTGGCTGCTCAGCTGTTCCATGGCCAGGTGTGTGGTATTCCCTCATTATCCCATTTACAAGGAGCAGATAAAAGGTCCAGAGTTCATATCAAGTGTGCTATTTGCATTTGGAATCTATTGCTGTCAACTCTCAATATGAGATCCATAGAGCTGTCACTATCAGTGAAGCAAGCCATCATTAGTCTAAAAAAAAACAAAACAAACCCATCAGAGAGATAGCAAAAACATTAGGTGTGGCCAAATCAACTGTTTGGAACATCCTTAAAAATAAGAACGCACCAGTGAGCTCAGCAACACCAAAAGACCCGGAAGACCACGGAAAACAACTGTGGTGGATGACCAAAGAATTATTTCCCTGGTGAAGAAAACACCCTTCACAACAGTTGGCCAGATCCAGAACACTCTCCAGGAGGTAGTTGTATGTGCGTCAAAGTCAACAATCAAGGGAAGACTTCACCAGAGTGAATACAGAGGGTTCACCATAAGATGTAAACCATTGGTGAGACTCAAAAACAGGAAGGCCAGATTAGAGTTTGCCAAACAACATCTAAAAAAGCCTTCACAGTTCTGGAACAACATCCGAAGGACAGATGAGACCAAGATCAACTTGTACCAGAGTGATGGGAAGAGAAGAGTATGGAGAAGGAAAGGAACTGCTCATGATCCAAAGCATACCACTTCATCAGTGTAGCATGGTGGTGGTAGTGTCATGGCGTGGGCATGTATGGCTGCCAATGGAACTGGTTCTCTTGTATTTATTGATGATGTGACTGCTGACAAAAGCAGCAGGATGAATTCTGAAATGTTTCAGGCAATATTATCTGCTCATATTCAGCAAAATGCTTCAGAACTGATTGAATGGCGCTTCACAGTGCAGATGGACAATGACCCGAAGCAGACGCAACCAAAGAGTTTTTTAAGGGAATAAAGGGGAATGTTATGCAATGGCCAAGTCAATCACCTGACCTGAATCCGATTGAGTATGCATTTTACTTGCTGAAGACAAAACTGAAGGGAAAATGCCCCAAGAACAACCAGGAACTGAAGACAGTTGCAGTAGAGGCCTGGCAGAGCATCACCAGGGATGAAACCCAGCTTCTGGTGATGTCTATGCGTTCCAGACTTTAGGCTGTAATTGACTGCAAAGGATTTGCAACCAAGTATTAAAAAGTGAAAGTTTGATGGATGATTGTTAATCTGTCCCATTACATTTGGTCCCTTAAAAAGTGGGAGGCACATATACTAACTGTTGTAATTCCTACACTGTTCACCTGATTTGGATGCAAATACCCTCAAATTAAAGATGAAAGTCTGCAGTTTAAGCACATCTTGTTCGTTTCATTTCAAATCCATTGTGGTGGTGTATAGAGCCAAAAGCATTAGAATTGTGTTGATATCCCAATATTTATGGACCTGACTGTATATGCTAAAGATGGGTTTCACCTAAATTTATTTTATTTTATTTTTATTTATTTCAGGTACTTATATAGCGCCGTCAATTTACGCAGCGCTTTACATATATATTATACATTCACATCAGTCCCTATACCCTCAAGGAGCTTACAATCTAAGGTCCCTAACTCACATTCATACCTATACTAGGGCCAATTTAGACAGAATCCAATTAACCTACCAGCATGTCTTTGGAGTGTGGAAGGAAACCGGAGTACCCGGAGGAAACCCACGCAGACACAGGGAGAACATGCAAACTCCAGGCAGGTAGTGTCATGGTCGGGATTCGAACCAGTGACCCTACTTACTGCTAGGTGAGAGTGCTACCCACTGCACCACTGTGCTGCCCTAAATGAAAGGGGTCTGCTGTGCTGGAGGAGAGGTTAATGGGAAGGCTGGAGGAGTATTTAAACTAGGATCGAAGGGGAGGGGGAATTTTAATATAATGGGGCAGACAGGTCAGACAGGGGTTAAACCCTAATGGTGGGTGGACTTGGGGAAGATAGGGGGAGGGCTATGGCAGGTGATAAGAAAGTTCTCATGTTACAAACAATAATTGGAAATGATAGTATTATTTGTACTCCAAAAAAAAAAAAGCAAAGCGTAAGTGCAAAATGCAACAATGAGTGTTTGTTCACCAATGGTAGAAGTCTGCGAAGCAAAATAGGATAGTTGGAAGTACGTTTTTGTTCTTGAAAAGAGCAATGATTTAATTGGTATTGCTAAATCTTAGCTTTATTCTTCACATGATTGGGCTTTTAATATTCCTGGCTATTCTCTGTTTTGGAGAGACATGATAAAACGTAAAGGTGGTGGTGTCTGTCTCATTGTGAGAGGTGATGTCAAAGTGAATGTGAAAGAAGACCTTGTTGATGGAGAGTGTGATGGTGCTGAATAGGGATGAGCTTCGAGTTCGAGTCGAACTCATGTTCGACTCGAACATTGGCTGTTCGCAAGTTCGCCGAACAGTGAACAATTTGGGGTGTTCGCGGCAAATTCGAATGCCGCGGAACACCCTTTAAAAGTCTATGGGAGAAATCAAAAGTGCTAATTTTAAAGGCTAATATGCAAGTTATTGTCATAAAAAGTGTTTGGGGACCTGGGTCCTGCCCCAGGGGACATGGATCAATGCAAAAAAAAAGTTTTAAAAACGGATGTTTTTTCAGGAGCAGTGATTTTAATAATGCTTAAAGTCAAACAATAAAAGTGTAATATCCCTTTAAATTTCGTACCTGGGGGGTGTCTATAGTATGCCTGTAAAGGGGCGCATGTTTCCTGTGTTTAGAACAGTCTGACAGCAAAATGACATTTTGAAGGAAAAAACTCATTTAAAACTACCGCGGCTATTGCATTGCCGACAATACACATAGAAGTTCATTGATAAAAACGGCATGGGAATTCCCCAAAGGGGAACCCCGAACCAAAATTTTTTTTAAAAAATGACGTAGGAGTCCCCCTAAATTCCATACCAGACCCTTCAGGTCTGATATGGATATTAAGGGGAACCCCGGCCAAAATTTTTTTTAAAAAATGACGTGGGGTTCCCCCTAAATTCCATACCAGACCCTTCAGGTTTGGTATGGATTTTAAGGGGAACCCCGCGCCAAAAAAAAAAAAAAACGGCGTGGGGTCCCCCCAAAAATCCATACCAGACCCTTATCCGAGCACGCAACCTGGCAGGCCGCAGGAAAAGAGGGGGGGGACGAGAGTGCAGCCCCCCCCTCCTGAACCGTACCAGGCCACATGCCCTCAACATTGGGAGGGTGCTTTGGGGTAGCCCCCCAAAATACCTTGTCCCCATGTTGATGAGGACAAGGGCCTCATCCCCACAACCCTGGCCGGTGGTTGTGGGGGTCTGCGGGCGGGGGGATCCCGGCCCCCCCTGTGTGAAATTGTACCCCTACCATTTCACTAAAAAACTGTCAAAAATGTTAAAAATGACAAGAGACAGTTTTTGACAATTCCTTTATGTAAATACTTCTTCTTTCTTCTATCTTCCTTCATCTTCTGGTTCTTCTGGTTCTTCTGGTTCTTCTGGTTCTTCCTCCGGCGTTCTCGTCCAGCATCTCCTCCGCGGCGTCTTCTATCTTCTTCTCCTCGGGCCGCTCCGCACCCATGGCATGGGGGGAGGCTCCCGCTCTTCTCTTCATCTTCTTCATCTTCTTCTCTTCTTCTCTTCTTCTTTTCTTCTCTTCTTCTCTTCTTCTCTTCTTCATTTTCTTCTCCGGGCCGCTCCGCACCCATGCTGGCATGGAGGGAGGCTCCCGCTGTGTGACGGCGCTCCTCGTCTGTCAGTTCTTAAATAACGGGGGGCGGGGCCACCCGGTGACCCCGCCCCCCTCTGGCGCACGGTGACTTGACGGGACTTCCCTGTGACGTCACGGGGAATGCCACAGGGAAGTCCCGTGGCAATAGCCGCGGGTAGTTTTAAATGGCTTTTTTCCTTCAAAATGTCATTTTGCTGTCAGACTGTTCTAAACACAGGAAACATGCGCCCCTTTACAGGCATACTATAGACACCCCCCAGGTACAAAATTTAAAGGGATATTACACTTTTATTGTTTGACTTTAAGCATTATTAAAATCACTGCTCCTGAAAAAATGTCAGTTTTTAAAAAAAATTTTTGCATTGATCCATGTCCCCTGGGGCAGGACCCAGGTCCCCAAACACTTTTTATGACAATAACTTGCATATTAGCCTTTAAAATTAGCACTTTTGATTATTCATGTTCGTGTCCCATAGACTTTAACGGTGTTCGCGTGTTCGATATGGGTGTACATGCTTAATTGGAGTTTGTTACAGGCCACCCAGTGTTAATGAGAAGGTGTAGATTCAGCTCTTTGCACAGATAGATAGGGCTGCAAGAGCTACTTGAGTAACTACTTTAACTAATTGACTAATGGCACTGCTGGAACAATTAAATGACAGAAATGTATAAACCTATTACAAGACAACTTTATAGTACATTTTATAGATGCCCCAAATAGAAATGATGCTCTGCTGGACCTGGTAATCTTAAACCATGCAGAGTGTATTACTAATGTTCATATAAAAGAATATCTGGATAACATTGACCACAACATGATTTAATTTATTGTCACCTGTAAGCAATAAGCACATACAGGAAAGATTAAAAAAAATTAACCACTTGCCAACCGTATAACTTAGATATACGGCAGCAAAGTGACACGGCTGCACCGAATCATGTACCTAGTACGTATTCTGGCACTTCTGGGGTCTGGGGCATGCATGCACACCAGCGGGGGCCCACTCCCACTGTGATTATACACAGCGGGAGCTGATCGGCAGGTATTGCAGACTCAATGTCCGCCGGCACCCACCATTCCTTCGGTACAGAGAAAGAATGGTGGTCTACCTATGTAAACAAGGCAGATCGCCGTTCTGTCAGTACAGAAGGCATGGATTCTGTGTTCCTACAAAGCAGGGACATGGATCCATGATTTCCCCTAGTACAAGCAGCTCCCCCACAGTAAGAAAACACCAGCTAGGCACACAGCTAACATTTAGACAGCATATAGGTAAACAAAGCACCAGGACAAGATGGCAAAATCCCACATGTCTCAAAAGATTTAAGTTATTTCAAAGCTATTGTTTCTCATTTTTAGGGAATCTTTAATGACTGGAAAAGTACCACTAGATTGGTGTAAATGCTAAAAGATTAAAGTCTTTACCAAATACCTACAGACCAGTTAGTTTAACTTCTTTAGCTGGGAAGATACTGGCGAGTTTAACCACTTGCCCACTGGGCACTTAAACCCCCTTCCTAACTAGACCATTTTTTAGCTTTCAGTGCTCTCACATTTTGAATGACAATTACTCAGTCATGCAACATTGTACCCATATAAAATTGTTGTCCTTTTTTTCACACAAATTGAGCTTACGTTTGGTGGTATTTGATCACCTCTGGGTTTTTTTTTTTGCGCTCCAAGTTAAAAAAGACCGAAAATGTTGTGAAAATTAATTTTTCTTTGTTTCTGTAAAATTTAGCAAATTATTAGGTTTTCCTCATAAATTTTGGTCAAAATTTATACTGCTAAATATCTTTGGTAAAAATAGCCCAAATCAGTGTAAATTATTTGCTCTGTGTGAAAGTTATAAAGTCTAAAAGCTGTGGTGCCAATTATTGGAATTTGATCACACCTGATTACACCTGATGTGCTAATTTCTTGAGACCCTAACAAGCCAGGGAAGTACAAATACCCCCAAATGACTCAATTTTAGAAAGTATGCAGTCCAAGGTATTCAGTAAGAGGAATGGTGAGTTTTTTGAAGTTGTAATTTTTTCCCACAATTCTTTGCAAAATGAAGATTTTTTCTTTTTTTTTCACAAAACTGTCATCTTAATGGGTTATTTCTCTCACACAGCATATGCATATCACAAATTACACCCCAAAACACATTCTGCTGCTCCTCCTGAGTAGACAAAATATATCTCCCATGGGACTTTGTTGCAGCAATAGAACACAATTACACATTGGTGTATAAAATGTAAATTTTACCTTAAATTAATTAATATTCAATTAGCAGACCTCCAGCTGTTGCAGAACTACAAGTCCCATGAGGCATTGTAAGACTCTGACAGCCACAAGCATGACACCCAGAGGCAGAGGCATGATGGGACTTGTAGTTTTGCAACAGCTGGAGGTCCACTTATTGCATATCCCTGGCAAAGAATGTCCTCTGGGCCCTACCAGATGAGGAATATGTTGTCTATGTACCGTTGCCATGTAGAAACATGTTGCTTTTGTCACCTTTATTCTTAAACATTTTTTGTCCCAGTTTTAAGATTTTCTAATTGTCAATTTTTTGAATAATATCTAATAAATCTTGCTGATATTTGATATTGTTAGTATTTATGTGATCTCAGGTTCATGGCTCATTTGGTGCGGCTGCTCGGTGGCTCCTTTGGGCTCTTGGGTCCTTCTGTGCAGATGGGGGGGGATTGGTGTTCTATCCAATGGATAAGCTCTCCCCCTTCTTGCCTTTCTGCCTGCTTGATGCTGTCAACCCATTCTGGATGTGAGTATGAAAAAGCCCTTATTTTTTGAAACTTTGAATGTCCCTCTACAGCTCTTCTTTTTCTTGTTCAACCATAGGGCTTTATAGGAGATTGCTCTCCTTTTGCTGTGGTTATCTACCATCTAGCTCTAATATTTTGTGGCCTGTTATTAAATGTAATACAAATTTAATTATGCATTTTCTTTTGCTTGATGTATGCAGGATTGCTTCCACTTCCTTATCCCCTGATGAAGACTTTATATAAGTTGAAATGCATTGGGTTGACTTGGTGGATATGCAATTTATTTTAATAATTTCACGTATCCCTGCAGTATATGTATATTGTAGGAATGGTATAAGATCAGGACGTGAAGTGTCTAGACCAGCTAATTTTAAACCTGTTGTTCAATAAAAGTTTTTTTTACATTTTATACACCAATTTATAATTGTGTGATTTCTATTGCTGCAACAAAGTCCCATAAGAGATATCTTTTGTCTAGTGTATCAGGGATGGTGCAGACTTGTTCCCATGATATAATTGTTACTCTCTGTTTTCTCCCCCTGAGTATGGCGATACCACATGTGTGAGACTTTTACACAGCCTGGCCACATACAGAGGCCCAACATGCAGGGAGAACCGTCAGGTATTCTAGGAACATAAATTACACATCTAATTACTAGACTACCTCTTATGCCCTGTACACACGGTCGGACTTTGTTCGGACATTCTGACAACAAAATCCTCGGATTTTTTCCGACGGATGTTGGCTCAAACTTGTTTTGCCTACACACGGTCGCACAAAGTTGTCGGAATTTCCGATCGCCAAGAACACGGTGACGTCAAGCACGTATGACGAGACTAGAAAAGGCCAGTTCAGAACCAAGCGAGGCACCCTTTGGGCTCCTTTTGCTAATCTCGTGTTAGTAAAAGTTTGGTGAGAGACGATTCGCGCTTTTTCAGACTCGTGGCTTTCAGATCGTTTTCTGCCGTTCAGTTTGTGCTTGTGGGTTTGTATCTGCTCTTCAGTGCGTGCAGTCAGTTCGTATTGGAGTTTTCTGTGCGATCTTGTCCACTCGTTGCTGTTTTTCAGGTCGCTCTTCACAGGCCTTGCTGTTCTTCAGTGCGTTCTGTTACTTCGTTCTGAGCAGCCGACCGTTTTCTAGCCATGTTGCGTATGCGTACTCCTCGTAGAGTTCGTGCTGTGCGGGGGCTTGGTGTTGGGGTCCTGACCTTGACACAAGTCCAGTCCATGAACAGGGTGGGGAGGAGTTCATGGACCAAGAATTGGTTGCTTCAGCGTGACCAGTTCTGTCATATGCCTTTGCTCCGTGAGATCCGTGAGAATAATCCTGATGATTTCAGGAACTTTCTCAGGATGACGGACCCCGTATTTCACCGTTTGTTGGCTTCGCTGACCCCCTATATCAGCAGGCAGGATACCTGCATGAGGCAAGCCATCACTCCGGAGCAGAGGTTGGTCACTACCTTGCGGTATTTGGCCACAGGGAGAAGCCTGCAGGTCCTCAAGTTCTCGACAGGCATCTCCCCCCAGGCTCTGGGGATCATTATCCCAGAGACCTGTTCTGCCATCATCCAGGTCCTACAGAAGGAGTATATAAAGGTAAGATTTTTATCCTTTTATATCACATTTTATTGTATTGAATGTTTGATAATATATTGTATTTCTTTCCTCATTCCCTAATTACCATGATTGTATTATGCTGTGAATGTCCCCTTTGTCTTCATGCATGCTGGATTTTTATGTAATTATTATTTTAGGTCCTTCATACATATTTGCCCTTCAATAACCTCCCCAGCATGGTGTCTCCTGCCCTATATTCACCTCATGTAGTTACTTAACAATGTATTTTATCAGCTCCATAGTAGTGCTTTACCCCAAACACCCCCTAAAATGTTTTGAAATGTTATTTTTGATTTAAATTCAGACAGAGGGCCAGAGGCTTTTTTTTGTGGTGTCCCCAAATTTTTTGTAACCCTCCCTCCCCCAACTGCTAAGTCAGCTGATCCCAATTCTCTATCCTCAATCATCTATCTGCTGACTTTGCCAAACCCATACACACTATACCCACCTCTTTAGTGCTCAGATTTATGGATGAATTCCCCAAAGCATGTAGTGCAAGGGCCTGCCTGTATACTTTCCAATGGTACTGTTTAAAGTTCTTGTATCCTATTATGATCTTGATAGGTAATAGCAGAATGTCCAAATGTGCTCAAATGTGTACAGTGTGTATTTATATCTTTGTATTATGACACTTCTTACCTGTCCAGTGGGCTGCCAATAGTGTAACTAAGGAGGGGCTGTTCCAAGTAACACCCTGTATTTAGGCATTCATCTCTCAATGAAGTGAAGAGAGTTACCTGTCCAAGAGTTCCCCCCCCCTATAATGTTAGAAATGGCCCATGAGATGGGGGGGGGGGGGGGAATATGATAGGTGTACCTTATACTTTGTTGTTGTTAAATTCCCCTTAATAAATGCTATCTGGAGGTTGACCCATAATGTTTGTGTCTAATCTGCTTGCCAGGTTTCTGTGAAAAAATAGTAATGTTTATTGTTTTTTCCTCAACAGTTTCCTTCCACGCCACAGGAATGGCAGACTGTGGCCTCCCACTTTGCCCAGCGGTGGGACTTTCCTAACTGCGGAGGGGCAATTGATGGGAAACACGTCCACATCGTCCCACCACCCAACTCGGGGTCGTACTATTATAATTACAAGGGGTTTAATAGTATAGTGATGTTGGCGGTGGTGTCGGCCAATTACGACTTCTTGTATGTGGACGTGGGGAAGAATGGCCGGATGTCCGATGGTGGAGTGATCGCCCAGACGGAGTTCTACAGGCGTCTCCAGAATGGCAGCTTGGACTTGCCACCTCCAGAGGACAATGTTGAAGGTCTCCCATTTGTGTTCGTTGCTGATGAAGCATTTGCACTGGGGGACCACCTGATGCGGCCATTCCCGATGAGGACCCTCACCCCGGAACAGAGGGTTTTTAATTACCGGCTGGCCAGAGCCCGAAGAGTGGTGGAGAACACATTTGGAATCCTGGCCAGCCGGTTCAGATTATTTATGACACCCATCCATATGGCGGAGTATAAACTGAACCATATAATACTTGCCTGCGGTGTTCTCCATAATTTTCTACGAAAACATTCAACCAACTATGCTGGCTCAGTTGGGCCTGAGGCCGGAATCCCAAATACATCAACAATGACGGCACTTGAAAGCGGCCGTCCTGGCTTGCCCTCCCTGAATGCCTGTGATGTCCGGTTACGATACCTGGAGTTCTTTGCGGGTAGGGGGGCTATCAATATGCCAGACAATATGTGACACCTTTTTCAAATAAAAAACAACCAAAAGAAATTCTTGGTGGACATTTACTGCTTGTGTTTGTTTTAGCTGACCCTGACAGAAATGTGTTGAGTGCAGAAAATGTCGTGATTGGGTAACCTTATAAAAAACAGTGTTGGCTGGTACTTCCTAAATGCAAAAACACATTTCACTACAAGTGCACTTGCAACTGCACTGAACCTGCACTTGTAGTGCAAAGAGGATTTGCCCTTAGGAAATAACCCCCATTTGTGCATAAAACAACAATTACATCACCCCAAAAGTGTTGTAGTGTTGAGACAATAATCCACACATTCTTGAGTAAGGCACTTTTTTATACCTGCACAATCACATGCGCATTTACGAAAGGTTTTTAAAACAAACCAACATGTTTGTTGTATAACAATGTTTGCAGTAGCATTATGAAAAATCAAAATATCCATTTCAGATAAAACAGGCCTGTGTAAAACCAACAAGAAAGCCAAAAAACTTGAACTTACAAAGTTCACATTAGGTAAAACCTGAAGGCTATATCAGACATCAGTATTTAGGAACTGGGTTTGATATAGCGTTCAGATGGGGGGAAATCACCCCTGGAAAAGACAAATTTGGAAGATGCACACCAATTTACAAATGTCCACATGTGCTGTCTGCCATCATGGGGGATCAAGGGACGTGTTTGGGGGGAGCAAGCCCTTCCTCAACGCTACTTTATAATTGAGGAAGGGGTTGCCCCCCCAAAACGCGTCCATTGATCTCCTGTGATGGCAGATAGCACATGTTGGCACACTGTGTGCATCCTCCAAATTTGGCTTTTCTAAACATTGAAAAAAGTTTGGTACGATAAAACAGGTGATTTTGTGGGGTTTAAATTCGCCCCAAAACATCAATGATGTTATTATTTTTTTTAATAACATCACTGATTTGTTGCTGGATGTTTTGCAATTGGAGATTACACCCCATGATCTCCCCGATCAGTATCTGGGCACTTTCAGATGTAAAGCGTTCTGGATCCCTCACATCATGATCACCTAAAAAGAGATAAAGAACAAAAAAAAAGGTCTCAAAAATCTGCCACCAGCCATCTCTTTTACCTGAGTCTGTGGTCGCAGACACTCACCTGTTGTGGTGCCAATCTCCACTACGTCTTCTTCTTCCTCCTGCTCTTCTTCTTGGGTTGGTATTTCCCCTTCTTCCAGAGAGGGGGGGTCTCTGGTCTCCTGGGATGAGGGGTGTCCGAGTCTTTTCTCCCCTATCTAAAACAAAAATGGTATACTTAGCACACAGATATTTGATGGCAGAACTATAGAAATAGGAAACATTGCTTGGAAGTGGGGTACAATTGTCTATTTTAGCTGAGTTCCAAGATGTATATTTTTTATTGCCCTTTGTCAAGCTGCAATACTTTACCTGTTTGGTACAAGCTTCACAGATGGAGACCCCCCTATAGTATACACTGGAGCACCTGTGTGACCCCCTAATAAAAATGGTGTTCTTGTGTCCCACACTAGTGCTCCAGTGTCCAGATGTGAAAACAGCTGCTCAGTGTCCTCTCCTTACACACAAACTAGTTTGCATTTCATTCTAGTAACAAATCCATCTACACAAACAAATATTTGGCATCCAAGTAGGCCCCCAAAAATGTGTGAAAATGCATATGGCCTAAACAATGGTGTTCTAGAGGCCGAAAGAAAAATGTTTGATACGAACGAATAATGTGCCCATGAACATTAAAGTTGACCTTTGGAAACGTTACAACTAATCAAAGCATATGGAGCAGAACGAACGTAATAAAGACAGAAAGAATAGGAACACAGCACAACTACTTACTTTTTTGCAGCACTCTCCGGATCTTTCGGTACTGCTCTGGCTCTCTCAACTTCAGGTCCGACCACCGCTTCCTGAGCTGATCTTTAGACCTTCGTACCCCGAAATTCCGCTCTAGACTCCTGACCACTTTCGCCATGATTTTGGCCTTTCGGATATTGGGGTTGGGGTAAGGCCCATATTTTCCGTCATAGTCGGACTTCCTCATGATGTCGACCATCTCCAACATCTCCCCAAACGACATATTTGTGGCCTTAAAACGTCTCCTTCTGGATCGGGACGTGCCTGGATCCGCCCTTTCCTCCTCCTCCTCGTTGCTACAATTAGCCCGCACCTGCTGTATGTCCGCCATCATGCTCTTCCCCCACTGCGCCGAAAGAAAAGGGGCGGGGAATACACTAGAAAGAACGTCAGGGGCGGGCGGAGTTACACGCATGCGCAGTGTACATAAAGCGTAACACGCGTGCGTATTACGTACGATCTATGAGCGGAGGAAGGAGCATTGAACGCGGCGATCGTAAGAACGAAGGTAAGAGACAAACTTGGGCCTATACTGCTTCTATAGATTGAGGCCTATATTGTTACAAGATTAGGAGAGTTTGGTGTGGCATTAGGCTTTGTCTTGTGTTGTGTCTTGCAGTGAACATGGATATGGTACTGAAAGATCAGGACTTCATTTCAGTCTTCATAGAGATGCTAAGGGAGCTGCCCTGTCTGTGGGAGATTAAACACCCCCATTACAAGAACCAAGCAAAGAGGAAGGCAGCACTGGAGCAATTGTGTGAAATTGTGAAGCAGGTGATCCCCACGGCAGACATCACTTTTTTAAAGATTTTCATTGGTGGCCTGAGGAGCACATATCTGAGGGAGCGCAATAAAGTCCTGGATTCACAGAGATCCGGAGCAGCAGGTGACATCTATGTCCCCAGGATGTTGTACTACGACAGGCTGCACTTTCTGGCAGGCCAGACTGAACCCAGGTCATCACTCTCCAGTCTTCCTTCCACGCTTCCTTACCCCCCGGCTGAGGCTTCTGACGCCCAACCTGGGCCTTCCAGGCCACCTGTGGAGGAGCCCAGATTGAGCCAGGTATAGCATTCCTCTAAATATTTCTGCTTGTCCAATCAATGATGTTAACTAGATGTTAGTTGGGAGTACTAATTTATGATTGTGATTGATGATGCAAAAACTAAAACCATGTCCCTTTTTCATACACAGGGAAGTCTCAGCCAGGAGGTGGCCGGGCCGAGCCTGCTGGCTGATCTGCAGGTCCCTCCACCCCCCCTGGAAACAGAAAGTGGCAGTAGGAGGAGTACCCTAGAGGAGGCTGCTATCAGATTTTTTTGTAGGGCTACAGAGGTCCTGGGTGCACCCCACACCAGGCAGGAGAACATTGCTGCATTCATAGCCTATAAAATGCAGAGGATGGAGGAGGGCCAAAAAGCCATGTGTGAGGCCCTCATATCAGAGGCTCTGGCGAAAGGTGTGAGGGGCCAAATTACACCTCACACACAGCTTTGGGATGGTCCTCCTCCTCCTGCAGGTCCTACTCCTCCTCCAGGTCCTACTCCTCCTCCTGCCACATCTCCAACTGCACAGCCACAGCCCGGAAGGAAGTGTGAAAGGAAGACCAGACAGTGAGGACCCTGGATCCAGTCTGATCGGCCAAAAGATGCAGCCTCTTGTGGTACCACAGCCTGGGGACACTGATGTCATCTGCTGCTATCCGGATCTCTGTGAATCCCGGACCAGACTGCCCTCCCTTACATATGGACTCCTCAGGCCACCAATTTTGAGGTTTAAGAATTGATGTCTGCCGTGGGGGTCCCAGGCTTCACTAATTTCTCCTGTTGATCCAGTGTTGCCTTCCTCTTTGTTTGGTTCTGAGCCCTTAATAAAGGATTTTTGTTTTGAATTATACTCTCCTATGTGTTTTACTTCAAAAATGACAGTTTGTTTGTGAGGATTCAGGTACATTTCTAATATACAATGTGAAATGAACAAGGGACACCAACAACAAAAAATCTCATGGAGATTAAATAATAAAAGATATCAATGGTGTTGGGGTAACTTGGCACACAAAACACACACAAAAATATTCTGGAGTAAAAATAAAAATAACATTGAACAAAGATCAGCCTTGGAAAAAATCCAAACATTAAAGAAAAAAAAAGGCTTAAAAACAAAAAAAAAAAACATAAAAAATATAAAACTGTCAGATGTGACAACTAATAACAATATATTGAGGGAATCCCACTAAAAAAACACAAATAAAACTTTGTGAGAAGTGTGTGTGAATATGAGCAGCAAAACTACTTAATTCTTGTCACATTATAAAGAAGAAGAGAGTGCGCTGTATTAAACCATTTTTTACATTGCAGCGTGACGAAAGTGCTGTATCCATTGCGAACGCTAAGTTTACCAGAACGAGCTGTCCCGTGTCGGAATTTCTTCTGAGCATGCGTGGCACTTTGTGCGTCGGAACAGGCCACACACGATCGGAATTGACGCGATCGGATTTTGTTGTCGGAAAATTTTATCTCCTGCTGTCCAACTTTGTGTGTCGGAAAATCCGATGGAAAATGTCCGATGGCACCCACACACGGTCGGAATTTCCGACAACACGCTCCGATCGGACAATGTCCATCGGAAAATCCGACCGTGTGTACGGGGCATTACACTTTTGAAGGTCCTGGAGCACAAGGATGATGGAAACGCCCCAAAAATTACCCCATTTTAGAATGTAAACACCCCAAATTATATTCTATGAGGCATTATGAGTCTTTTGAACATGTCATTTTTTTCCACAAGTTTTTGGAAAATGTGAAAAGAAAATGAAAATGCATTTTTTTTTAACACAAACTTGTACATGTATAAGATATTTCTAACACATAGCATGTACATAGCAAAAATGACACTCCAAAATATATTCTGCTACCACATGTGTGAGACTTTTCCACAGCCTGGCCACATACAGAGGCCCAACATGCAGGGAGCACTGTCAGGTGTTCTAATGGAATACATTTTAAATCTAATTTGACTACCTATTACACTTTTGTGAGGCACTGATGGGCACTGTAGTGGCACCGATGGGCACTGTAGTGGCATGGATGTGGCAGGGATGAGAACTGATATGGCACGGATGAGAACTGATGTGGCATGGATGAGCACTGATGTGGCATGGATTTGGCACGGGTGAGAACAGATGTGGCACAGATGAGTGCTGATGTGACTTTTTTTATACAGCCAGGTGGTAACAGAGGTAAGGGGTGTGTAAGATAATGGAAAGCTGTTTTATTTCTGCAAAAGAAGTATATTATTGGTGTATTGGTATTTAGGGGAACTGGAATTTAGAAAAAAAAAGATGAACTTATCCTTTAAATATGCTCTTAGTAGGTTACTATTTACATAATTGCAAAAAATATTTTGTAATTGTAGGGAATATAAGAAAACTGCCTATGTACTTTTTAAATATTGTACAGCATATGAAAGTGCATATAGCTGTTAATAAATTTGAGAAGTATCTCAATTATTTATGCTCATTTATTGCACAAGAACATTATAGCTTTGGGGGAATCTCTAAATTATCTATGCTTTTTTTAATTTATAATAATAATAATAATAGTAAAAATATATGGCTTATGTGTTAATAATACATAACAAAAAGCATATATATGTATATCCAAAACTGGTTTAGAGGCACCCTTGGGTCTTGCAGGACTCTGCAAGAACTGTGAGTGCCTCTAAACCAGTTTTGGATTTATATGGATTTCTTTGTGGGTGAGCACCTTGACATTTACTTCAAGCATAGAGTGCCATGGCTACCCTTGGAACATATACATATATATATATATATATATATATATATATATATATATATATATATATATATATATATATACATATATACATGTATGTATGTATGTATGTATGTATGTATATATATATATATATATATATATATATATATATATATATGTACAGTATATACACACACATACACACACAGTATCTCACAAGAGTGAGTACACCCCTTACATTTTTGTGAGAATTTTATTTTCCTGGTTACCTCATGTCAGCACACCATGGGTTAATCCTCCGTAGGTAACCCCAAGGACCACCTCCAATAGATAGAATAAAAGACCCACCCTGCTAATCCCTGGTGTTCTTCATTTTTGGTCTCTCCAGGCCACCTGCCAAAGGTTTCCAGATCGGATGGATGTCGGTGAGAAGTATCCCCCCTACCGCACCTCCTCCCAGGTTCTCTGCCTCTCCTGGGTTGGAAGACCCTGTGTGTGGGTGGTACATCCCCCATAAGCCAGGGTACCATTGTGCTTGGGTCGCTGGCATTGTTGCTTAGATAGCAATTATTTACTGATGCTGTGCTTTTCAGGAAAGCTGTGGCTGCACTCCTTGTTTTTCTCCCATACTCTGTCTCCTTAGCAGCATGTCGGGCTCTCTCTCTCTCTTCCTTATCCTGTTTGGAGGGTGGTTCCCCTCCAATCACCTGGCAACTGATTAAACAAAAGGCAGAGAGTCAGATGGCCTGAGCGGCCATGCTTACTGACCTGGCTGTGAACCTAGCAAGACGCTGGTTGCACCCTGCTCCCTTCCCTCACTGTAAGCTGCTTAAAGGGGGACAAGACACAGGTGGTTCAGACCTCAACCAACCACACGTATGAACGTGTTTGGATGAAATTTGAACGCAAGCACTTTTCTCCTTCTTGGCCAAACATACTGGATTTCCTGCAGTCCGCCCTAGATAAAGGGTTAGCATATAGCTCGATTAGGGTGCAGGTCTCTGCCCTATCATCTCTTACCAGGCATAGGTGGGATGAAGATCCTCTAATCAGGCGTTTTCTGCAGGCTGCAATTCGCATTAAACCACCAAAGAAATGCCTTATACCTTCCTGGGATCTCAGCTTGGTCCTCAGGTCACTTACACAACCTCCATTTATACCTCCTGACCTTAAAGATGTGTGCATTTACATACACGTGTATGTGTTTTTGGTCGCCATAGTCTCAGCAAGGAGAGTTTCAAAATTGGTGGCTCTGTCCTGCAAAGAACCTTACTGTGTGATCCTTCTACAAAAAGCCATTCTCCGACCTCCTCCAAGTCTGAGGTCTAAGGTCGCATATAGCTTCCATGAGAATTGGGAGGCAATCCTCCCAAGTTTTGACCAAATACCTTCATCTGCACTAACAGAGGATTTCCACTCACTGGATCTGGTGAGCCTTCTGGCCATGTATCTAAAATGATCTGCTCCTATTAGGAAGGTGAATAACCTTTTTATCCTCCTTGTGGGTGCCAAAAGTGGTGAGGTGGCAATGTCAAGAATAATCTCTTCCTGGGTATCAAGGGTCATCACCCTAGCCTACAAGAACCAAGGTCTGGCTCCTCCAGAAGAGACTCATGATCATTCAACGTGAGGAATGGCAGCCTCCTGGTCAGCATACACTAAAGTTCAGCTAGAAGACATCTGTAGGACTGCCAGTTGCAGTTCCTGCACAACCTTTGCGTGCCGCTATAGCCTGGATATTCAGGCCACAGCATCCGCAAAGTTTGGGACAGCGGTGGTCTCGGTAGCCTTACAAGAGAAATAAAATTTGTTTTTCCTTATTATACAGCATATCTTGGCTAAGTGTCCTTTTGTTTTTTCCCGCCCTTCTTCTTTATTTCTAGTTAAATTCCATGGTGTGCTGAAGTGAGGTAACCAGGAATATGGAAAATTGTTATCAAATACTTACCATAATTTTCCTTTCCTGGTGTACCCTCACGTCAGCACAACTTTCCCGCCCTGGTGGCCTATCGCTGTCTAGTTAAAGAACACCGGGGATTAGGAGGGTGGGTCTTTTATTCTATCTATTGGAGGTGGTCCTTGGGGTTACCTACGGAGGATTAACCTAAACTACTAAATTAGTGAGTGTACAGCTTGTATAACAATGTCAATTTGTTGTCCCCTCAAAATAACTCAACACACAGCCATTAATTTCTAAACCACTGGCAACAAAAGTGACTACACCCCTATATGAAAATGTTCAAATTGGGCCCAATTAGCCATTTTCCCTCCCCGATGTCATGTGACTTGTTAATGCTACAAAGTCTCAGGTGTGAATAGGGAGCAGGTGTGTTAAATTTGGTGTTATCGCTCTCACTCTCTCATACTGGTCACTGGAAGTTCAACATGGCACCTCATGGCAAAGAACTCTCTGAGGATCTGAAAAAAGAATTTTTGCTCTACATAAAGATGGCCTAGGCTATAGGAAGATTTAGTCCAATATGCAGCGCTTATTAAAAATAAAAGTTCATTCATTGAAGCTGGAGAATATACGATAATAGGGAGAGCCTTCCACCACTGATAAGGAGAGCCTTTCACCGCTTCCAATATGTGAGGAAAGAAACACACAACACCCAGGTGTATCAAATCTGCTTACCAGATGACAATTGGAGATGAGCATTATATCATAAAACCTTTAGAACATAGGTGTCATGCTCCAGCAGATGTAATATATCCTCTCAAAAACCAATCTGTATGGTCAATCGATTAAAGTGGCCTCACAGGGTAGTAGCAGGAGCAGTCAAACTTCAAGCATCAGCAATCCAGCATTAAATATGACATGCAAAGCAAAAGCAAAGCAAACAAAATAGTGAAGCCCATAAGGTAAAAGCACAAAATTCATTTTAGTACACTTACAGTCATGAAGTCATATTCAGGCATCCAAATAAATATGTAGAACGGTCAACAGCGTGCTTGCATCAGCTAGCCTGACACGTTTCATCCAAAGGGATATCATCAGAGGCGTGAAACTGAGCTGCAGCATGGTGGCCAGGACAATACAGCAGTTTAACAGGACAGGTTCCACTCAGAACAGGTCTCGCCATGGTCGACCAAAGAAGTTGAGTGCATGTACTCAGCATCATATCTAGAGGTTGTCTTTGGGAAATAGACGTATGAGTGCTGCCAGCATTGCTGCAGAGCCTGAAGTGGTGGGGGGTCAGCCTGTCAGTGCTCATACATCGCACACTGCATCAAATTGGTCTGCATGGCTGTCATCCCAGAAGGAAGCCTCTTCTAAAGATGATGCACAAGAAAGCTTGCAAACAGTTTGCTGAAGACAAACAGACTAAGGACATAGATTACTGGAACCATGTTCTGTGGTCTGATGAGACCAAGATAAACTTATTTGGTTCAGATGGTGTCAAGCGTGTGTGGCAGCAACCAGGTGAGGAGTACAAAGACAAGTGTGTCTTGCCTACAGTCAGGCATGGTGGTGGGAGTGTCATGGTCTGGGGCTGCATAAATGCTGCCGGCACTGGGGAGCTACAATTTATTCTGGGGACCATGAATGCCAACATGTACTGTGACATACTGACGCAGAGCATGATCATCTCCCATCAGAGACTGGGCCGCAGGGCAGTATTCCAACATGATAACGACCCCAAACACACCTCAAAGATGACCACTGCCTTGCTAAAGAAGCTGAGGGTAAAGGTTATGGACTTGCCAAGCATGTCTCCATTGAGACATCTGCGGGGCATCCTCCAAGGGAAGGTGGAGAAGTGCAAGGTCTTTAACATCCACCAGCTCCGTGATGTCATCATGGAGGAGTGGAAGAGGACTTCAGTAGCAACCTGTAAAGCTCTGGTGAACTCCATGCCCAAGAGGGTTAAGACAGTGCTGGAAAATAATGGTGGCCACACAAAATATTGACACTTTGGGCCCAATTTAGACATTTTCACTTGTGTACTCACTTTTGTTGCCAGTGGTTTAGACATTAATGGTTGTGTGTTATTTTGAGGGGACAGCAAATTTACACTGTTAATCCCCGTGGAAATTTGGCCAGCAAAAGACAGTTGAGAGCTTTTGGTCAGAAAATGCGACCATGTGTATGCTCCATCGGACTTTTGCTGGCTGAATTCCAGCCAGCAAAAGATTGAGAGCATGTTCTCAATTTTTCGGTTGGAAAAAGTTCCGATCTGAAACTCCGATCGTCTATACAAATTCCGACGCGCAAAATTCCTACGCATGCTCGAAAACTATTCGACGAATGCTCGGAAGCATTGAACTTAATTTTCTTGGCTCATTGTAGAGTTGTACGTCACCACGTTCTTGACGGTCGAAAGTTCAGTGAACTTCCTGTGACCGTGTGTATGCAAGCCAAGCTTGAGCGGAATTCCGTCAGAAAAGAGATTTTTCCAATGGAAATTCAGCTCGTGAGTATGCGGCATTATACAAGCTGTACACTCACTACTTTACATTGTAGCAAAGTGTCTCATTTCTTCAGTGTTGTCACATGAAAAGATATAACAAAATATTTAAATATTTACAAAAATGTAAGGGGTGTACTCACTTTTGTGATATATATATATTAGTGTGTGTATGTAGAATAGATAGTAAAACAGCTGCCTAAATATAATAGAACCTGTCTAAACTTCTGGCCCAGGTTATACTAACTGAATTTCTGCACATGATTAATGTGTTGGAACACTCGATTTGGTAAATAACAAGGTGGCCAAGTTGCCTCTCACAACTGTTGTCACTGATCTTTGCCCCATGCAAGTCGATTCTGTCAAATAAAAATGCCCATTTTCTGGGATAATAAGTAAGGGGGTGTAAAAAAAATAGCATGGGGGAGGGGTATAGTTACATAGTTACATAGTAGGTGAGGTCGAAAAAAGACACAAGTCCATCAAGTCCAACCTATGGGGTTGATTTACTAAAGGCAAATAGACTGTGCACTTTGCAAAGTGCAGTTACATTCTGCAAGTGCAGTTGCTCCAGGACTTAGTAAATGAGGTAACGCTTCACTTTTGAAAGATTACCCAATCACGTGCAAGGAAAATTAAAAAAAACAGCATTTTTGCTTGCAAATGATTGGATTATGGAAGTCAGCAGAGCTTCTGCTCATTTACTAAGCTCTGGAGCAAGTGCTCTTGCAGAGTGCAACTGCACTTTGCAAAATGCACAGTCTATTTGCCTTTAGTAAATCAACCCCTATGTGTCTGATTATATGTCAGTATTACCTTGTAGATCCCTGTATGTTGTGGTCGTTCAGGTGCTTATCTAATAGTTTCTTGAAACTATCGATGCCCCCCCACTGAGACCACCGCCTGTGGAAGGTAATTACACATCCTTGCCGCTCTTACAGTAAATAACCCTCTATGTAGTTTAAGGTTAAACCTCTTTTCTTCTAATTTTAATGAGTGGCCACGAGTCTTGTTAAACTCTCTTCTGCAAAAAAGTTTTATCCCTATTGTGGGGTCACCAGTACGGTATTTGTAAACTGAAATCATATCCCCCCTCAAGTCTCTTCTCCAGAGAGAATAAGTTCAGTACTCACAACCTTTCCTCATAACTAATATCCTCCAGACCCTTTATTAGCTTTGTTGCCCTTCTTTGTACTCGCTCCATTTCCAGTACATCCTTCCTGAGGATTGGTGCCCAGAACTGGACAGCATACTCTAGGTGTGGACGGACCAGAGTCTTGTAAAGTGGGAGAATTATCATCTTATCTCTGGAATTATTCCCCTTTTTAATGCATGCCAATATTCTGTTTGCTTTGTTAGCAGCAGCTTGGCATTGCATGCCATTGCTGAGCCTATAATCTACTAGGGCCCCCAGGTCCTTTCCATCCTAGATAGTCACTGACCTGGGGAACACGTACTGAATCAAAATAATTTTATTTATAAATTCCATTTGGCTGGAAGAAGTCTTTTTTAAGCACTTATAATACGCTAGGGGGTGCCTTAATCCTGCCTGTGAGAGGGTGAATCTCTGTGATGTATGAAAAATGGTGCAGCAGCACAAGGAAGAGTGTAAACAAAATTACATTTTATTGCATGCTTCAGTACTGTAGTACATCTTACAGCAAAAATACATACCAAAATGCTTGAGTCTGGTATGAACTTAGGGGTAGCACACACAAAAAGAAAAACTCAAATCCAAACAGGCCAAAAAAGATGGAGATGAGTGCACGCCCCTTTCTAAACCATACCAGGTTACATGCCCTCAACATGCTGGGGTACCTTGTCAGGGATAACCTCATATTGATGAGAACAAGGGCCTCTTCTCCACAACTCTAACCAGCTGTTGTGAGGGTTGCAGGTGGCGTGCTTATTTGAAACCATAGACGACCTTTAAAATCAAGGGGATCACCAAAAAATTCCCTTATTGCCTGCACACACAACTAATCCCAACAGTACTCATAGCTGAATATAGTTTCCTCAGCTGTCATAAGCCATATAAGGGAAGGGTTCAATCCAAACGTACACATGATCGGAATTTTGGTCGGAAAAAGGTATGATGGCTTTTCTGACGGGATTCGGTTTAAGCTTGTCTTGCATACACACGGTCACACCAAATTCCGACTGTCAAGAACGTGGTGACATACAACGGGACTAGAAAAAGGAAGTTCAATAGCCAGTGCGCCACCCTTTGGGCTCCTTCTGCTAATCTTGTGTTAGTAGAAGTTTGGTGAGAGACGATTCACGATTTTCAGCTTTTGTGCTTTTCAGTCCGTTACTGCTCTTCAGTTTGTGCTTGTGGGTTTGTATCTGGTTTTCATTGCATGTAGTAAGTCCGTATCTGTTTACCCAGCGCGTTCTTGTCCGCTCGTTTCTGATTTTCAGTTCGCTCTTCGCAGGCCTTGCTGTTCTTCAGTGCATTCTGTTAGTTTGTTCTGACCAGCCGACCGCTTTGAAGCCATGTTGCAGGTACGTGCTCATCGTAGAGTCCATGCTATGCGGGGGCTTGGTGTTTGGGTTCTTGCTTTGACCCAAGTCCAGTCCATGAACAGAATGGGGAGGAGTTCATGGACCAAGAATTGGTTACTCCAGCGTGACCAATTCTCTCATATGCCTTTGCTGCGGGAGATCCTCCTCCTCCTGCCACAAGTCCACCTCCAGAGCCACAGCCTCCAAGGAAGGCTACAGGGAAGGCTGCAGGGAAGGCTGCAGGGAAGCATGGAAGGAAGGCAGCAGGGAAGACAAGAAAGTGATGGCCTGGGTTCAGTCTGGTCTGACAGAAGATGTAACCTGTTGTAGTACCACAGCCTGGGGACATATATGTCATCTGCTGCTGTTCCTGATCTCTGGGAGTCCTGGACCAGATTGTGCTCCCTTAAATATGGACTTCTCAAGCTACCAATTTTAATTTACAAAGAGTTGATGTGTGGCCTGGGGGCCAAAGGCTTTGCAAATTCAAGCAGTTTCTCCAGCGTTGCCTTCCTCTTTATTTTGTTATTATGAGCCAGAATAAATGGAGATTATTTTTTTATATGAAAATACTTGCCTATGTGTTTTTCTTCAAAAAGGACAGTTTATTTGTGAGTAGGAAGGTACATTTTAAAAATACAATGTCAAATTAACAAGGGACACCAACACAAACCAACCTCCCTGAGCTTTATATAAATACAAGATAATAATTTTGTTGTGGTAACTTGACACACCCAAAAAAAAAAATGGAGATCACTAGAAACTAATTTAAAAATAATCCAGAAAACAGGAGATCTTGATTAAAAAAAAATGACTATAAAAAATAATTCTAAACATTATTATGGAGATCTGGCTTTAAAAACAAAAAAGATTATTCATGAGATCATGAGAAATAATAAAGAAATCAGTTTGTCATAACTCTGTGCAAATATCAGTAGCAAAACAACTTCATTATTATAGCATTATAAAAAACAAAAGAATGTGCTGCATTAAAGGATCCAATAATTTGCAGCATGACGAATATGCTATCTCCATTACGAATGCTAGTTTTACCAGAAAGAGCGCTTTTGTCTCATACTTGATTCTGAGCATGCGTGATTTTTTTGTGCATCGGAATTGCATACAGATGATCGCATTTTCGGATAGGAACTTTTTCCTACCGAAAAATAGAGAACCTGCTCTCAATCTTTTGCTGGCTGGAATTCCGCCAGCAAAAGTCCGCTGGAGCATACACACGGTCGCATTTTCCGACCAAAACCTCTCATCTGAGTCTTGCTGGCGGCATTTCTGATCGCGTGTACGGGGCATTAGGTTCTGAGAAAACCATCAGCTCATCCCTACTGGACATCCTGAATAGCTGAAACACTGGACATTCTGGATAGCTGACTACTTTAAACTAGAAGTCAGTGAATGCTATCTCTGCAATAGGGATGAGCTTCGTGTTCGAGTCGAACCCATGTTCGACTCGAACATTGGCTGTTTGGTTGTTCGCCGAATTCCGAACGTTATGGGCCATTCACGCCAAATTTGTGTGGCGCGTCATGGCCCATAATTCACTGCGGCATCGCAGTGCATTGCTGGCTGATGATTGGCCAAGCATGCACTATGACCCGCATGCTTGGCCAATCACAGCGCCGTCGGTAGAGAGAGCTGTAATTGGCCAAAGCCAGGGTGGCTTTGGCCAATTATGGCTCAGGGGGTTTAGAACACGCTCCACACTATATAAGGCCGCCTGCACGGCGGCCCTGTGTAGTGTGTGTTCCGGCATTGAGATACATAGATAGACAGAGAGACAGTGTCATTTCATTTGAGTTAGCTAGATTAGGCAGGACAATCAGTGAGTTAGCTGCACTTACAGTGTATTGTGTATATATATATGCATCCCAGGTGTTGCACATATATATATATATATATATATATATATATATATATATATATATATATATATATATACACTGTATTCAGTTTAGCTAGATCTGTTCCTGTTATCTTCCTACTGACAGGCAGGCTTGTCTTGTTACAGTATTTACAGCTACCTGAAGAAAATTGCTGGTGTTCTTTTGATCCTATTAGTACCACAGTCAGGCAGCTAGACTATTTACAGTTAGTGTAGTGCGCCCTGCTCACAGTGTTCAGCTAAAACTACAAGTTCGTGTAGTGAGACCTCTGCACAGTGTTCATCTAAAGCTACAAGTTAGTGTAGTGCGTCCTGCTCACAGTGTTCAGCTAAACCTACAAGTTATTTTTTTGCGAGCTCTGCACAGTGCTCATCTAAAGCTACAAGTTAGTGCAGTGCGTCCTGCTCACAGTGTTCAGCTAAACCTACAAGTTAGTGTGGTGCGTCCTCCTCACAGTGTTCAGCTAAACCTACAAGTTATTTTTTTGCGAGCTCTGCACAGTGTTCATCTAAAGCTACAAGTTAGTGTAATGTGTTCTGCTCACAGTGTTCATCTAAAGCTACAAGTTAGTGTAGTGAGACCTATGCACAGTGTTCATCTAAAACTACAAGTTAGTGCAGTGCGTTCTTCTCACAGTGTTCAGCTAAAACTACAAGTTAGTGTAGTGAGACCTCTGCACAGTGTTCATCTAAAGCTACAAGTTAGTGCAGTGCGTCCTTCTCACAGTTTTCAGCTAAAACTACAAGTTACTGTGGTGCGTCCTCCTCACAGTGTTCAGCTAAACCTACAAGTTATTTTTTTGCGAGCTCTGCACAGTGTTTATCTAAAGCTACAAGTTAGTGTAGTGCGTCCTGCTCACAGTGTTCAGCTAAAACTACAAGTTAGTGTAGTGAGACCTCTGCACAGTGTTCATCTAAAGCTACAAGTTAGTGCAGTGCGTCCTGCTCACAGTGTTCAGCTAAAACTACAAGTTAGTGTGGTGCGTCCTCCTCACAGTGTTCAACTAAACCTACAAGATATTTTTTTGTGAGCTCTGCACAGTGTTCATCTAAAGCTACAAGTTAGTGTAGTGAGACCTCTGCACAGTGTTCATCTAAAGCTACAAGTTAGTGCAGTGCGTCCTGCTCACAGTGTTCAGCTAAAACTACAAGTTAGTGTGGTGCGTCCTCCTCACAGTGTTCAGCTAAACCTACAAGTTATTTTTTTGTGAGCTCTGCACAGTGTTCATCTAAAGCTACAAGTTAGTGCAGTGTGTCCTGCTCACAGTGTTCAGCTAAAACTACAAGTTAGTGTGGTGTGTCCTCCTCACAGTGTTCAGCTAAACCTACAAGCTATTTTTTTGAGAGCTCTGCACAGTGTTCATCTAAAGCTACAAGTTAGTGTAATGCATCCTGCTCACAGTGTTCATCTAAAGCTACAAGTTAGTGTAGTGAGACCTCTGCACAGTGTTCATCTAAAACTACAAGTTAGTGCAGTGCGTCCTTCTCACAGTGTTCAGCTAAAACTACAAGTTAGTGTAGTGAGACCTCTGCACAGTGTTCATCTAAAGCTACAAGTTAGTGCAGTGCGTCCTTCTCACAGTGTTCAGCTAAAACTGCAAGTTAGTGTGGTGCGTCCTCCTCACAGTGTTCAGCTAAACCTACAAGTTTTTTTTTTGTGAGCTCTGCACAGTGTTTATCTAAAGCTACAAGTTAGTGTAGTGCGTCCTGCTCACAGTGTTCAGCTAAAACTACAAGTTAGTGTAGTGAGACCTCTGCACAGTGTTCATCTAAAGCTACAAGTTAGTGCAGTGCGTCCTGCTCACAGTGTTCAGCTAAAACTACAAGTTAGTGTGGTGCGTCCTCCTCACAGTGTTCAGCTAAACCTACAAGTTATTTTTTTGTGAGCTCTGCACAGTGTTCATCTAAAGCTACAAGTTAGTGTAGTGAGACCTCTGCACAGTGTTCATCTAAAGCTACAAGTTAGTGCAGTGCGTCCTGCTCACAGTGTTCAGCTAAAACTACAAGTTAGTGTGGTGCGTCCTCCTCACAGTGTTCAGCTAAACCTACAAGTTATTTTTTTGTGAGCTCTGCACAGTGTTCATCTAAAGCTACAAGTTAGTGTAGTGAGACCTCTGCACAGTGTTCATCTAAAGCTACAAGTTAGTGCAGTGCGTCCTTCTCACAGTGTTCAGCTAAAACTACAAGTTAGTGTGGTGCGTCCTCCTCACAGTGTTCAGCTAAACCTACAAGTTATTTTTTTGCGAGCTCTGCACAGTGTTTATCTAAAGCTACAAGTTAGTGTAGTGCGTCCTGCTCACAGTGTTCAGCTAAAACTACAGGTTAGTGTAGTGAGACCTCTGCACAGTGTTCATCTAAAGCTACAAGTTAGTGCAGTGCGTCCTGCTCACAGTGTTCAGCTAAAACTACAAGTTAGTGTAGTCAGACCTCTGCACAGTGTTCATCTAAAGCTACAAGTTAGTGCAGTGCGTCCTTCTCACAGTGTTCAGCTAAAACTACAAGTTAGTGTGGAGTGTCCTCCTCACAGTGTTCAGCTAAACCTACAAGTTATTTTTTTGTGAGCTCTGCACAGTGTTCATCTAAAGCTACAAGTTAGTGTAGTGAGACCTCTGCACAGTGTTCTTCTAAAGCTACAAGTTAGTGCAGTGCGTCCTGCTTACAGTATTCAGCTAAAACTACAAGTTAGTGTGGTGCGTCCTCCTCACAGTGTTCAGCTAAACCTAAAAGTTATTTTTTTGCGAGCTCTGCACAGTGTTCATCTAAAGCTACAAGTTAGTGCAGTGCATCCTGCTCACAGTGTTCAGCTAAAACTACAAGTTAGTGTGGTGCGTCCTCCTCACAGTGTTCAGCTAAACCTACAAGTTATTTTTTTGTGAGCTCTGCACAGTGTTCATCTAAAGCTACAAGTTAGTGTAGTGAGACCTCTGCACAGTGTTCATCTAAAGCTACAAGTTAGTGCAGTGCGTCCTGCTCACAGTGTTCAGCTAAAACTACAAGTTAGTGTGGTGCGTCCTCCTCACAGTGTTCAGCTAAACCTACAAGTTATTTTTTTGTGAGCTCTGCACAGTGTTCATCTAAAGCTACAAGTTAGTGCAGTGCGTCCTGCTCACAGTGTTCAGCTAAAACTACAAGTTAGTGTGGTGCGTCCTCCTCACAGTGTTCAGCTAAACCTACAAGTTATTTTTTTGCGAGCTCTGCACAGTGTTCATCTAAAGCTACAAGTTAGTGTAATGCGTCCTGCTCACAGTGTTCATCTAAAGCTACAAGTTAGTGTAGTGAGACCTCTGCACAGTGTTCATCTAAAGCTACAAGTTAGTGCAGTGCGTCCTTCTCACAGTGTTCAGCTAAAACTACAAGTTAGTGTGGTGCGTCCTCCTCACAGTGTTCAGCTAAACCTACAAGTTATTTTTTGCGAGCTCTGCACAGTGTTTATCTAAAGCTACAAGTTAGTGCAGTGCGTCCTGCTCACAGTGTTCAGCTAAAACTACAAGTTAGTGTAGTGAGACCTCTGCACAGTGTTCATCTAAAGCTACAAGTTAGTGCAGTGCGTCCTGCTCACAGTGTTCAGCTAAAACTACAAGTTAGTGTGGTGCATCCTCCTCACAGTGTTCAGCTAAACCTACAAGTTATTTTTTTGCGAGCTCTGCACAGTGTTCATCTAAAGCTACAAGTTAGTGCAGTGCGTCCTGCTCACAGTGTTCAGCTAAAACTACAAGTTAGTGTGGTGCGTCCTCCTCACAGTGTTCAGCTAAACCTACAAGTTATTTTTTGTGAGCTCTGCACAGTGTTCATCTAAAGCTACAAGTTAGTGCAGTGCGTCCTGCTCACAGTGTTCAGCTAAAACTACAAGTTAGTGTGGTGCGTCCTCCTCACAGTGTTCAGCTAAACCTACAAGTTATTTTTTTGTGAGCTCTGCACAGTGTTCATCTAAAGCTACAAGTTAGTGCAGTGCGTCCTGCTCACAGTGTTCAGCTAAAACTACAAGTTAGTGTGGTGCGTCCTCCTAACAGTGTTCAGCTAAACCTACAAGTTATTTTTTTGCGAGCTCTGCACAGTGTTCATCTAAAGCTACAAGTTAGTGTAATGCGTCCTGCTCACAGTGTTCATCTAAAGCTACAAGTTAGTGTAGTGAGACCTCTGCACAGTGTTCATCTAAAGCTACAAGTTAGTGCAGTGCGTCCTTCTCACAGTGTTCAGCTAAAACTGCAAGTTAGTGTGGTGCGTCCTCCTCACAGTGTTCAGCTAAACCTACAAGTTATTTTTTTGTGAGCTCTGCACAGTGTTTATCTAAAGCTACAAGTTAGTGTAGTGCGTCCTGCTCACAGTGTTCAGCTAAAACTACAAGTTAGTGTAGTGAGACCTCTGCACAGTGTTCATCTAAAGCTACAAGTTAGTGCAGTGCGTCCTGCTCACAGTGTTCAGCTAAAACTACAAGTTAGTGTGGTGCGTCCTCCTCACAGTGTTCAGCTAAACCTACAAGTTATTTTTTTGTGAGCTCTGCACAGTGTTCATCTAAAGCTACAAGTTAGTGTAGTGAGACCTCTGCACAGTGTTCATCTAAAGCTACAAGTTAGTGCAGTGCGTCCTGCTCACAGTGTTCAGCTAAAACTACAAGTTAGTGTGGTGCGTCCTCCTCACAGTGTTCAGCTAAACCTACAAGTTATTTTTTTGTGAGCTCTGCACAGTGTTCATCTAAAGCTACAAGTTAGTGTAGTGAGACCTCTGCACAGTGTTCATCTAAAGCTACAAGTTAGTGCAGTGCATCCTGCTCACAGTGTTCAGCTAAAACTACAAGTTAGTGTGGTGCGTCCTCCTAAAGTGTGGTGCGTCCTCAGCTAAACCTACAAGTTATTTTTTTGCGAGCTCTGCACAGTGTTTATCTAAAGCTACAAGTTAGTGTAGTGCGTCCTGCTCACAGTGTTCAGCTAAAACTACAAGTTAGTGTAGTGAGACCTCTGCACAGTGTTCATCTAAAGCTACAAGTTAGTGCAGTGCGTCCTGCTCACAGTGTTCAGCTAAAACTACAAGTTAGTGTAGTGAGACCTCTGCACAGTGTTCATCTAAAGCTACAAGTTAGTGCAGTGCGTCCTGCTCACAGTGTTCAGCTAAAACTACAAGTTAGTGTGGTGTGTCCTCCTCACAGTGTTCAGCTAAACCTACAAGTTATTTTTTTGTGAGCTCTGCACAGTGTTCATCTAAAGCTACAAGTTAGTGTAGTGAGACCTCTGCACAGTGTTCATCTAAAGCTACAAGTTAGTGCAGTGCGTCCTGCTTACAGTGTTCAGCTAAAACTACAAGTTAGTGTGGTGCGTCCTCCTCACAGAGTTCAGCTAAACCTAAAAGTTATTTTTTTGCAAGCTCTGCACAGTGTTCATCTAAAGCTACAAGTTAGTGCAGTGCATCCTGCTCACAGTGTTCAGCTAAAACTACAAGTTAGTGTGGTGCGTCCTCCTCACAGTGTTCAGCTAAACCTACAAGTTATTTTTTTGTGAGCTCTGCACAGTGTTCATCTAAAGCTACAAGTTAGTGTAGTGAGACCTCTGCACAGTGTTCATCTAAAGCTACAAGTTAGTGCAGTGCGTCCTTCTCACAGTGTTCAGCTAAAACTACAAGTTAGTGTGGTGCGTCCTCCTCACAGTGTTCAGCTAAACCTACAAGTTATTTTTTTGCGAGCTCTGCACAGTGTTTATCTAAAGCTACAAGTTAGTGTAGTGCGTCCTGCTCACAGTGTTCAGCTAAAACTACAAGTTAGTGTAGTGAGACCTCTGCACGGTGTTCATCTAAAGCTACAAGTTAGTGCAGTGCGTCCTGCTCACAGTGTTCAGCTAAAACTACAAGTTAGTGTGGTGCGTCCTCCTCACAGTGTTCAGCTAAACCTACAAGTTATTTTTTGTGAGCTCTGCACAGTGTTCATCCAAAGCTACAAGTTAGTGTAGTGAGACCTCTGCACAGTGTTCATCTAAAGCTACAAGTTAGTGCAGTGCATCCTGCTCACAGTGTTCAGCTAAAACTACAAGTTAGTGTGGTGCGTCCTCCTCACAGTGTTCAGCTAAACCTACAAGTTATTTTTTGTGAGCTCTGCACAGTGTTCATCCAAAGCTACAAGTTAGTGTAGTGAGACCTCTGCACAGTGTTCATCTAAAGCTACAAGTTAGTGCAGTCCGTCCTGCTCACAGTGTTCAGCTAAAACTACAAGTTAGTGTGGTGCGTCCTTCTCACAGTGTTCAGCTAAAACTACAAGTTAGTGTGGTGCGTCCTCCTCACAGTGTTCAGCTAAACCTACAAGTTATTTTTTTGCGAGCTCTGCACAGTGTTTATCTAAAGCTACAAGTTAGTGTAGTGCGTCCTGCTCACAGTGTTCAGCTAAAACTACAGGTTAGTGTAGTGAGACCTCTGCACAGTGTTCATCTAAAGCTACAAGTTAGTGCAGTGCGTCCTGCTCACAGTGTTCAGCTAAAACTACAAGTTAGTGTAGTCAGACCTCTGCACAGTGTTCATCTAAAGCTACAAGTTAGTGCAGTGCGTCCTTCTCACAGTGTTCAGCTAAAACTACAAGTTAGTGTGGAGTGTCCTCCTCACAGTGTTCAGCTAAACCTACAAGTTATTTTTTTGTGAGCTCTGCACAGTGTTCATCTAAAGCTACAAGTTAGTGTAGTGAGACCTCTGCACAGTGTTCTTCTAAAGCTACAAGTTAGTGCAGTGCGTCCTGCTTACAGTATTCAGCTAAAACTACAAGTTAGTGTGGTGCGTCCTCCTCACAGTGTTCAGCTAAACCTAAAAGTTATTTTTTTGCGAGCTCTGCACAGTGTTCATCTAAAGCTACAAGTTAGTGCAGTGCATCCTGCTCACAGTGTTCAGCTAAAACTACAAGTTAGTGTGGTGCGTCCTCCTCACAGTGTTCAGCTAAACCTACAAGTTATTTTTTTGTGAGCTCTGCACAGTGTTCATCTAAAGCTACAAGTTAGTGTAGTGAGACCTCTGCACAGTGTTCATCTAAAGCTACAAGTTAGTGCAGTGCGTCCTGCTCACAGTGTTCAGCTAAAACTACAAGTTAGTGTGGTGCGTCCTCCTCACAGTGTTCAGCTAAACCTACAAGTTATTTTTTTGTGAGCTCTGCACAGTGTTCATCTAAAGCTACAAGTTAGTGCAGTGCGTCCTGCTCACAGTGTTCAGCTAAAACTACAAGTTAGTGTGGTGCGTCCTCCTCACAGTGTTCAGCTAAACCTACAAGTTATTTTTTTGCGAGCTCTGCACAGTGTTCATCTAAAGCTACAAGTTAGTGTAATGCGTCCTGCTCACAGTGTTCATCTAAAGCTACAAGTTAGTGTAGTGAGACCTCTGCACAGTGTTCATCTAAAGCTACAAGTTAGTGCAGTGCGTCCTTCTCACAGTGTTCAGCTAAAACTACAAGTTAGTGTGGTGCGTCCTCCTCACAGTGTTCAGCTAAACCTACAAGTTATTTTTTGCGAGCTCTGCACAGTGTTTATCTAAAGCTACAAGTTAGTGCAGTGCGTCCTGCTCACAGTGTTCAGCTAAAACTACAAGTTAGTGTAGTGAGACCTCTGCACAGTGTTCATCTAAAGCTACAAGTTAGTGCAGTGCGTCCTGCTCACAGTGTTCAGCTAAAACTACAAGTTAGTGTGGTGCATCCTCCTCACAGTGTTCAGCTAAACCTACAAGTTATTTTTTTGCGAGCTCTGCACAGTGTTCATCTAAAGCTACAAGTTAGTGCAGTGCGTCCTGCTCACAGTGTTCAGCTAAAACTACAAGTTAGTGTGGTGCGTCCTCCTCACAGTGTTCAGCTAAACCTACAAGTTATTTTTTGTGAGCTCTGCACAGTGTTCATCTAAAGCTACAAGTTAGTGCAGTGCGTCCTGCTCACAGTGTTCAGCTAAAACTACAAGTTAGTGTGGTGCGTCCTCCTCACAGTGTTCAGCTAAACCTACAAGTTATTTTTTTGTGAGCTCTGCACAGTGTTCATCTAAAGCTACAAGTTAGTGCAGTGCGTCCTGCTCACAGTGTTCAGCTAAAACTACAAGTTAGTGTGGTGCGTCCTCCTAACAGTGTTCAGCTAAACCTACAAGTTATTTTTTTGCGAGCTCTGCACAGTGTTCATCTAAAGCTACAAGTTAGTGTAATGCGTCCTGCTCACAGTGTTCATCTAAAGCTACAAGTTAGTGTAGTGAGACCTCTGCACAGTGTTCATCTAAAGCTACAAGTTAGTGCAGTGCGTCCTTCTCACAGTGTTCAGCTAAAACTGCAAGTTAGTGTGGTGCGTCCTCCTCACAGTGTTCAGCTAAACCTACAAGTTATTTTTTTGTGAGCTCTGCACAGTGTTTATCTAAAGCTACAAGTTAGTGTAGTGCGTCCTGCTCACAGTGTTCAGCTAAAACTACAAGTTAGTGTAGTGAGACCTCTGCACAGTGTTCATCTAAAGCTACAAGTTAGTGCAGTGCGTCCTGCTCACAGTGTTCAGCTAAAACTACAAGTTAGTGTGGTGCGTCCTCCTCACAGTGTTCAGCTAAACCTACAAGTTATTTTTTTGTGAGCTCTGCACAGTGTTCATCTAAAGCTACAAGTTAGTGTAGTGAGACCTCTGCACAGTGTTCATCTAAAGCTACAAGTTAGTGCAGTGCGTCCTGCTCACAGTGTTCAGCTAAAACTACAAGTTAGTGTGGTGCGTCCTCCTCACAGTGTTCAGCTAAACCTACAAGTTATTTTTTTGTGAGCTCTGCACAGTGTTCATCTAAAGCTACAAGTTAGTGTAGTGAGACCTCTGCACAGTGTTCATCTAAAGCTACAAGTTAGTGCAGTGCATCCTGCTCACAGTGTTCAGCTAAAACTACAAGTTAGTGTGGTGCGTCCTCCTAAAGTGTGGTGCGTCCTCAGCTAAACCTACAAGTTATTTTTTTGCGAGCTCTGCACAGTGTTTATCTAAAGCTACAAGTTAGTGTAGTGCGTCCTGCTCACAGTGTTCAGCTAAAACTACAAGTTAGTGTAGTGAGACCTCTGCACAGTGTTCATCTAAAGCTACAAGTTAGTGCAGTGCGTCCTGCTCACAGTGTTCAGCTAAAACTACAAGTTAGTGTAGTGAGACCTCTGCACAGTGTTCATCTAAAGCTACAAGTTAGTGCAGTGCGTCCTGCTCACAGTGTTCAGCTAAAACTACAAGTTAGTGTGGTGTGTCCTCCTCACAGTGTTCAGCTAAACCTACAAGTTATTTTTTTGTGAGCTCTGCACAGTGTTCATCTAAAGCTACAAGTTAGTGTAGTGAGACCTCTGCACAGTGTTCATCTAAAGCTACAAGTTAGTGCAGTGCGTCCTGCTTACAGTGTTCAGCTAAAACTACAAGTTAGTGTGGTGCGTCCTCCTCACAGAGTTCAGCTAAACCTAAAAGTTATTTTTTTGCAAGCTCTGCACAGTGTTCATCTAAAGCTACAAGTTAGTGCAGTGCATCCTGCTCACAGTGTTCAGCTAAAACTACAAGTTAGTGTGGTGCGTCCTCCTCACAGTGTTCAGCTAAACCTACAAGTTATTTTTTTGTGAGCTCTGCACAGTGTTCATCTAAAGCTACAAGTTAGTGTAGTGAGACCTCTGCACAGTGTTCATCTAAAGCTACAAGTTAGTGCAGTGCGTCCTTCTCACAGTGTTCAGCTAAAACTACAAGTTAGTGTGGTGCGTCCTCCTCACAGTGTTCAGCTAAACCTACAAGTTATTTTTTTGCGAGCTCTGCACAGTGTTTATCTAAAGCTACAAGTTAGTGTAGTGCGTCCTGCTCACAGTGTTCAGCTAAAACTACAAGTTAGTGTAGTGAGACCTCTGCACGGTGTTCATCTAAAGCTACAAGTTAGTGCAGTGCGTCCTGCTCACAGTGTTCAGCTAAAACTACAAGTTAGTGTGGTGCGTCCTCCTCACAGTGTTCAGCTAAACCTACAAGTTATTTTTTGTGAGCTCTGCACAGTGTTCATCCAAAGCTACAAGTTAGTGTAGTGAGACCTCTGCACAGTGTTCATCTAAAGCTACAAGTTAGTGCAGTGCATCCTGCTCACAGTGTTCAGCTAAAACTACAAGTTAGTGTGGTGCGTCCTCCTCACAGTGTTCAGCTAAACCTACAAGTTATTTTTTGTGAGCTCTGCACAGTGTTCATCCAAAGCTACAAGTTAGTGTAGTGAGACCTCTGCACAGTGTTCATCTAAAGCTACAAGTTAGTGCAGTCCGTCCTGCTCACAGTGTTCAGCTAAAACTACAAGTTAGTGTGGTGCGTCCTCCTCACAGTGTTCAGCTAAACCTACAAGTTATTTTTTTGCGAGCTCTGCACAGTGTTCATCTAAAGCTACAAGTTAGTGCAGTGCGTCCTTCTCACAGTGTTCAGCTAAAACTACAAGTTAGTGTGGAGTGTCCTCCTCACAGTGTTCAGCTAAACCTACAAGTTATTTTTTTGTGAGCTCTGCACAGTGTTCATCTAAAGCTACAAGTTAGTGTAGTGAGACCTCTGCACAGTGTTCATCTAAAGCTACAAGTTAGTGCAGTGCGTCCTGCTTACAGTGTTCAGCTAAAACTACAAGTTAGTGTGGTGCGTCCTCCTCACAGTGTTCAGCTAAACCTAAAAGTTATTTTTTTGCGAGCTCTGCACAGTGTTCATCTAAAGCTACAAGTTAGTGCAGTGCATCCTGCTCACAGTGTTCAGCTAAAACTACAAGTTAGTGTGGTGCGTCCTCCTCACAGTGTTCAGCTAAACCTACAAGTTATTTTTTTGTGAGCTCTGCACAGTGTTCATCTAAAGCTACAAGTTAGTGTAGTGAGACCTCTGCACAGTGTTCATCTAAAGCTACAAGTTAGTGCAGTGCGTCCTGCTCACAGTGTTCAGCTAAAACTACAACTTAGTGTGGTGCGTCCTCCTCACAGTGTTCAGCTAAACCTACAAGTTATTTTTTTGTGAGCTCTGCACAGTGTTCATCTAAAGCTACAAGTTAGTGCAGTGCGTCCTGCTCACAGTGTTCAGCTAAAACTACAAGTTAGTGTGGTGCGTCCTCCTCACAGTGTTCAGCTAAACCTACAAGTTATTTTTTTGCGAGCTCTGCACAGTGTTCATCTAAAGCTACAAGTTAGTGTAATGCGTCCTGCTCACAGTGTTCATCTAAAGCTACAAGTTAGTGTAGTGAGACCTCTGCACAGTGTTCATCTAAAGCTACAAGTTAGTGCAGTGCGTCCTTCTCACAGTGTTCAGCTAAAACTACAAGTTAGTGTGGTGCGTCCTCCTCACAGTGTTCAGCTAAACCTACAAGTTATTTTTTGCGAGCTCTGCACAGTGTTTATCTAAAGCTACAAGTTAGTGCAGTGCGTCCTGCTCACAGTGTTCAGCTAAAACTACAAGTTAGTGTAGTGAGACCTCTGCACAGTGTTCATCTAAAGCTACAAGTTAGTGCAGTGAGTCCTGCTCACAGTGTTCAGCTAAAACTACAAGTTAGTGTGGTGCATCCTCCTCACAGTGTTCAGCTAAACCTACAAGTTATTTTTTTGCGAGCTCTGCACAGTGTTCATCTAAAGCTACAAGTTAGTGCAGTGCGTCCTGCTCACAGTGTTCAGCTAAAACTACAAGTTAGTGTGGTGCGTCCTCCTCACAGTGTTCAGCTAAACCTACAAGTTATTTTTTGTGAGCTCTGCACAGTGTTCATCTAAAGCTACAAGTTAGTGCAGTGCGTCCTGCTCACAGTGTTCAGCTAAAACTACAAGTTAGTGTGGTGCGTCCTCCTCACAGTGTTCAGCTAAACCTACAAGTTATTTTTTTGTGAGCTCTGCACAGTGTTCATCTAAAGCTACAAGTTAGTGCAGTGCGTCCTGCTCACAGTGTTCAGCTAAAACTACAAGTTAGTGTGGTGCGTCCTCCTAACAGTGTTCAGCTAAACCTACAAGTTATTTTTTTGCGAGCTCCGCACAGTGTTCATCTAAAGCTACAAGTTAGTGTAATGCGTCCTGCTCACAGTGTTCATCTAAAGCTACAAGTTAGTGTAGTGAGACCTCTGCACAGTGTTCATCTAAAGCTACAAGTTAGTGCAGTGCGTCCTTCTCACAGTGTTCAGCTAAAACTGCAAGTTAGTGTGGTGCGTCCTCCTCACAGTGTTCAGCTAAACCTACAAGTTATTTTTTTGTGAGCTCTGCACAGTGTTTATCTAAAGCTACAAGTTAGTGTAGTGCGTCCTGCTCACAGTGTTCAGCTAAAACTACAAGTTAGTGTAGTGAGACCTCTGCACAGTGTTCATCTAAAGCTACAAGTTAGTGCAGTGCGTCCTGCTCACAGTGTTCAGCTAAAACTACAAGTTAGTGTGGTGCGTCCTCCTCACAGTGTTCAGCTAAACCTACAAGTTATTTTTTTGTGAGCTCTGCACAGTGTTCATCTAAAGCTACAAGTTAGTGTAGTGAGACCTCTGCACAGTGTTCATCTAAAGCTACAAGTTAGTGCAGTGCGTCCTGCTCACAGTGTTCAGCTAAAACTACAAGTTAGTGTGGTGCGTCCTCCTCACAGTGTTCAGCTAAACCTACAAGTTATTTTTTTGTGAGCTCTGCACAGTGTTCATCTAAAGCTACAAGTTAGTGTAGTGAGACCTCTGCACAGTGTTCATCTAAAGCTACAAGTTAGTGCAGTGCGTCCTGCTCACAGTGTTCAGCTAAAACTACAAGTTAGTGTGGTGCGTCCTCCTCACAGTGTTCAGCTAAACCTACAAGTTATTTTTTTGCGAGCTCTGCACAGTGTTTATCTAAAGCTACAAGTTAGTGTAGTGCGTCCTGCTCACAGTGTTCAGCTAAAACTACAAGTTAGTGTAGTGAGACCTCTGCACAGTGTTCATCTAAAGCTACAAGTTAGTGCAGTGCGTCCTGCTCACAGTGTTCAGCTAAAACTACAAGTTAGTGTATTGAGACCTCTGCACAGTGTTCATCTAAAGCTACAAGTTAGTGCAGTGCGTCCTGCTCACAGTGTTCAGCTAAAACTACAAGTTAGTGTGGTGTGTCCTCCTCACAGTGTTCAGCTAAACCTACAAGTTATTTTTTTGTGAGCTCTGCACAGTGTTCATCTAAAGCTACAAGTTAGTGTAGTGAGACCTCTGCACAGTGTTCATCTAAAGCTACAAGTTAGTGCAGTGCGTCCTGCTTACAGTGTTCAGCTAAAACTACAAGTTAGTGTGGTGCGTCCTCCTCACAGTGTTCAGCTAAACCTAAAAGTTATTTTTTTGCAAGCTCTGCACAGTGTTCATCTAAAGCTACAAGTTAGTGCAGTGCATCCTGCTCACAGTGTTCAGCTAAAACTACAAGTTAGTGTGGTGCGTCCTCCTCACAGTGTTCAGCTAAACCTACAAGTTATTTTTTTGTGAGCTCTGCACAGTGTTCATCTAAAGCTACAAGTTAGTGTAGTGAGACCTCTGCACAGTGTTCATCTAAAGCTACAAGTTAGTGCAGTGCGTCCTTCTCACAGTGTTCAGCTAAAACTACAAGTTAGTGTGGTGCGTCCTCCTCACAGTGTTCAGCTAAACCTACAAGTTATTTTTTTGCGAGCTCTGCACAGTGTTTATCTAAAGCTACAAGTTAGTGTAGTGCGTCCTGCTCACAGTGTTCAGCTAAAACTACAAGTTAGTGTAGTGAGACCTCTGCACAGTGTTCATCTAAAGCTACAAGTTAGTGCAGTGCGTCCTGCTCACAGTGTTCAGCTAAAACTACAAGTTAGTGTGGTGCGTCCTCCTCACAGTGTTCAGCTAAACCTACAAGTTATTTTTTGTGAGCTCTGCACAGTGTTCATCCAAAGCTACAAGTTAGTGTAGTGAGACCTCTGCACAGTGTTCATCTAAAGCTACAAGTTAGTGCAGTGCATCCTGCTCACAGTGTTCAGCTAAAACTACAAGTTAGTGTGGTGCGTCCTCCTCACAGTGTTCAGCTAAACCTACAAGTTATTTTTTGTGAGCTCTGCACAGTGTTCATCCAAAGCTACAAGTTAGTGTAGTGAGACCTCTGCACAGTGTTCATCTAAAGCTACAAGTTAGTGCAGTCCGTCCTGCTCACAGTGTTCAGCTAAAACTACAAGTTAGTGTGGTGCGTCCTCCTCACAGTGTTCAGCTAAACCTACAAGTTATTTTTTTGCGAGCTCTGCACAGTGTTCATCTAAAGCTACAAGTTAGTGCAGTGCGTCCTGCTCACAGTGTTCAGCTAAAACTACAAGTTAGTGTGGTGCGTCCTCCTCACAGTGTTCAGCTAAACCTACAAGTTATTTTTTTGTGAGCTCTGCACAGTGTTCATCTAAAGCTACAAGTTAGTGCAGTGCGTCCTGCTCACAGTGTTCAGCTAAAACTACAAGTTAGTGTAGTGAGACCTCTGCACAGTGTTCATCTAAAGCTACAAGTTAGTGCAGTGCGTCCTGCTCACAGTGTTCAGCTAAAACTACAAGTTAGTGTGGTGCATCCTCCTCACAGTGTTCAGCTAAACCTACAAGTTATTTTTTTGTGAGCTCTGCACAGTGTTCATCTAAAGCTACAAGTTAGTGCAGTGCGTCCTGCTCACAGTGTTCAGCTAAAACTACAAGTTAGTGTGGTGCGTCCTCCTCACAGTGTTCAGCTAAACCTACAAGTTATTTTTTTGTGAGCTCTGCACAGTGTTCATCTAAAGCTACAAGTTAGTGTAATGCGTCCTGCTCACAGTGTTCAGCTAAAACTACAAGTTAGTGTGGTGCGTCCTCCTCACAGTGTTCAGCTAAACCTACAAGTTATTTTTTTGCGAGCTCTGCACAGTGTTCATCTAAAGCTACAAGTTAGTGTAATGCGTCCTGCTCACAGTGTTCATCTAAAGCTACAAGTTAGTGTAGTGAGACCTCTGCACAGTGTTCATCTAAAGCTACAAGTTAGTGCAGTGCGTCCTTCTCACAGTGTTCAGCTAAAACTACAAGTTAGTGTGGTGCGTCCTCCTCACAGTGTTCAGCTAAACCTACAAGTTATTTTTTGCGAGCTCTGCACAGTGTTTATCTAAAGCTACAAGTTAGTGCAGTGCGTCCTGCTCACAGTGTTCAGCTAAAACTACAAGTTAGTGTAGTGAGACCTCTGCACAGTGTTCATCTAAAGCTACAAGTTAGTGCAGTGCGTCCTGCTCACAGTGTTCAGCTAAAACTACAAGTTAGTGTGGTGCATCCTCCTCACAGTGTTCAGCTAAACCTACAAGTTATTTTTTTGCGAGCTCTGCACAGTGTTCATCTAAAGCTACAAGTTAGTGCAGTGCGTCCTGCTCACAGTGTTCAGCTAAAACTACAAGTTAGTGTGGTGCGTCCTCCTCACAGTGTTCAGCTAAACCTACAAGTTATTTTTTGTGAGCTCTGCACAGTGTTCATCTAAAGCTACAAGTTAGTGCAGTGCGTCCTGCTCACAGTGTTCAGCTAAAACTACAAGTTAGTGTGGTGCGTCCTCCTCACAGTGTTCAGCTAAACCTACAAGTTATTTTTTTGTGAGCTCTGCACAGTGTTCATCTAAAGCTACAAGTTAGTGCAGTGCGTCCTGCTCACAGTGTTCAGCTAAAACTACAAGTTAGTGTGGTGCGTCCTCCTAACAGTGTTCAGCTAAACCTACAAGTTATTTTTTTGCGAGCTCTGCACAGTGTTCATCTAAAGCTACAAGTTAGTGTAATGCGTCCTGCTCACAGTGTTCATCTAAAGCTACAAGTTAGTGTAGTGAGACCTCTGCACAGTGTTCATCTAAAGCTACAAGTTAGTGCAGTGCGTCCTTCTCACAGTGTTCAGCTAAAACTGCAAGTTAGTGTGGTGCGTCCTCCTCACAGTGTTCAGCTAAACCTACAAGTTATTTTTTTGTGAGCTCTGCACAGTGTTTATCTAAAGCTACAAGTTAGTGTAGTGCGTCCTGCTCACAGTGTTCAGCTAAAACTACAAGTTAGTGTAGTGAGACCTCTGCACAGTGTTCATCTAAAGCTACAAGTTAGTGCAGTGCGTCCTGCTCACAGTGTTCAGCTAAAACTACAAGTTAGTGTGGTGCGTCTTCCTCACAGTGTTCAGCTAAACCTACAAGTTATTTTTTTGTGAGCTCTGCACAGTGTTCATCTAAAGCTACAAGTTAGTGTAGTGAGACCTCTGCACAGTGTTCATCTAAAGCTACAAGTTAGTGCAGTGCGTCCTGCTCACAGTGTTCAGCTAAAACTACAAGTTAGTGTGGTGCGTCCTCCTCACAGTGTTCAGCTAAACCTACAAGTTATTTTTTTGTGAGCTCTGCACAGTGTTCATCTAAAGCTACAAGTTAGTGTAGTGAGACCTCTGCACAGTGTTCATCTAAAGCTACAAGTTAGTGCAGTGCGTCCTGCTCACAGTGTTCAGCTAAAACTACAAGTTAGTGTGGTGCGTCCTCCTAAAGTGTGGTGCGTCCTCAGCTAAACCTACAAGTTATTTTTTTGCGAGCTCTGCACAGTGTTTATCTAAAGCTACAAGTTAGTGTAGTGCGTCCTGCTCACAGTGTTCAGCTAAAACTACAAGTTAGTGTAGTGAGACCTCTGCACAGTGTTCATCTAAAGCTACAAGTTAGTGCAGTGCGTCCTGCTCACAGTGTTCAGCTAAAACTACAAGTTAGTGTAGTGAGACCTCTGCACAGTGTTCATCTAAAGCTACAAGTTAGTGCAGTGCGTCCTGCTCACAGTGTTCAGCTAAAACTACAAGTTAGTGTGGTGTGTCCTCCTCACAGTGTTCAGCTAAACCTACAAGTTATTTTTTTGTGAGCTCTGCACAGTGTTCATCTAAAGCTACAAGTTAGTGTAGTGAGACCTCTGCACAGTGTTCATCTAAAGCTACAAGTTAGTGCAGTGCGTCCTGCTTACAGTGTTCAGCTAAAACTACAAGTTAGTGTGGTGCGTCCTCCTCACAGTGTTCAGCTAAACCTAAAAGTTATTTTTTTGCAAGCTCTGCACAGTGTTCATCTAAAGCTACAAGTTAGTGCAGTGCATCCTGCTCACAGTGTTCAGCTAAAACTACAAGTTAGTGTGGTGCGTCCTCCTCACAGTGTTCAGCTAAACCTACAAGTTATTTTTTTGTGAGCTCTGCACAGTGTTCATCTAAAGCTACAAGTTAGTGTAGTGAGACCTCTGCACAGTGTTCATCTAAAGCTACAAGTTAGTGCAGTGCGTCCTTCTCACAGTGTTCAGCTAAAACTACAAGTTAGTGTGGTGCGTCCTCCTCACAGTGTTCAGCTAAACCTACAAGTTATTTTTTTGCGAGCTCTGCACAGTGTTTATCTAAAGCTACAAGTTAGTGTAGTGCGTCCTGCTCACAGTGTTCAGCTAAAACTACAAGTTAGTGTAGTGAGACCTCTGCACAGTGTTCATCTAAAGCTACAAGTTAGTGCAGTGCGTCCTGCTCACAGTGTTCAGCTAAAACTACAAGTTAGTGTGGTGCGTCCTCCTCACAGTGTTCAGCTAAACCTACAAGTTATTTTTTGTGAGCTCTGCACAGTGTTCATCCAAAGCTACAAGTTAGTGTAGTGAGACCTCTGCACAGTGTTCATCTAAAGCTACAAGTTAGTGCAGTGCATCCTGCTCACAGTATTCAGCTAAAACTACAAGTTAGTGTGGTGCGTCCTCCTCACAGTGTTCAGCTAAACCTACAAGTTATTTTTTGTGAGCTCTGCACAGTGTTCATCCAAAGCTACAAGATATGTAGTGAGACCTCTGCACAGTGTTCATCTAAAGCTACAAGTTAGTGCAGTCCGTCCTGCTCACAGTGTTCAGCTAAAACTACAAGTTAGTGTGGTGCGTCCTCCTCACAGTGTTCAGCTAAACCTACAAGTTATTTTTTTGCGAGCTCTGCACAGTGTTCATCTAAAGCTACAAGTTAGTGCAGTGCGTCCTTCTCACAGTGTTCAGCTAAAACTACAAGTTAGTGTGGAGTGTCCTCCTCACAGTGTTCAGCTAAACCTACAAGTTATTTTTTTGTGAGCTCTGCACAGTGTTCATCTAAAGCTACAAGTTAGTGTAGTGAGACCTCTGCACAGTGTTCATCTAAAGCTACAAGTTAGTGCAGTGCGTCCTGCTTACAGTGTTCAGCTAAAACTACAAGTTAGTGTGGTGCGTCCTCCTCACAGTGTTCAGCTAAACCTAAAAGTTATTTTTTTGCGAGCTCTGCACAGTGTTCATCTAAAGCTACAAGTTAGTGCAGTGCATCCTGCTCACAGTGTTCAGCTAAAACTACAAGTTAGTGTGGTGCGTCCTCCTCACAGTGTTCAGCTAAACCTACAAGTTATTTTTTTGTGAGCTCTGCACAGTGTTCATCTAAAGCTACAAGTTAGTGTAGTGAGACCTCTGCACAGTGTTCATCTAAAGCTACAAGTTAGTGCAGTGCGTCCTGCTCACAGTGTTCAGCTAAAACTACAAGTTAGTGTGGTGCGTCCTCCTCACAGTGTTCAGCTAAACCTACAAGTTATTTTTTTGTGAGCTCTGCACAGTGTTCATCTAAAGCTACAAGTTAGTGCAGTGCGTCCTGCTCACAGTGTTCAGCTAAAACTACAAGTTAGTGTGGTGCGTCCTCCTCACAGTGTTCAGCTAAACCTACAAGTTATTTTTTTGCGAGCTCTGCACAGTGTTCATCTAAAGCTACAAGTTAGTGTAATGCGTCCTGCTCACAGTGTTCATCTAAAGCTACAAGTTAGTGTAGTGAGACCTCTGCACAGTGTTCATCTAAAGCTACAAGTTAGTGCAGTGCGTCCTTCTCACAGTGTTCAGCTAAAACTACAAGTTAGTGTGGTGCGTCCTCCTCACAGTGTTCAGCTAAACCTACAAGTTATTTTTTGCGAGCTCTGCACAGTGTTTATCTAAAGCTACAAGTTAGTGCAGTGCGTCCTGCTCACAGTGTTCAGCTAAAACTACAAGTTAGTGTAGTGAGACCTCTGCACAGTGTTCATCTAAAGCTACAAGTTAGTGCAGTGAGTCCTGCTCACAGTGTTCAGCTAAAACTACAAGTTAGTGTGGTGCATCCTCCTCACAGTGTTCAGCTAAACCTACAAGTTATTTTTTTGCGAGCTCTGCACAGTGTTCATCTAAAGCTACAAGTTAGTGCAGTGCGTCCTGCTCACAGTGTTCAGCTAAAACTACAAGTTAGTGTGGTGCGTCCTCCTCACAGTGTTCAGCTAAACCTACAAGTTATTTTTTGTGAGCTCTGCACAGTGTTCATCTAAAGCTACAAGTTAGTGCAGTGCGTCCTGCTCACAGTGTTCAGCTAAAACTACAAGTTAGTGTGGTGCGTCCTCCTCACAGTGTTCAGCTAAACCTACAAGTTATTTTTTTGTGAGCTCTGCACAGTGTTCATCTAAAGCTACAAGTTAGTGCAGTGCGTCCTGCTCACAGTGTTCAGCTAAAACTACAAGTTAGTGTGGTGCGTCCTCCTAACAGTGTTCAGCTAAACCTACAAGTTATTTTTTTGCGAGCTCTGCACAGTGTTCATCTAAAGCTACAAGTTAGTGTAATGCGTCCTGCTCACAGTGTTCATCTAAAGCTACAAGTTAGTGTAGTGAGACCTCTGCACAGTGTTCATCTAAAGCTACAAGTTAGTGCAGTGCGTCCTTCTCACAGTGTTCAGCTAAAACTGCAAGTTAGTGTGGTGCGTCCTCCTCACAGTGTTCAGCTAAACCTACAAGTTATTTTTTTGTGAGCTCTGCACAGTGTTTATCTAAAGCTACAAGTTAGTGTAGTGCGTCCTGCTCACAGTGTTCATCTAAAGCTACAAGTTAGTGTAGTGAGACCTCTGCACAGTGTTCATCTAAAGCTACAAGTTAGTGCAGTGCGTCCTGCTCACAGTGTTCAGCTAAAACTACAAGTTAGTGTGGTGCGTCCTCCTCACAGTGTTCAGCTAAACCTACAAGTTATTTTTTTGTGAGCTCTGCACAGTGTTCATCTAAAGCTACAAGTTAGTGTAGTGAGACCTCTGCACAGTGTTCATCTAAAGCTACAAGTTAGTGCAGTGCGTCCTGCTCACAGTGTTCAGCTAAAACTACAAGTTAGTGTGGTGCGTCCTCCTCACAGTGTTCAGCTAAACCTACAAGTTATTTTTTTGTGAGCTCTGCACAGTGTTCATCTAAAGCTACAAGTTAGTGTAGTGAGACCTCTGCACAGTGTTCATCTAAAGCTACAAGTTAGTGCAGTGCGTCCTGCTCACAGTGTTCAGCTAAAACTACAAGTTAGTGTGGTGCGTCCTCCTCACAGTGTTCAGCTAAACCTACAAGTTATTTTTTTGCGAGCTCTGCACAGTGTTTATCTAAAGCTACAAGTTAGTGTAGTGCGTCCTGCTCACAGTGTTCAGCTAAAACTACAAGTTAGTGTAGTGAGACCTCTGCACAGTGTTCATCTAAAGCTACAAGTTAGTGCAGTGCGTCCTGCTCACAGTGTTCAGCTAAAACTACAAGTTAGTGTATTGAGACCTCTGCACAGTGTTCATCTAAAGCTACAAGTTAGTGCAGTGCGTCCTGCTCACAGTGTTCAGCTAAAACTACAAGTTAGTGTGGTGCATCCTCCTCACAGTGTTCAGCTAAACCTACAAGTTATTTTTTTGCGAGCTCTGCACAGTGTTCATCTAAAGCTACAAGTTAGTGCAGTGCGTCCTGCTCACAGTGTTCAGCTAAAACTACAAGTTAGTGTGGTGCGTCCTCCTCACAGTGTTCAGCTAAACCTACAAGTTATTTTTTGTGAGCTCTGCACAGTGTTCATCCAAAGCTACAAGTTAGTGTAGTGAGACCTCTGCACAGTGTTCATCTAAAGCTACAAGTTAGTGCAGTGCATCCTGCTCACAGTGTTCAGCTAAAACTACAAGTTAGTGTGGTGCGTCCTCCTCACAGTGTTCAGCTAAACCTACAAGTTATTTTTTGTGAGCTCTGCACAGTGTTCATCCAAAGCTACAAGTTAGTGTAGTGAGACCTCTGCACAGTGTTCATCTAAAGCTACAAGTTAGTGCAGTCCGTCCTGCTCACAGTGTTCAGCTAAAACTACAAGTTAGTGTGGTGCGTCCTCCTCACAGTGTTCAGCTAAACCTACAAGTTATTTTTTTGCGAGCTCTGCACAGTGTTCATCTAAAGCTACAAGTTAGTGCAGTGCGTCCTGCTCACAGTGTTCAGCTAAAACTACAAGTTAGTGTGGTGCGTCCTCCTCACAGTGTTCAGCTAAACCTACAAGTTATTTTTTTGTGAGCTCTGCACAGTGTTCATCTAAAGCTACAAGTTAGTGCAGTGCGTCCTGCTCACAGTGTTCAGCTAAAACTACAAGTTAGTGTGGTGCGTCCTCCTCACAGTGTTCAGCTAAACCTACAAGTTATTTTTTTGCGAGCTCTGCACAGTGTTCATCTAAAGCTACAAGTTAGTGTAATGCGTCCTGCTCACAGTGTTCATCTAAAGCTACAAGTTAGTGTAGTGAGACCTCTGCACAGTGTTCATCTAAAGCTACAAGTTAGTGCAGTGCGTCCTTCTCACAGTGTTCAGCTAAAACTACAAGTTAGTGTGGTGCGTCCTCCTCACAGTGTTCAGCTAAACCTACAAGTTATTTTTTGCGAGCTCTGCACAGTGTTTATCTAAAGCTACAAGTTAGTGCAGTGAGTCCTGCTCACAGTGTTCAGCTAAAACTACAAGTTAGTGTGGTGCGTCCTCCTCACAGTGTTCAGCTAAACCTACAAGTTATTTTTTTGCGAGCTCTGCACAGTGTTCATCTAAAGCTACAAGTTAGTGCAGTGCGTCCTGCTCACAGTGTTCAGCTAAAACTACAAGTTAGTGTGGTGCGTCCTCCTCACAGTGTTCAGCTAAGCCTACAAGTTATTTTTTGTGAGCTCTGCACAGTGTTCATCTAAAGCTACAAGTTAGTGCAGTGCGTCCTGCTCACAGTGTTCAGCTAAAACTACAAGTTAGTGTGGTGCGTCCTCCTCACAGTGTACAGCTAAACCTACAAGTTATTTTTTTGTGAGCTCTGCACAGTGTTCATCTAAAGCTACAAGTTAGTGCAGTGCGTCCTGCTCACAGTGTTCAGCTAAAACTACAAGTTAGTGTGGTGCGTCCTCCTCACAGTGTTCAGCTAAACCTACAAGTTATTTTTTTGCGAGCTCTGCACAGTGTTCATCTAAAGCTACAAGTTAGTGTAATGCGTCCTGCTCACAGTGTTCATCTAAAGCTACAAGTTAGTGTAGTGAGACCTCTGCACAGTGTTCATCTAAAGCTACAAGTTAGTGCAGTGCGTCCTTCTCACAGTGTTCAGCTAAAACTACAAGTTAGTGTGGTGCGTCCTCCTCACAGTGTTCAGCTAAACCTACAAGTTATTTTTTGCGAGCTCTGCACAGTGTTTATCTAAAGCTACAAGTTAGTGCAGTGATTCCTGCTCACAGTGTTCAGCTAAAACTACAAGTTAGTGTGGTGCGTCCTCCTCACAGTGTTCAGCTAAACCTACAAGTTATTTTTTTGCGAGCTCTGCACAGTGTTCATCTAAAGCTACAAGTTAGTGCAGTGCGTCCTGCTCACAGTGTTCAGCTAAAACTACAAGTTAGTGTGGTGCGTCCTCCTCACAGTGTTCAGCTAAACCTACAAGTTATTTTTTGTGAGCTCTGCACAGTGTTCATCTAAAGCAACAAGTTAGTGCAGTGCGTCCTGCTCACAGTGTTCAGCTAAAACTACAAGTTAGTGTGGTGCGTCCTCCTCACAGTGTTCAGCTAAACCTACAAGTTATTTTTTTGCGAGCTCTGCACAGTGTTCATCTAAAGCTACAAGTTAGTGTAATGCGTCCTGCTCACAGTGTTCATCTAAAGCTACAAGTTAGTGTAGTGAGACCTCTGCACAGTGTTCATCTAAAGCTACAAGTTAGTGCAGTGCGTCCTTCTCACAGTGTTCAGCTAAAACTACAAGTTAGTGTGGTGCGTCCTCCTCACAGTGTTCAGCTAAACCTACAAGTTATTTTTTGCGAGCTCTGCACAGTGTTTATCTAAAGCTACAAGTTAGTGCAGTGATTCCTGCTCACAGTGTTCAGCTAAAACTACAAGTTAGTGTGGTGCGTCCTCCTCACAGTGTTCAGCTAAACCTACAAGTTATTTTTTTGCGAGCTCTGCACAGTGTTCATCTAAAGCTACAAGTTAGTGCAGTGCGTCCTGCTCACAGTGTTCAGCTAAAACTACAAGTTAGTGTGGTGCGTCCTCCTCACAGTGTTCAGCTAAACCTACAAGTTATTTTTTGTGAGCTCTGCACAGTGTTCATCTAAAGCAACAAGTTAGTGCAGTGCGTCCTGCTCACAGTGTTCAGCTAAAACTACAAGTTAGTGTGGTGCGTCCTCCTCACAGTGTTCAGCTAAACCTACAAGTTATTTTTTTGCGAGCTCTGCACAGTATTCATCTAAAGCTACAAGTTAGTGCAGTGCGTCCTTCTCACAGTGTTCAGCTAAAACTACAAGTTAGTGTGGTGCGTCCTCCTCACAGTGTTCAGCTAAACCTACAAGTTATTTTTTTGCGAGCTCTGCACAGTGTTCAGCTAAAGCTACCTGTAGAAGGTTGGTGGTGTTTTCCTGATCCTATCACTACCGCAGGCAGCTAAATAAGCTGCAAGTTATTTTTTGGCGAGCTCTGCACAGTGTTCACCTAAAGCTACCTGTAGGAGGTTGGTGGTGTTTTCCTGATCCTATCACTACCGCAGGTAGCTAAAAAAGCTACAAGTTAGTTTGTTGCGAGCTCTGCACAGTGTTCAGCTAAAGCTACCTGTAGAAGGTTGGTGGTGTTCTCATACTACAGGCAGGCAGTTGATTTTGCTAGCTGCAGTATCAGTACATATATATATATATATATATATATATATATATATATATATATATATATATATCCCGGCTTAGTGCAGCTACAGGCCATTAGTATGTCTGGAAGGCCAAGAAGGAGAGGCAGACAGTCACAAGCCAATAAAAGAGGACAAGTAGGCTCTGTATCTAGTGCTGGTCGTGGAGACGGTGCATCCTCATCAGCACGTGGCCGTGGGACACGCTTGGCCTTTTTTTCGGCAGCTGGCCGTGTTGAGCCGCAACATGCGGAAGACTTGGTCGAGTGGATGACCAAGCCGTCCTCATCCTCCTCATCCTCTCTCACTCATGCTCAGGGTACTTTGTCTGGCAAAGCAGCGGCCTCTTCCCTCGGCTCAATGTCATCAGTGACTCCTTCCCTAGCCCTACCATGTCCTCCTGAGGAGTCCCTCGAACTGTTTGACCACAGTGTTGGGTACATGCTCCAGGAGGATGCCCAGCGTTTGGAAGGCTCTGATGATGATACTGAGCTCGATGAAGGCAGTAACATGAGCATGGACAGAGGGGGTGCCCAAGAAGGACAGCAATCTGGCAGTCATGCTCCCCCTGCTGCAGCATACTGCCAGGTTTGCTCCAGTGATGAGGAGGGAGGGGATGATGAGGTCACTGACTCAACGTGGGTGCCTGATAGGAGAGAGGAGGAGGAGGAGGAGGATTAGGCGGCACATCAGCAACGAGGCAGGATGCCCTCCAGGGGCCAGCCTAAGGGCAGCACACTGACTGCATCACACCCCAAAGCTCCACATGTGCAGGGCGCTGCAGTCTCTGCGCGTTATTCAAAAAGTTCTTTGGTGTGGCCCTTTTTTGAGACGAGTGCATCAGATCACACCGCTGCTATTTGCAACATATGTCTCAAGCGTATCTCGCGTGGCCAAAACATCTCCTGCTTGGGTACCACATGCTTGACCAGACATATGTTGACCTGCCATGCAGTTCGTTGGCAAGCGTATCTAAAAGACCCACACCAAAGAACAAGACCTCTCCTTGCTCCTCATCAGCTGAGATCTCCAACCCCACTAGACCTTCAGTCCTGTCTGAGACCTGCACTGAGAGGAATGAAGGTGTAGAATTAGGTGTCAGCCAAGTACCTGTGGGCAATCTGCTTTTCGGTACACCAACGTCAGATTGTTCCAGGCAAATTTCCCTGCCCCAGCTGCTGCACCGCTGCAAGAAGTTTGCTCCCAGCCATCCACATGCCCAGCGGTTGAATGCTAGCTTGGCAAAATAGCTAGCACTTCAACTAATGCCTCTTCAGTTGGTAGACTCTGCCCCCTTCCGTGAGTTTGTGGAATGTGCGGTTTCTCAGTGGCAGGTACCCAAACGCCACTTTTTCTCACGGAAGGCGATTCCGGCTCTCTACCGGCATGTGGAAGGCAATGTCCATGCCTCGCTGGACAGGGCAGTCAGCGGTAAGGTGCATATTACCGCTGACTCATGGTCCAGCAGGCATGGACAGGGACGTTACCTAAGTTTCACGGCGCATTGGGTGACTCTGCTGGCAGCTGGGAAGGATGCAGGACAAGGTGCAGTAGTGTTGGAGGTTGTTCCGCCATCACGCCTCCAAAATGCCACTACTAATGATTGTGACACACCTCTCTCCTCCACCCCTCCTCTTCTTCTTCCTCCATGGCCTCTTCTTGTGCTTTGTCCTCAGAACCAATGGTGCTCCGTAGCAGTCCAAGGGGCTACGCAAGTACGCAGGCCAAAAGATGCCATGCATTCCTTGAGCTGGTGTGCTTGGGGGACAGGAGCCACACTGGGGCAGAGGTTCTGTCAGCTCTGCAGGGGCAGATTCAGAGGTGGTTGATGCCACGCCAACTTAAGGCAGGAATGGTGGTTTGCGACAATAGCACCAACCTCCTCTCTGCCCTCCGACAGGGACAAATGACCCATGTGCCCTCTTTTTTTCACGTCCTTAACTTGGTGGTGCAGCGCTTCTTGGGCAGGTACCCAGGCTTACAGGATGTCCTGAGGCAGGCCAGGAAGTCTGTGTGCATTTCTGCCGGTCATATAATGCCAGTGCTCGGCTGGCGGACCTCCAAAAGGAGTTTAACCTGCCCAAGAACCGCCTAATCTGTGACATGCCCACCAGGTGGAACTCAATGTTGGCCATGCTGCAGCAGCTGCACACGCAGCAGAGGGCCATCAATGATTACCTGTGCGACTATGGCACCAGGACAGGGTCAGGGGAGCTTGTTTTTTTTTACCCACGCCAGTGGGCCATGATCAGGGATGCATGCACTGTCCTGTCACCATTTGAAGAGGCCACAAGGATGGTGAGCAGTGACAGTGCATGCATCAGTGACACTGTCCCCCTTGTCCACCTGTTGGAGCACACGCTGCGTGGAATAATGGACAGGGCACTTGAGGCAGAACAGAGGCAGGAAGAGGAGGACTTCCTTAGCTCTCAAGGCCCCCTTTATCCAGACAGTGTTTCTGCGTGCCCGCCGATCACACAGGAAGAGGACGAGGAGGAGGAGGAAAATTGTGTCAGTATGGAGGTGGAGCCTGGCACTCAACATCAGCAGTAGTCTTTAAGGGATCAGTCCCAAGAAACACATGGACTTGTACGTGGCTGGGAGGAGGTGGCTGCGGACCATGTTGTCCTTAGTGACCCAGAGGACTCCGGACCGAATGCCTCAGCAAACCTATGCTGCATGGCCTCCCTGATCCTGCAAAGCCTGCGTAAGGATCCTCGTATTCGTGGTATCAAGGAGAAGGACCAATACTGGCTGGCAACCCCCCTTGATCCACATTACAAGGGTAAGGTTGCGGACCTTATCTTGCCATCGCAGAGGGAGCAGAGGATGAAACATCTTCGGGAGGCCTTGCAGAAAGGTCTGTGCAACGCGTTCCCAGAGACTGGGAGGTTACAAACTCCTGTTTCTGGACAACGTGTTGCTGAGGCTTCGGTCAGTCAAAGAAGGAGCGGTGGAGAAGGTGGCCGTCTGACCGATGCGTTCAGACAATTTTTTGGTCCGCAGCCCCAAGGTATGATCGGTTCCAGCAACCATGGCCAGCGTCTGTTTTACATGGTGCAGGAATACCTAGGGGCAAGATCTGACTTGTACACCTTTCCCACTGAAAATCCTCTGGGTTACTGGGTCTTGAGGATGGATCACTGGCCAGAGCTTGCACAGTATGCAATTGAGCTACTGGCCTGTCCTGCATCCAGCGTTCTTTCGGAACGCACATTCAGTGCTGCTGGAGGCTTTGTAACCGATCACAGTGTGCGTCTGTCCACAAACTCGGTCGATCGACTGACCTTCATAAAAATGAATCAGACTTGGATCACCACCAGCTACCAAGCACCTGATGCTGATGTAACCGAATAATTTTTTTTGAAATCTCAGATCCCTTCAAAGACTGCCTATGCTGATGCTGAGTGACTATCCCTGAGTAATTATCCTCTTCCTCCTCAATGATCACGCTGATAGCTTGTAAGAACATTTTTGGTTCTGGGCGCCACCACCAGTGCCTAAGGCCCAATTTTTCAGCTCCTGTTTAACAGGAGCGTGTAATTACAATTTTTGATGCAATACTTTGCAGCAGGGCTCGTTTCTGCATTCCAACTAGAGTATCTGTGAGGGGTTGCAGTGTTGTGGCACCAGCACCAGTGCCTAAGGCCCAATTTTTCAGCGCCTGTTTAACAGGGGCGTGTAATTACAATTTTTGATGCAATACTTTGCAGCAGGGCTCGTTTCTGCGTTCCAACTAGAGTATCTGTGAGGGGTTGCAGTGTTGTGGCACCAGCACCAGTGCCTAAGGCCCAATTTTTCAGCACCTGTTTAACAGGGGTGTGTCATTACAATTTTTGATGCAATACTTTGCAGCAGGGCTCGTTTCTGCATTCCAACTAGAGTATCTGTGAGGGGTTGCAGTGTTGTGGCACCAACACCGGTGCCTAAGGCCCAATTTTTCAGCCCCTGTTTAACAGGGGCATGTACCGTATTTATCGGCGTATAACACACACTTTTTTCCCCTTAAAATCAGGGGAAAGTCGCAGGTGCGTGTTATACGCCGATCCCCTGCGATCCGACCTGTCATATTTTCAAAATCGCCGATCGCGATTTGAAAATGGCGCCGCCGGCGCCGAAATACACAGAGCCGGTCCTCGGCTCTTTCCGGCGGCTGTCGTTCATTTTCGGCTCCACTCGTAGTCCCGAGCGGAGCTATCCGAACCTAGCCGAGTAGGTTCGGATAGCTCCGCTCGGGACTACGAGTGGAGCCGAAAATGAACGACAGCCACCGGAAAGAGCCGAGGACCGGCACTGTGTATTTCGGCGCCGGCGGCGCCATTTTCAACTCGCGATCGGTGATTTTGAAGCCCAGAATAGCTGGGATCACTGGGGGAAGGCTGCACTGGGGAAGGCTGCACTGGGGAAAGCTGCACTGGGGAAGACTGGACTGGGGAAGGCTGCACTGGGTAAAGCTGCACTGGGGAAGACTGCACTGGGGAAGGCTGCACTGGGTAAAGCTGCACTGGGGAAGGCTGCACTGGGTAAAGCTGCACTGGGGAAGTCTGCACTGGGGAAGTCTGCACTGACAAGGCTGCACTGGGGAAGTCTGCACTGACAAGGCTGCATTGACAAGGCTGCACTGGGGAAGGCTGCACTGACAAGGCTGCACTGACAAGGCTGCACTGACATGGCTGCACTGACATGGCTGCACTGACAAGGCTGCACTGACAAGGCTGCACTGAGAAGGCTGCAATGATGGGCGTTTAAATGTAAGTTTTTTTTCCCTTCAACTTCCCTCCTAAAAGTTTTTTTTTCCTTAAAATTCCCTCCTAAATTGGGGTGTGTGTTATACGCTGGTGCGTGTTATACGCCGATAAATACGGTAATTACAATTTTTGATGCAATACTTTGCAGCAGGGCTCGTTTCTGCGTTCCAACTAGAGTATCTGTGAGGGGTTGCAGTGTTGTGGCACCAGCACCAGTGCCTAAGGCCCAATTTTTCAGCCCCTGTTTAACAGGGGCATGTAATTACAATTTTTGATCTAATATTTCACAGCAGGGCCCATTTCTGCACCCACCAAGAGCGAGTGAGGACTTACAGTGTTGTGGCACCAGAACCACCACCACCACCAAAGGCCCAATTTTTCTGCCCCTGTTCAACAGGGGCATGTAATTACAATTCTTGATCTAATATTTCACAGCAGGGCCCTGTGAGGGCTTACAGTGTTGTGGCCACAACAACACCTAAGGCCCAAATTTCTGCTGAGTATATAGGGCAGGCCCCTACTTTCAAACATCTAACCTACAAATGACTCCTACTTGCAAACGGAAGGAGACAACAGGAAGTGAGATTAAATCTACCCCTAGGAAGGGAAATTCTCTCCTGTAAGAGTTAATATGGGAAAAACATTTCTCCTTTCCACTGATGCTTTCCAATCCTTGTTTCACAAAAAAACCCAAATTTTCAAAAAACATTTGTCATTGGGACAAAAAATGAGGTGAAATCTTCTGAAGAGGAGGACAGACAGCAAAACAAATGTCACAGGGGTGATAACCCTTCCCTATGTTTTCCAAAAAACTTAAAAAAGATTTTTTGGCTGGAGCTAAACACGTTAAAAATGTACCCATTCAAAATTACAAACAGATTCTACTTAACAACAAACCTACAGTCCCTGTCTTGTTTGCACCGCCTGTATACGGCTGTTCACAGTATATAGGGCCTGGTGGCCCCACACCTTTCCTTATTTTAATTTGGGTGCGGGGCTCCCCTTAATATCCATACAAGGCCCAAAGGGCCTGGTAATGGACTGGGGGGTACCCATGCCGTTTGTCTCACTGATTTTCATCCATATTGCCAGGACCCGACATTACATTAAAGCCGCAAGCAGTTTTAAATGACTTTTTTTCCTTTAAAAATGACATTTTTTGCAGGGACTGTTCTAAGCACGGGAAACACGCGCCACTTTACAGGCATACTATAGACACCCCCCAGGTATGATATTTAAAGGAATATTTTACTTTTTTTTTTTTTTACTTTAAGCATCATTAAAATCACTGCTCCCGAAAAAACGGCTGTTTTTAAAAGTTTTTTTTGCATTGATACATGTCCCCTGGGGCAGGACCCGGGTCCCCAAACCCTTTTTAGGACAATACCATGCAAATTAGCCTTTAAAATAAGCACTTTTGATTTCGAACGTTCGAGTCCCATAGACGTCAATGGGGTTCTAACGTTCGTGCAAATTTTCGGTCCGTTCGCAGGTTCTGGTGCCAACCGAACCGGGGGGTGTTCAGCTCATCCCTACTCTGGAAGTAGTACCTTTCTCTTTGCAGCGCATTGGCAGCTGAGCACAAGCACCTAGTAGGCTTTCTCACAGCAGAAGCTCAGTACGTGTGGGTTAGCTGGATTGTGACACAGAATAAGAAAACTCTAGATGAGGTCTTACTAATAATGCGTACATGGGCAAAATTATGCCTCTCTTTCTCTCTCTCTCTCTGGAGTCTATATCTCTTTTAATACAAGAAAGTATTTTTCTAGCTTTAGAAATTGCAGCTTGGCATTGAATGCCATTATTAGGTCTATGATCTACCAGAACACCCAGATCTTTCTCCAACGTTGACTCCCCCAGTTGTACCACTCTTAGTATGTATGATACGTTATACAAAATATAAACAAAACATGAATCCAATTGACCAAGTGATGAGTGTACTCAATCATTTATAAAAAATGGTGACCGATTCGTCCTGATGGAGGGGATACCTCCAAAGCTTGCTGATCACAATACAAAAAAGTGGTGGAGGATGGAGCAAAGAAATGCCCCATGGAAAGCAATAAACAGGGTCAACAACCATATACCTTTCGAAAAAATAGAAAATAACTTTATTGTAATCTCAAAGTAGTGGGTAAAAATTGTCCAGCAGGGTGGACAATAACATCATTTGTAGAGTATTTTCCCAAATAACCCCTTATATAAAAAACACACACACATGCAATATTGACAACGTTGTCACATATAACACACCGGTACTGAAAGCTTCATGCATACAAACTCATGCATACCCAGACCAATGGACCTAAACGGAGCTGCTATAAATGGAAAGACATAGCCAGGAAGCTGATCACAATTAATCTGTAAACATATAGCTTTTCTAAAACAGAATTGATATTGCTGCAAATGTTCATTGATTGAAAAGGTTCCTGGTAAAAGTAAAGATTACTGGTTAAACCGAGTCTGCAGTAAAAAAAAATACACACTATTAGGTCTATATGTTGTTCAGAATTTAGACCTATGTCCTCATATAAGGTTAGTAACTGACCAAAAAAGAGACTGAGTATCCTTTTGAAACACAATGATTAGCTTGATTTCAAAGCTGTAGCGTCATGCGACTTGGTCAGCATGGTATAATGCACTATGGATTGAAACACTCAGAGTTCCCTTTCTGCAGTATATGGAGAGGAACAAATAAATGCAGATGGTACAATTTATAACATGGCCCAAAGGCTCTCACCAATCCATCATTGGAAATGGAACCATCAAAATGCTATCCAGTCCATGCTTGCTCAGGTGATCTTTTCTCTGTGTGTATCCTTGCTGCCAATGCTTATAGGATGTGGAGAGTGTCAAATTGATATACACTCATAGTCCAGTGTGTCTCTGCTGTGTTCCAAGGTTTTTCCTATCATGTGATCAGGAGTCTCACTACGGTGGCTCGTCTAATCCCAACAGTCCAAGCAGTGCAGGCTTATCCTGGTAGGGCCATGGGAGGAGATGGCCTTCAAGTGAAATCTGATGCAATGAATGCTGATTGGACACTTGTTCCTTTAAAATGAGAATGTAGACTAGATTTGTTTGTTCTGAAGAATCGCACAATTGAGTGCATGAAATGCATCAACATGGACTGCACCGGACAAGCATCGTGCTCTACTAATGCATACCAGCTAATGTGCATGGCATTCCCGCACTAACATCTCCTTTTCAAAAGGTATACCATTGTTGACCCTCCTTATTGCTTTCCAGGGCATTTCTTTGCTCCATCCTCCCCCACTTTTTTTGTATGTATGATACGTGCATGCTCACAATGTGTAAGAGATACAGTGCCTTGAAAAAGTATTCACACCCCTTGAAATGTTCAACATTTTGTCATGTTATAACCAAAAACATTAATGTATTTTATTGGGATTTTATGTAATAGACCAACAAAGTGGCACATAATTGTAAAATGAAAGGAAAATGATAAATGTTTGTCAATTTTTTGTACAAATAAATATGTAAAAAGTGTGGCGTGCATTTGTATTCAGCCCCCCTAATGCCGCATACACATGACCGGACGTTACGGCATATTTTGCCCGGCGGACTTTTTAGACAGACTTTACGACAGACTTTCCAAATGAACGGACTTGCCTACACACGATCAACCAAAGTCCAACGGATTCATACGTGATGACGTACGACCGGACTAAAACAAGGAAGTTCATAGCCAGTAGCCAATAGCTGCCCTAGCGTTGGTTTTTGTCCGTCGGACTAGCATGCAGACGAGCGGACTTTTCGACCGGACTCAAATCCGTCGGATATATTTGAAACATGTTTCAAATCTAAGTCTGTCAAACTTTTGAGAAAACAAAGTCCGCTGGAGCCCACACACGATCGAATTGTCCGACGAAATCCGGTACGCCGGACCAAGTATGCCGTAAAGTCCAATCATGTGTACACGGCATAAGTCAATACTTTGTAGAACCACCTTTCACTACAAATACAGCTGCAAGTATTTTTGGGTATGTCTCTACCAGCTTTGCACATCTAGAGAGTGACATTTTTGCCCATTCTTGTTTGCAAAATAGCTCAAGCTCTGTCAGATTGGATGGAGAGCGCCCGTGAACATCAATTTTCAAGTCATGCCACATATTCTCAATTGGATTTAGGTCTGGACTTTGACTGGGCCATTCTAACACATGACTATGCTTTGATCTAACGCTGGCCATACACTATACGAAAAATCGGCCGAAAAATCATTCGTATAGACACTTCGTTCGTTTTTCGGCAAGTTAATAGGCACAAATCGATAATCGTTTGTGACGTTTTTGTGGAAAAAAAACGAACGGGAAGTTTGGAAAATTTCTGCCGAATGTACGATAAATTGCAAGGTTAATGTGTTTCCCGTCCGAACTGTCTGCACTAGGTATATGTAAAAAAACGAACAAAAAATTATTTATTCATGTCCACTGAACAAATTATCGGTCATTACATGATGGCACGATCGTTTGCGGTCACGGTCGACCGTTCGTTTTTCGAAAATGGGTTCGGCCGATTTTCTGTATAGTGTATGGCCAGCATTAGACATCCCATTCTAGCTCCAGCTGTATGTCTAGGGTTGTTGTCCTGCTGGAAGGTGAACCTCTGCCCCGTCTCAATTCTTTTGCAGACTTGAATTGCTTTTCTTCTAAGATTGCCCTGTATTTGGCTCCATCCATCTTCCCATCCATCAACTATCACCAGCTTCTCTGTCCCCATTAAAGAAGAGCATCCCCACAACATGTTGCCACCACCATGTTTCACGGTGGGGATGGTGTGTTCAGGGTGATGTGAAGTTTAGTTTTAGTTAGTTTTCTGCCACAAATAGCATTTTGCTTTAGGCCATAAAGTTCAGTGTTGGTTTCATCTGACCAGAGCGCCTTCTTCCACATTTACTGTATCCCCCATATGGCTTCTTGCAAACTGCAATTGGGACTTCTTATGGATTTAATTTTTGGATTATGGATTGAACAGTGCTCTGTGAGATGTTCAAAGCTTGGAATTTTTTTAATAACTTTTTTTTTTATAACTTTTATAACTGCTTTAAACTTCTCCAAGGTTATCCCTGGCCTTTCTGGTGTGTTCCTTGGCCTTAATGATGCTGTTTGTTCACTAAGGTTCTTTAACAAACTTCTGAGGGCTTCACAGAACAGATGTATACAGAGATTAAATTACACACAGGTGGACTCTATTTACTAGTTATGTAACTTCTGAAGGCAACTGGTTCCATTCGATTTTAGTTAGGGGTATCAGAGTAAAGGGGGCTGAATACAAATGCACGCCACACTTTTCAGATATTTATTTGTAAAAAAATTGAAAACCATTTATCATTTTCCTTCCACTTCACAATTATGTGCCACTTTGTGTTGGTCTATCACATAAAATCTCAATAAAATACATTTACGTTTTTGGTTGTAAGATGACAAAATGTGGAAAATTTCAAGGGGTATGATTACTTTTTCAAGGCCCTGTAAATCAAGCAGAAACCGCTGTGCCGCACAGCATTCGGGAGGCGTGCTGATGTTACAGGCCAGGCTCTACCCAACACATTTCATTACACACAGGATGTCATCAGGGGAATTTTCATGGACTATTGAACACACATCCTTTAAGGGAAAGATACCTATTTTTTTTATTTTATCTGTATCATTTTGTTTATTGCAAGCTTATGTCACTCATTTATGGAAGCACTGTTGATGTAGTATTTTTTAAAGATTGCACACATATTTTGACTTCAACGGTGACTGCTGCCCCTCTAGATAAAGTCACTGTTTGGGTATTCTGGCAGCCTTGGAAGCAGTGGCTGTCAGAATTCAATAGCTGGCAGTGGAAATGTATCCATTAACACTCTTTAACACGATGGATGAGGGAGTCTATTGATTTCTCTAATTTACAGGTGGGACCTACAAGAGGAGAGTGATGCAAGATAAGAGGACAACACTGCATCTGCTGGGCTTGTGAGCCTATTTATTTAGCATAAAAACCATCATATAGATAAAGGCACAGGAACTGACTTTTCTGTGTGGAAAGTGAGGTCCATTTTGAATGTTTTATAATGCCCTAAATTTATGTACTAGCAGTATGATAAAATAGGATATGTTGTTTAGATGAGAGCAAGTACTGTTACAAAAATGTATTTGTGAAATGAAAAAAAAAACATCCTTTCAATGAATCTAGTCCCTCCAGTAAAAGTATACATGTAATGTGAGTGACTATGCCTATGACATTATTTAACTGGTCAATTGCATTCATGTGTTAACATTTTCAGTAAAATGCCAACAACATTTGCACATTTTCATTAAATATCCATTTGATTTCAATTGCACTTTTTTTTTTTCATCTGTAGTTTATACTTTACTTTTGTACTTTATAGGTTTAATTAAATTAATGTGTAATTACATTGAACACGTGACTAGTATAACAGATATGATGTTCTTGTGTATAAACAGTCCACTGTGATGCAGAACCAGTGCCCTGCAGCCCATCTCTTATAACCTGAGTGAATACTCACATTGAACTTACCATACAAACTCTAAACTAGCCAGCAAATAAAGTAATCAATCATGTACCAATGACAAAGTGAGGAGGTGACAGAAATAGGAACTTGATGCAGCAGAAGTTCTGATAGATGCACATGCTTGAAAGCCTAACACCCCAGGGGATGAATGAGATTAATGAGTGCATTTTTATATATCCTTCCCTTCCATCTTTCACTTTGGTTATTACAGTCTGCAGCTTTTAAAACCTTGGAGAATCTGGAACTGTAATTTATTCCGAGGTCTGCCAGGATATATAATTTTTCCTGACTGAGCTAAGATTTATGCTGATATTTGGGATATCTTTTACTGTCAACACCCAGCATTTCATTGGCATTTGTGATCATTTGATATCATTGCTTAGTACCTCAGTTATTAAGTGAACTTTAAAAAAAAAAAGCCTTAATACTTATTTCAAAATCAGAGCCAGTATACCCAACACACATTGAGTTTGTTTTATTATGTTTAATTAAAATTCCAAGATTTGAGTATTTAATGCACTGACAATAAAACTTTTGCAGTGTAACACCTATTGCTTTAACTATACCTTGCCGAATTTAATGTGTGTGTGCGTGTATGTAGTACAGTATATACTGTATGTGTGTATATTGTATTCAAACACACACACTGTACATACACATAGTTCTCATTAAAACAAAAATCTTAGTTGTAAAGTATAGATCTTTAGTCTTTAACCATGGTTTAAATGTAGCTATCTTTTAGGTGATTGTACACTGGAAAAAAAAAAGGAAAGTTGCAAGGGCATCACATATATAACCCCTCAAACTCCCAGCTAGCCTACATTTTTTTTTTGCTAGTGTTTTTAAGTTATGACCCTTTTCACTGTGACAAGCTTACTTCTTTAATGTGGAGGTTTTTTTTTCGGTTCTAAAATGGTTCCCCTATCAAGATAGCAACTGCAGCTTCTTCTGCAGTTTCTAGATCGGTTGCCTTTTTGGCTGAGCCTACACACGGTCGCACAAAGTTGTCGGAATTTCCGATCGACAACCACGCGGTTATGCACACCACGTACGACGAGACTAGAAAAGGCCGGTTCAGAACCAAGCGCGGCACCCTTTGGGCTCCTTTTGCTAATCTCGTGTTAGTAAAAGTTTGGTGAGAGACGATTCGCGCTTTTTCAGACTCGTGGCTTTCAGATCGTTTTCTGCCGTTCAGTTTGTGCTTGTGGGTTTGTATCTGCTCTTCAGTGCGTGCAAGCAAGTTCCGCGTGACTTTAAGTAGTCATTGTATTCTTGTTCGTTCGTTACTGGTTTTCAGGTCGCTCTTCACAGGCCTTGCTGTTCTTCAGTGCGTTCTGTTACTTCGTTCTGAGCAGCCGACCGTTTTCTAGCCATGTTTCGTATGCAAACTCCTCGTAGAGTTCGTGCTGTACGGGGGCTTGGTGTTGGGGTCCTGACCTTGACACAAGTCCAGTCCATGAACAGGGTGGGGAGGAGTTCATGGACCAAGAATTGGTTGCTTCAGCGTGACCAGTTCTGTCATATGCCTTTGCTCCGTGAGATCCGTGAGAATAATCCTGATAATTTCAGGAACTTTCTCAGGATGACGGACCCCATGTTTCACCGTTTGTTGGCTTCGCTGACCCCCTATATCAGCAGGCAGGATACCTGCATGAGGCAAGCAATGGTTGGTCGCTACCTTGCGGTATTTGGCCACAGGGAGAAGCCTGCAGGACCTCAAGTTCTCGACAGGCATCTCCCCCCAGGCTCTGGGGATCATTATCCCAGAGACCTGTTCTGCCATCATACAGGTCCTGCAGAAGGAGTATATGAAGGTAAGATTTTTTTCCTTTTATATCACATTTTATTGTATTGAATGTTTGCTAATATATTGTATTTCTTTCCTCATTCCCTAATTACCATGATTGTAATATGCTGTGAATGTCCCCTTTGTCCTTATGCATGTTGGATTTTTATGTAATTATTATTTTAGGTCCTTCATACATATTTGCCCTTCAATAACCTCCCCAGCATGGTGTCTTCTGCCCTATATTCACCTCATGTAGTCACTTAACAATGTATTTTATCAGCTCTATAGTAGTGCTTTACCCCAAACACCCCCTAAAATGTTTGGAAATGTTATTTTTTATTTAAATTCAGGCAGAGTGGCAGAGGCTTTTTTTTGTGGTGTCCCCAAATTTTTTGTAACCCTCCCTCCCCCCAACTGCTAAGTCAGCTGATCCCAATTCTCTATCCTCAATCATCTATCTGCTGACTTTTCCAAACCCATACACACTATACCCATTTCTTTAGTGCTCAGATTTATGGATGAATTCCCCAAAGCATGTAGTGCAAGGGCCTGCCTGTATACTTTCCAATGGTACTGTTTAAAGTTTTTTTGTATCCTATTATTATCTTGATAGGTAATAGCAGAATGTTCAAATGTGCTCAAATGTGTACAGTGTGTATTTATATCTTTGTATTATGACACTTCTTACCTGTCCAGTGGGCTGCCAATAGTGTAACTAAGGAGGGGCTGTTCCAAGTAATACCCTGTATTTAGGCATTCATCTCTCAATGAAGTGGAGAGGGTTACCTGTCCAAGATTTTCCCCCCTATAATGTTAGAAATGGCCCATGAGGGGGGAGGGGGAATATGATAGGTGTACCTTATACTTTGTTGTTGTTAAATTCCCCTTAATAAATGCTATCTGGAGGTTGCCCCATAATGTTTGTGTATAATCTGCTTGCCATGTTTCTGTGAAAAAATAGTAATGTTTATTGTTTTTTCCTCAACAGTTTCCTTCAACACCACAGGAATGGCAGACTGTGGCCTCCCACTTTGCCCAGCGGTGGGACTTTCCTAACTGCGGAGGGGCAATTGATGGGAAACACGTCCACATCGTCCCACCACCCAACTCGGGGTCGTACTATTATAATTACAAGGGGTTTAATAGTATAGTGATGTTGGCGGTGGAGTCGGCTAATTACGAGTTCCTGTATGTGGACGTGGGGAAGAATGGCTGGATGTCCGATGGTGGAGTTATCGCCCAGACGGAGTTCTACAGGCATCTCCAGAATGGCAGCTTGGACTTGCCACCTCCAGAGGACAATGTTGAAGGTCTCCCATTTGTGTTCGTTGCTGATGAAGCATTTGCGCTGGGGGACCACCTGATGCGGCCATTCCCGATGAGGACCCTCACCCCGGAACAGAGGGTTTTTAATTACCGGCTGGCCAGAGCCCGAAGAGTGGTGGAGAACACATTTGGAATCCTGGCCAGCTGGTTCCGATTATTTCTGACACCCATCCATATGGCGGAGTATAAGCTGAACCACATAATACTTGCCTGCTGTGTTCTCCATAATTTTTTACGAAAACATTCAGCCAACTATGCTGGCTCAGTTGGGCCTGAGGTCGGAATCCCAAATCCATCAACACTGACGGCGCTTGAAAGTGGCCGTCCTGGCTTGCCCTCCCTGAATGCCCGTGATGTCCGGTTACAATACCTGGAGTTCTTTGCGGGTAGGGGGGCTATCAATATGCCAGACAATCTGTGAAACCTTTTTCAAATAAAAAACAACCAAAAGAAATTCTTTGTGGACATTTACTGCTTGTGTTTGTTTTAGCTGACCCTGACAGAAATGTGTTGTGTGCAGAAAATGTCGTGATTGGGTAACCTTATAAAAAACAGTGTTGGCTGGTACTTCCTAAATGCAAAAACACATTTCACTACAAGTGCAGTTGCAACTGCACTGAACCTGCACTTGTAGTGCAAAGTGGATTTGCTCTTAGGAAACAACCCCCATTTTTGCATAAAACAGCAATTACATCACCCCAAAAGTGTTGTAGTGTTGAGACAATAATCCACACATTCTTGAGTAAGGCACTTTTTTATACCTGCACAATCACATGTGCATTTACGAAAGGTTTTTAAAACAAACCAACATGTTTGTTGTATAACAATGTTTGCAGCGGCATTATCAAAAATCGAAATATCCATTTCAGATAAAACAGGCCTGTGTAAAACCAACAAGAAAGCCAAAAAACTTGAACTTACAAAGTTCACATATGGTAAAACCTGAAGGCTATATCAGACATCAGTATTTAGGAACTGGGTTTGATATAGCGTTCAGATGGGGGGAAATCACCCCTGGAAAAGCCAAATTTGGAAGATGTACACCAATTTACGAATGTCAACATGTGCTATCTGCCATTAGGGGGGATCAAGGGACGTGTTTTGGGGGAGCAAGCCCTTCCTCACCGCAACTTTATAATTGAGGAAGGGGTTGCACCCCCAAAACGCATCCATTGATCTCCCGTGATGGCAGATAGCACATGTTGGCACACTGTGTGCATCCTCTAAATTTGGCTTTTCTAAACATTGAAAACATTTTTGGAAGATTGGACCACAATAAAACAGGTGATTTTGTGGGGTTTAAATTCGCCCCAAAACATCAATGATGTTATTATTTTTTTTAATAACATCACTGATTTGTTGCTGGATGTTTTGCAATTGGAGATTACACCCCATGATCTCCCCGATCAGTATCTGGGCACTTTCAGATGTGAAACATTCTCTCTCCCTCACATCACGATCACCTAAAAAGAGATAAAGAACAAAAAAAAGGTCTCAAAAATCTGCCACCATCCATCTCTTTTACCTGAGCCTGTGGTCGCAGACACTCACCTGTTGTGGTGCCAATCTCCACCACATCTTCTTCTTCCTCCTGCTCAGCTTCTTGGGTTTGCGGTATGTCCCCTTCTTCCAGAGGTGGGGGGTCTCTGGTCTCCTCGGATGAGGGGTGTCCTCCGAGTCTTTTCTCCCCTATGTAAAACAAAAATGGTATAATTAGCACACAGATCTTTGATGGCAGAACTATAAATAGGAAACATTGCTTGGAAGTAGGGTACAATTATCTATTTTAGCAGAGTTCCAAGATGTATATTTTGTATTGCCCTTTGTCAAGCTGCAATACTTTACCTGTTTGGTACAAGCTTCACAGATGTAGCCCCCCCTATAGTATACACTGGAGCATCAGTGTGCCCCCCCTAATAAAAATGGTGTTCTTGTGTCCCACACTAGTGCTCCAGTGTCCAGATGTGAAAACAGCTGCTCAGTGTCCTCTCCTTACACACAATCTAGTTGGCATTTCATTCTAGTAACAAACCCATCTACACAAACAAATATTTGGCATCCAAGTAGGCCCCAAAAAATGTGTGAAAATGCATATGGCCTAAACAATGGTGTTCTAGAGGCCGAAAGAAAAATGTTTGATACGAACGAATAATGGGCCCATGAACATTAAAAGTTGCTCTTTTAAACGTTACAATTAATAAAAGCATATGGAGCAGAACGAACGGAATAAAGACAGAAAGAATAGGAACACAGCACAACTACTTACTTTTTTGCAGCACTCTCCGGATCTTTCGGTACTGCTCTGGCTCTCTCAACTTCAGGTCCGACCACCGCTTCTTGAGCTGATCTTTAGATCTTCGTACCCCGAAATTCCTCTCAAGACTCCTGACCACTTTCGCCATGATTTTGGCCTTTCGGATGTTGGGGTGGGGGTAAGGCCCATATTTTCCGTCATGGTCGGACTTCCTCATGATGTCGACCATCTCCAACATCTCCCCAAACGACATATTTGTGGCCTTAAAACGTCTCCTTCTGGATCGGGACGTGCCTGGATCCGGCCTTTCCTCCTTCTCCTCCTCTTTGCTAGAATTAGCATGCACCTGCTGTAACTCCGTCATCATGCTCTTTACCCACTGCGCCAAACGAAAAGGGGCGGGGAATAGACTAGAAAGAATGTCAGGGGCGGGCAGAGTTACACGCATGCGCAGTGTGTATAAAGCGTAACACGCGTGCGTATTACGTACGATCTGTGAGTGGAGGAAGGATCATTGGACGCGCCGATCGTAAGAACGAAGGTAAGAGACAAACTTGTGCCTATACTGCTTCTAGATTGAGGCCTATATTGTAACAAGATTAGGAGAGTTTTGTCTGACATTAGGCTTTGTCTTGTGTTGTGTCTTGCAGTGAACATGGATATCTTAATGAAAGACAATGACTTCATGTCAGTATTCATAGATATGCTAAGTGAGCTGCCCTGTCTGTGGGAGATTACCCACCCCCATTTCAAGAACCAAGCAAAGAGGAAGGCAGAACTGGAGCAATTGTGTGAAATTGTGAAGCAGGTAATCCCCACGGCAGACATCACCTATTTAAAGATTTTCATTGGTGGCCTGAGGAGCACATATCTGAGGGAGCGCAAGAAAGTCCTGGATTCACAGAGATCCGGAGCAGCAGATGACATCTATGTCCCCAGGATGTTGTACTACGACAGGCTGCACTTCCTGGCAGGCCAGACTGAACCCCGGCCATCCCTCTCCAGTCTTCCTTCCACGCTTCCTTCCCCCCGGCTGAGGCTTCTGACGCCCAACCTGGGCCTTCCAGGCAATATGTGGAGGAGCCCAGATTGAGCCAGGTATAGCATTTCTCTAAATATTTCTGCTTGTCCAATCAATGATGTTAACTAGATGTTAGTTGGGAGTACTAATTTATGATTGTGATTGATGAATCAAAAACTAAAACCATGTCCCTTTTTCATACACAGGGAAGTCTCAGCCAGGAGGTGGCCGGGCCGAGCTGGCTGGCTGATATCAAGGTCCCTCCACCCCCCCTGAAAATAGAAAGTGGCAGTAGGAGGAGTACCCTAGAGGAGGCTGCTATAGCATTCTTTTGGAGGGCTACAGAGGTCCTGGGAGCACCCCACACCATGGAGGAGAACACTGCTGCCTTCATAGCCTATAAAATGCAGAGGATGGAGGAGGGCCAAAAAGTCATGTGTGAGGCCCTCATATCGGAGGCTCTGGAGAAAGGTATGAGGGGCCAAATTACACCTCACACACATCTTTGGGATGGTCCTCCTCCTCCTCCTGCAGGTCCTCCTCCTCCTCCTCCCTCTCCTCCAGGTCCCCCCAGTCCTCCTCCAGGTCCCCCCAGTCCTCCTCCTCCTCCAGGTCCTACTCCTCCTCCTGCCACATCTCCAACTGCACAGCCACAGCCGGGAAGGAAGCGTGGAAGGAAGACCAGACAGTGATTGCCCTGGATCCAGTCTGGTCGGCCAAAAGATGCAGCCTCTTGTGGTACCACAGCCTGGGGACACAGATGTCATCTGCTGCTATTCGGATCTCTGCGAATTCTGGACCAGACTGCCCTCCCTTAGATATGGATTCCTCAGGCCACCAATTTTGATGTTGAAGAATTGATGTCTGCCGTGGGGGTCCCAGGCTTCGCTAATTTCTCATGTTGATCCAGTGTTGCCTTCCTCTTTGTTTGGCTCTGAGCCCTTAATAAAGGATTTTTGTTTTGAATTATACTCTCCTATGTGTTTTACTTCAAAAATGACAGCTTGTTTGTGAGGATTCAGGCACATTGCAAATATACAATGTGAAATGAACAAGGGTCACCAACACCAAACAATCTCCTGGAGATTAAATAATAAAAGATATCAATGGTGTTGGGGTAACTTGACACACAAAACACACCCAAAAATAGTCTGGAGTAAAAATAAAAATAACATTGAACAAAGATCAGCCTTGGAAAAAATCCAAACATTAAAGAAAAAAAAGGCTTAAAATCCAAAAAAATAAAAAAATAAAAAATATAAAACTGTCAGATGTGACAACTAATAACAATATATTCAGGGAATCTCACTAAAAAAACACAAATAAAACTTTGTGAGAAGTGTGTGTGAATTTGAGCAGCAAAACTACTTAATTCTTGTCACATTATAAAGAAGAAGAGAGTGCGCTGTATTAAACCATTTTTAACATCGTGACGAAAGTGCTGTATCCATTGCGAATGCTAAGTTTACCAGAACGAGCTGTCCCGTCTCGGAATTTCTTCTGAGCATGCGTGGCACTTTGTGCGTCGGAACAGGACACACACGGTCGGAATTGACGCGATCGGATTTTCTTGTCGGAAAATTTTATCTCCTGCTGTCCAACTTTGTGTGTCAGAAAATCCGATGGAAAATGTCCGATGGCGCCCACACACGGTCGGAATTTCCGACAACACGCTCCGATCGGACATTGTCCATCGGAAAATCCGACCGTGTGTACGGGGCATTAGACTGGCAGGCTTCTTTTGCATCTGGCACTAATGTGCCCATGTGGCCTCATTCCCAGCTGCTTCACCGAGCATGTGCATGCATTTTTCCTTCTCTGGGTGTGCTTTGTATATGCCAGCACCAGTATCCACAGCTCCCTCAACAGCACAGCACGTCATCCTCAGCATGTCTACCTGGGTACAGCAGTCCTCAATGGCTAGCATGGAAGGCTTCTCCCTATTCAGCTAATTTTCCCCAGTCTAATTCTCTGCTTTTCTCTAGGGACTCCACTGGCCCTTTGGCAGCTCAGCCTTCCTCCTACTTATAGACAGAGGAATTTTCTGACACAATGTCTAATTTCATGGGCAGAATTTTGAATCCTTTAAATGACATGGATAATGTGGGTCACAAGCAAGCAAGACTCTTCAGTCCACCCATCTGGGTTGGTCTTTGAGTTCCCTTGGTTGCAGACACTTTGACAGAGGAGAATATGGATGAGGAAGATCCCCTTCCTTCTACTTCTGGAGAAATAGACCAGGATGAATTGCTTTTGGCTGAAATTTCATCTAAGCATAAGCATACCATTATTATCCTTAATTACACGCTACATCCTTTTTTTAAAGTTAGAGCAGCCTGAGTCTGCTAGCCCCAAGGTCTCCTGCATGGAGTCCCAACAATTATCCAAGCCTGTTAAGACCTTTCCAGTCCATTCACTCTTAGGGCCCATCCTCTATGGTGACTGGACTAACCTTGAAGACCTGTTTTGCTCTATCACATTTTTCAATATCCTAGAGAGGAGTGCTTAATGCAAAAAATTGACAGCCCCTGTAGTGGAGATAGGTAGTTTAGTAGGAAGTGGATGGAAGGCGCGTGATCAGACGCTTACATCAAGAAATGTATGGTTTATTTATGTAAAAGAATACAGACATATAGTCATATAGATATAAAATCATACAAATACTACATAATATTAAAAAAAAAAGGAAAAACAGGTAACAAAATAAGTACTAGGAAGTTAAAATTGGGGTGTGCCCATATTGAGGCAGGTATTTAAGAAATGCTGACGCGTTTCGAGGAAAACCTCTTCATCAGAGCCAGGAGAACTGGAGCACAGTCTGTATGGGCCGGTAGGCCGACATGTGTACATGGGGAGAGGTGGTGTGGCTAGTAGGAGGATGTGTCCTGTGATGGACAATTGATTATTCCAAGTTCCATACCCAGGTGTTCTATGGATGAAATTAGAATGTAAATAGATTGTATTTTCTTTTTGCGGTCCTGTTAGGCTGTCAGATGTGCCTGTCTCAGGAGAAGTGTGTAGGAGAAGTGGCTGTAGCAGTAGAGTAGTTCACAGGTAATCAGCTTAAAATGCCAGATCCGCTAGCAGATGGCGTGGGCTCACTTGAGGCTCAGGGTCTAAGCACTAATCGGTATTCAATGGAGCTCCTGATGATAGGTTTTGCTGCATATTAGTACCAGGTCGTGATCCTCAAAATTACCCCACCGGGAGGTAAGCAAGCTGGGGTCCAGGAGGAGACATATTAGGTAGGGATCAAGCAAGCAAAAGTATAGTCAGTAAACAAGCCAACGGTCAGTAACACGTAATATCTGGATGAAATAAGATAAGGACAGCAGTAGGTATGCAAGACAATATAGGCTGGAGGGAGCACAATAATCTAGCAAATAGGAAATTCAGAAACATGGCTTAAATCAGGAAGTTCATGGGAAGACCAAAAGGTTAAAGAGAAATCAGACATAAGGCACCAGCACCCCTGGTGACACAGCGAAAATAGCCACTGCCTGACACCACAGATTTTGCAGATTCAGGCCCAGGTCCTGATGCTGATGTCCTGAGGCCCTGCCATGCAATCTGTGGTTTCTTCCATGGCTGTTTGCCAGACCATTGCTGTCCTGACCTGACATGACATGGCCTGAGACCCTAGTTCCTTCTTAAAGGATCCTTCCATACACCAAAGACCAGAGCTTTCACATGTCCTCATCCGTGGCGGCTGGTGCTTAATACATTGGGGGGCAGCAAACCAATGCCACCCCCTGGGCGGGAGACAGAGAGGAGGGAGCCAACCCCCCTCATGGGAGACAGACAGAAAGATGGTGATCACCACCCCCCGCGCATGAGACGGACGAGGATGCAGCTATCAGAGGTCTCCTTTCCATAGGAGGCAGATGTCGAGGAGGACACTCTGATCTCCCCTACTCCTTGCTCCGAGCCGGGGAATGCTGGATGTGGCTGAAGAGGGAGCCGAATCCCAGCTGGAGAGGACCGCTGGCTGAGCTGCTCCCTGACTCTTCCAAGCTCCAGGGCCATTGCTTCTCCTCCCTGGCAGACAGGAAGTGGGTCCTGAGACTCCCTACCCAATCGGGTCTCAGGACCAGTTTCCTGATTGGCCCGGGAGGAGAATCAGGAAGACAACAGCGAATATTAATTTGCTATTATCACACAACTGGGTCGGCTCAGTTGTTTTGAGTCCACCCTTTTTTAATTCTCCAGCTCTAATCATGTGCTTCTAAAAAAAAAAATAACAAAAAAAAAAAAATTGGAATCCATGCATCCGGCGCCCTACATGTAGATTAGGGGCTGGGTGCATGGATTAGAGGGGTGCACCCCTGCGCCCCTAAAGTGGACAGGCCACCACTGGTCCTCATGCTACTGTATGAATGGCTGGGTGGATGCACTTCACCAGATCTCAAGTACGAGCCTTCTTTCTGTCCATATGTGAAGGATTATTTGGCTCAAATGCTGGTCGGCAGACATCCAGTGCAAGAAACATGTAGAGTGTCTGCCTTTTGAAGGAATATTCTTGTTTGCTCCCTCCTGGAAAAGGACATTTAAAACTCTGCCTCCCTTCAGCTTCATGCTCTCACATATGCCTCTTGCAACCTATTCTTTCTATGAAAGAAACGGAGTCTCCAATGGGGAGCGTTTCTTGTAACAAACTCCAATAATGCACTTTGAAGTATGCACAACTAAATGCGGCTGCCTCAGAACCATCACACTCTCCATCCACAAAGTCCTTATTCAGACTCACTTTGAGATCACTCCTCACATAGAGACAGACACTGCTACCCTTTTGTTTTACTGTGTCTTTTTGAAGGATCTAGGGATATTAATAGCCCAGTTATGTGAAACATGAAGCCAAGATTCAGCAATACCAATTAAAGTCTTCTATTTTGCTTGGCAGATTTCTGGCAATGGTAAACCAACATTTTAATCCATTGTCACACTTTGCATGTGTGTTTTGTATTATTTTTTGGTACAGATAACGCTGTAATTGTCAATGGTTTCTTGTAACATGGGATCCTGCTTATGAGCTGCCATAGCCCTCCCCCATCTTCCTTCTCCCATTCCATAATCCATTAGTGTCTGACCCCTGTCTGACTTTTATAATCCATTATATTCAATTGATCCTTTCCCCTTAATCCTAGTTTACATACTCCTCCAGCCTTCCCATAAACCTCTCCTACAGCTCAGCAGACCCCCTTCCATTTATGTGCAAACCATTTTTAGCATGAAGGTTGTACACCAGTAAAAAGTCAGCCTAGTTCTACCTGATCATACTGGCTTATCCCTCCACATCAACCTGATTAACCACCTGCTCAGTGAGCTGAAGACTCCTTTCAAGGCTGCAATTTGCTCCTCCAGATCTCCAATGTGAGCTTCCAGACTGGAAGCCTACTCACATACTGTATGCCAAAGCGGTATTAATTCTGGAGCTGTTGCTCTATTACTGTATACATTTGGCACATTGTCCACTGGGCAAAACCTTCAATCTTGTTAGCACTCATTATCCCAGTTACATTATTATTACGTAGTTATTACAGGCAGTATAAAATGATACCTACAGGTTAGAAGACTCCTGTTTGTTCAACTTCTGTTTGTAATTCTCCACTTTGTCAAATCCCACTTTGTTGCGAGCAAGCTCAATATGAATTGAAAAGGTAGTTATAGAACACCTGTGAATAGGTACCTACTTCCCTTAATTGGGCAGTTACATGAATCTGGAGCATGCACAAAATGTGCACTGAGAAAGCAGCGTCCATAAGGACATTCTGACCTCAGTACAGTGTTTCTCCCTCCCTGTTGCTGAAGCTGTGATACAGACAGTGCAGCAGTGGAGAGATCTTTACCTGGGGGGAAGAACCTGATCGGGATTAGCAGACACTAGTTCCCCATCAGATCTGCTCCTTATGTAATAGACAACAAGCATTGGGAGGATCCTTAGCCAACGGACAGCCTACTTTTGGCTAAAGAATATGCCCAGTGCTTGCTGTCAATTAAAAGGTAAGTGAGGAAATTATCAGGAAGTAGTGTCTCAGCTTCCCTAACAGATTCCACCCACTGCAGACACCCTACCTGTCTCTGTACGCCAATTTAAAGTAGGCCCTAATACCTCCAGTTTCTTTATCTTCAAATTGGAGGTAATTTTGTTTTTTTTTAAAGTAGATGCATTACTAGCACCACTGTGTAACAGTGGTGCTATTAAGAACTACCTGAATCTTCCACATGTGTTGAGAAAGTTACCAAAATGGGCAGTAGAGATTTTTTAATTTGCCACAGGCCATTTTAAAGAGCAATAGCGCCCAAAAAAAACAAAAACAGTCCATATTTCCACTGGATTACCCCCTATCTGCTCATGCACTTGCCACGGGTAATTGCATAAACATGTACAATAAAATAGTAATTAACTCCATAAATTCTCTGTGCTTCTAAGTACCACAGTTTCTGATGTTAATTATTACGTATACTTTGCATGTTTATTTAATTAGTTTTACACCTGTGGCAAGTGCATGAGCACACAAACTTTTTTAGAAAAAAAAAGCTGGGGTAAAGAAGAACCCAAAAGGATGTTACTAATTGGACCAGGCAGCATAAACTACCAAGGCTTTATTGAAAAAATAAATAAGTTTCATACAATAAGATAGGAGCTAAAAACCTCATATCGTACCTCTCTCACAATTTATTTATTGAGAAAGCAAGCCATAGCAGACTATATACAAGGGGATCCATACAACAGCTCACCCACACCAATAGATCATGCCACATTCCATCGTTCTCAGCTGGGGGAAGAACGATCATGCTCTGTCTTCATAGTTCACTAGATGGCAATATCAGATGCAGCTTCCACCGTCAGGGTCCCCCATCCGCTTTGCCGGCATTTTGTGCTCCACTAGGTCATGGAGACTATTGTCCTTAGAACAGGTGGTGTATATGCATGAGTGTATTGTGTGAACAGCTGCAGTAATAACTAGACAACGTTGCCTTTTTTTATTTTAGAGTGGTGGAGGTTTTTTAGAAATCTTTTGTAACGGAAACACTTTGATAAGGGTGAAGGTACCAAGAAGAAATCATGCAGACATTGGCCACTGTAAGTAATGATTCTTTTGTTGATTCTGATATTAGTCCTAATTCCTTCAATTTTCAATTTTTCATTCAATTTTTCAGATCTAAGAACCAAATTATGTTTAGAACAATTGGAGTCAAAGTCTCAAACTGGCCTTTTTGGCATTTCACATAGCGTATTATCTAAAGGTGATCATTTTTTTTTTATCCTATATAGGCTAGAAATTCCATTGAGGGTGCCTTTCAGGCAATTGTTGAAAAATAATTATTAGATTTGAAGCAGAAATATCTAACTTCACGAGCCTCTAACATTTCTAACAAGTATAGCCTTACAACACCTAAAGGATTCTAAACAGTTAATTATCAAAGAGGTTGATAAAGGAGGAGCAGTGGTGGTGCTTACTAGAGAGTGATATCGCTCTGAAGCCATTCGGCAGCTGAGTGACTCCACCACTTTGCACCACTTTTTTTTCTGTTATTTCTGATTCATTTAAATTCAGTACTATTCTAATTCGGAAATTCAGATACATCCGAATTTCCGAAAAATTAAATTCGTCCGAATTTTTATTTGGAACAAAATGAACTGCACATGTCTATGTTTCACGTCACTTTAAAGAATGCCATTCTGGTAACATGTTCTTCTTTAGGTTTACTGGCATTGAGAGATTGACTCCTATGCCCAGGGGTGGTGATAGGAACAGAAGGCTTTTAGATAGAGAAGGCATGGTGGATATTTAGATTAAAAACCAGGGTCCCTCAGGGGTTAAACCTCAGATGGGACCTAGATTTACACTTATGTTGATTTATTTTTTGCACTACCTGCCTCTTCTGTTTTAGTACTATATAACTTTTTTCTTTTTTTCTTTCCCCCACTGGGCATTCTTGCGTACTTTTTTAAATGTTTATGTTTATTCAGATTTAGTTTTTTTTTATTGTTATTTTCTTGGATTTTAATGTCCCTTTTTTGATCATGCAATCAATCATGTTTGTATCTCAATTGAATCTATGTCTGTCCATGTATGGTGTTTCACCTCTCCAAGTAACTCTGATTATCTACTAATTGGCAAATTAATGACATGCCAGGAGGGGTTTATACACTATGTATTATGGCATTTTTGTATATGGCATTTGTAGTGAACAAGGCCAGCAAGGCTGAAGCACGTTTATATCTGCTGTCTGTGTCTTTAATGGAGAATCAATACATTTTGAAGATTTTTAAGAGCAAGCAAGGAGTTGCGGACCATCTTTTCCCATATATGAAGCGTGTACTGTGTGAACAGCTGCAGTGGTGACTAGACAACGTTGTCTTTTTTTAATTTTAGACTGGTGGAGGTGTGTTTTTTTTTTTTTTAACTCCTTTCTTTTTGTATAATGATTATTCAATGTTTCAATAAAGCCTTGATAGTTGATGCTGCTTGGTCCAATTAGTAACATCCTTTTGGGTTCTTCTTTACCCCAGCTTTTTTTCTGATGTTATTTTGAGTTACTTGGAACACACTAATTTACCTGTTGGTGAGCCTGTGGCTAACCAGTTACTGCGTGTTTCTATTTCTTAACAGTTTTTCTGCATACTACTAAAGCTGCGTACACACGAGCGGAATGTCTGACAGAAAAAGTCAGAGGGAAGCTTTTCATCGTATATTCCGATCGTGTGTGTGCCTCATCGGACTTTTTTTTTGAAAATTCTGATGGACCTAGAACATGTTCTAAATATTTCAGACGGAACCAATTTTTATCGGGGAAACCACTCGTCTGTATGCTGTTCCGATGGACCAAAAACGACTCATGCTCTGAAGCAATTACGAGACTGAAGCTATTGGCTACTGGCTATTGAACTTCCTTTACTTTCTAGTCCCGTCGTACGTGCTGTACATCACCGCGTTCTGAATGGTCGGACTTTGGTTTGACCGTGTGTAGGCAAGACCACTTCAATGGAATTCCATCAGAGTTCCGTCGGAGAAACCTTCGGAGTTTATTCCGAAGGCAAAACCGGTCGTGTGTACGCTGCATTAGTGTTCTCCTAGCAGTTTTAGCTTTTTTTCTAAAGTTTTTTCAAGCACTGTTTTTATGTAATTAGTTTGTAAGTAGGTTGAAACATTATACACTGCTGATTTTTTCTTTTTAGGTTGGAAACAGTGGTAGGTGGCCCTACTGCACCGAATGCACCTGCAAACTACCTTCTGAGTTGCCATGGAACTGGATCTAAATACTATGGATTCACCATTAAGTATATGAGTTATACTGTAAAACTTTTATCAATGAAATCCCTGGAAGATACCAAGTACAGTGTCTCCTTTGTTGCCCAAACTTCATAACATGACTTTACTTATCAGTAGATCTAGAAATATATGTAGTGTCAGGATCAGGGGGAAAACACAGTTCTATAAAATCTGCATTAGTATTCAGAAAACACAAACACTTTATCTTCAGCAATTTTTCGGAACATATCAAAGCCTTTAACCTGTTTGCATATATATGGCACCTGGATGGATGGGCTTTAATGTCAAGCCACCACACATATTTATCCATGGGGAATGGCTTTTCTGTGCTCAATGCACACTCACTGCACTCTCTCAGCACAGTAACTAAACTGTCATGGGCAGCTCATGATGCATACTTGCAATTGGGAGCTTCTGATCATGTTGCTTAGGAATGCCAGATTCATGATGGTGATTCGTAATGTTCCTACAACTTTCAAAACCTGCCTGCTAGATAGTGAAGGACTACTTTTGGAAACTGTGTTTGTATGCAGGCTGGTCGCTTTTCAAGTACAACATTTCTAGCTACATAATTAGCATTGTGGTATACAACTAAAGCTGGTCATACATGAATCAAAAGTTGTCCGGTTCAGCAGGGATCTACCAATTAACTTCTGTTCAACCTCCCTATGGCATAAAAGCCACTTGATCAGCACCGCAGGCTGCAGTGCTGAAATGTGAATTCTGACAGCAGGGGATTGTCAAAATTCTCAAGGCACATGTACCTAGACATCAGTAGCGGGGGCTGTAGCAACTACCAGCTGGGGACTGCAGTTGTCAGGAAACAACACACATATTCGCCAGCACACAAATGGATTTTACAGATGTTGTCCAAAACTTTTATTGCAGAAAGATCACATCACAAAGGACAAAGTGCAACATTTCGGAGTCGCGCAGGAGTCGGAGCCATGCAGGACCCCTTTGTCAGGCATGAATACAAAAACACGGGGGGGGATTTCCCTGTCCGCCTTGAATGTGTGAAAGGGGAAATTGGGTCAGTTTTTTGCACATTACAGTACTTTTCAGTCTGAAACCATGATTCCTCTCTCACACCTGTTCATCCCCTATGGACCCGAGCAATTTTTACCATTCTGCTATGCCCAGGTTCACATTGAAAGTGTGTGTGAAATTGAACTTGCACGATTTCAAACCGGTACTGCAGTCCGACTTCAGGGGTGATTTGACAGACATCTGTGCGGGTTCATGCACAGATGCGTATTCAAATCGCCCCCAAGTCGCCAAAAGTACTACAGGAACTATTTTTGGGAATCGGTGCGGCGCTTCAAATTCTATGTTTTACCGATTCGGACGGTGCTGTTGCCGGCAATAGCCGGTGATTTGACATGCGATTTGAGATGACAAATCAAAATGGCAAAATGGCCCAATGTGAATGTGGGCTTAGGGTCTGTCTGTTTGGCATTAACATTGTCATTACTTAAGATAGCAAGGTAATACATATAGTTTTTTTTAAGAATAAACAAGGCTTTCTTTTCCTGATATTGTCTAGCAACAATGATTTCTGACCAATGTTAGTTTAAAAATAGTCTTAAAAAGAAAAGTACACATTTTCTATAAGTTGTTTTCAGGATGGTATAGAACACCCTTACTCATTCACAAATTTACAACCACAGCCTCGCCCCTTTGTTGGAGATGTGGGACTGAACCTGGCTCCTTGCTACATTTATGGTGGTCATGCACAAAAATACAGCAGTTTTGATCTATGGTACACGCAGACATAGCTAAAATAACCTCTTTTACTCTTGACTACACCCCTGCCCAATACATGCTACATCATTCCTCTCTACCAGAATCTGTGTATCACAAGTTACTAGCTTTATACCTTGTAAATGCTGCCAGACTATGCATTTCTGTATGTTGGAACTCCATTACTCCCCCAGCGCAGGCAGAATGGTATCATCGTATCCGTCAGACAGCGGAGATGGAGGAGATGATCAGTGTGGTGCATGATGATCCCTCTAAATTTACATGCATGTGGGCATGCTGGCTCGACTTCCAAGCGTCACTACGTGTTGATAGTTCACAATCTACTCCCAGGCCGGCGCTGGATGCCGGACAGGTTCTCTAAAACATAATATTCAGAGAGAGAATTAATGAGACGTACTTCACGCCTTCTGAGTCCTCATAGGTTTACATAATCATTGGTATATCTAGTACTCATAGGGCTGGGCTCTCCCATTTCAGTGTTTTTTCTTTCTTTTTTTACCTATTTACCTATTTTATTTATTTTATTTAATATTTTTTTGTTCGCAGTCCCAGCACATATGTGCTTTACAACCAAGCCCCCCCTTACTCTCCTCCTCCTCTGCACCATAAGGAGACACTCTATGTCATCTCTTTAGATAGATGTAACATGATGTCTATATATGTTTGTCATCTGTTAACTTTTGGATATGATAATACTCAATTACCTTGATATTGTTGATTACTTGCCAGAAATTGTTTGTTCTCCGAACTGTATATGACTAAACATTTTTAAACACTTGCCACATTGGCAGTGTTTGTTGTACACTTGTATTCTTTGGAAAAAATTCTAATAAAATCCTTGAAAAAGGAAAAAAAAAGTACACATTTTATTCTGTAATTTGGCCTGTTTAAAATTACACTAAAATAATGGTTCTGGTGCAAAGTTTTTTACAAATGAAACATTTTTTTTTCAATTTTGAGCTTTTTGAAATGTGTAAATATATGTTAAATGTTTAAAAATATTATTAAACAAACAAAAACCAAAAAGTTAAAATATTAATGTTTAATAAAATAGAAATGAACAAATAAAAAAATCAGCAGGAAAATAAAAATCCAATGGAGAAGGGGAACCAGGAGTTAATTGGGTTGATTAGTGTAAACTAAGGGTTAAAGAAGGGTTAAACAAAGGAACATTTTATAAAAAATTTTTTTAGAACTTATGAGGTTGCTTTTAACTGACATCATCCGCTGTTCAAAGTTAATCCCTTTGGTTTGCAGATGAATGAACAGAATAGATACAAAAGTAACAGTATTACTTTGTATCTTTCAATTTAGCTTCTGAACAGGGTTGTTCATTACATTCTTACTACTTTTTTTGACATTATCTGTGAGAACTGCTCTGTGTACACAGCAAGCAACTCTGGCTCTAATTAATCAGTTTGCTGTAAATTGGGGGGGGGGGCAGTAGCAGGGCAGAAGGACTGTACATGCTACACATGTCCTGTGTACTATATTTTTTTTAGTTTTTAATGTGTGTAGCACGTCAAAAGTCTGTAACTTATTAACAGACCTGAATCCAGTAAGGTGCTGACTGAAGGAAGAGTGGCCATAGGAATGTTTAATAGCCAGGCAGCAATACTAATTCAGCCTTTTGCTCACCCATGCAATGGTAGATGGATTTTTTTTTTAATTTGCATCTGTCTGCCACTATGAAAGATCAACCCTCTGGCACATGGATATTTGCTTGAGGCAACTGCTTGAGGCGCACACTGATATATTTGCCAGAAGTGTCTTAAAGAATTATTAGAAGCTGCATTCCTTTTGTAACAGCTTTATCTGTGACTGTTAATCTGATGCTACAGCAGCAAAGCCATATAATCATTGATATGTAACCAACATAGAACTAATGATAAGAAGATCCAGATGGTCACACTTCCAATGCTGTTATCCACCCTTATTGAAAATTCACAAACATAGCAGCATAAAAACACTCTAATGAACACAGTGGAGATAAAAGGTTAATGCCTTTTACACTGACCTTAGTGCTTAATTATAACCCACAACACAGATCAACCAGCTCTCTTATATACTCCAACTAGAACATGCATGCAGCTATAGATAATAAGCTAGTGATCAGTGTTAAAACATACGGTAACCAGCATCTGCTATTCCCAACATGCAGCTCTAAATATATCAAGGAAAAAATATACAAAAGTATGAAAACATAAAGAAAAACAAAAATGTATGTGTTGAAATAAAAAACAGGTATAATACATATCCCAAGAGACCAGCAGTCAAACTAGAAATCAAGACTTGAAAGCCAGTATTAAGGCAATAATATTGGCAACGTTGGAGAAACTGATCTTACATCTGGGCTATCTCCCTTTCAAAAACACAATTTCTGCAATTTCAACCCCTTTTAATCCCTTGTGGGTCTTGGGGAGATGATAAAATATAGGGACAATGGGGGCTTGAAGAATAATTACCTCCCTTCCTGTTTGGATAAAATACCCAAATTAATTCCTTTCTGGATCAAAGTGGTAAGACTGGACTTATATTTCATTGTGGGATCTCCTTTAAGTTGTATATATGTATGACTGTCTGATAATTGTTTCACAGCCTCCTCTGTATACAGATCAGCATCCTGCACAACTACTAAACTCCCTTTATTGGAATTTGTATTACAATTGAGTGGTCTTCATTTAACCATCTCAGAGACTGGCATTCACTGAGGCTGAAATTATAATTCTTTGCATTTCCCCTGACCGCAATCCATGATACCAGTCTGGTCAGATTTAATTCAACCTTTTGAAATGTATCCATAGCCTTAATTATGGACTGGACAGGATAGAAGTATGATCTACATTTAAAAGAGGCCAATGGTACAGACACACAACCCTCCTTCTCATTTATACCTGCTTTTAAGGCCAATCCTTACAAATTGCGAATGGCGCATTGTTCTCTAAAGTCTATTCTAACTAGTGGTCTGCTCATCATCATCAAAGCACTGTTTACATGGGGTTAAATGCTGTGCAAATGTATTTACATCTTATATCATATCAAAAGGATTGGAATGGCGGGTTGGAATGAAATTCAAGCCTTTAGACGACAACTCTATTCTTTCCAAGTTTTAATTAAGCTTAATTGCTAGATCTTGAAATAGACTGGTCCTTAAGAGGCAACATTTCTTTCTGAGCCTTTGTGATCTCCTAGTCTTCTTGTGTTTAGGAACCCCTAGTAATTAGAGGTGGGTGAACGGTTCAGTCCGAGCATGAGTTTTGGGCCGAACATTGGCTGTTCACCCTTTCGAACACACAAATTATCGGCCCGCCGAATTACTACAATGCGCCGCTGTACAGTGCATTAGAAGCCCAGATTGGCTGAAGCAATGAAAGCTTTGCCCAATCAGGGCACAAAGCACTGTCAGAGCCATGATCGGAGAAAGTAATAATGACTCTATCCAATCATGGCTCATTGCTCTTAGTCCCGCCCCACACTATAAAAATATTCTCCCCATTGCAGCCATTTGCAGTGTGATATTGGCATGGAGAGAGATAGAATAGGGCTCTGTTCAGTGCTGCTAGCAAGTTAGTGTGCTATATCATTTTATTGTACTTCTATTGTCAGTGTAGAATATCAGTTTAATGTAAATCTAGTGATAGTTCAGTGTGAGTGTAGTGCAACCGTTGTTTACCACAGTATATTGCAGTGTGTTAGTGCAGTCTTACTGCAGTATATTGTAGTGTGTCAGTGGAGTGTGTCTGTGTAGTGAGTACTCAAGTTAAAGTGCACCAAACACCACTTCCTATTGATTAAAGTGCATCCACGTACACATTACCACATCTTTATTAGATTTTGTTAACAAGCACCACTCTGGGAGGCCAACAATGAGAGGCAGACATTCCCATGGCACTGTGAGGGCCACTAAACCATCATCATCCTCTGCCACCCAAGCAGAGACTAGTGCACAGTCCACTGCAGCTGCCAGAGTGGCTTATCCTGCCTCCTTGTCCATAGCTACTCCTGCCATAGCTCCAGCATCAGGCATGGAGGGGTTATTTGAACACAGCATCAGCCACTTGCACCTTGATGATGCACAGCCGTTACTTGATTCAGATCTTGGTTTTGAGGTTGAGGAAGGTAGGAACCCACAGAGAGGGGAGAACACTGGTAAACAACAAATTGTCAGTCATGTTCCCTCATGTTCCCTCAGCCGCAGTGTATTTCCAAGTTGTCTTCAGTGATAATGAGGATGGAAGAGATGATGATGATGATGAAGAGGTCACTGACGCGATTTGGGTGCCAGATAGAGCAGAGGAGGAAAGTGAGGGTGAGGCACAACCCTAAAGAGGCAGCCATCATGGAAGAGTAAAGAGCAGCCACCCTATTTCACCAGATTTTGGAGCTGTCATCTCCCAGCCCACTTCCCACAGCTCAGTTGTTTGGGCCTTTTTTAGCAGCTGATCACACTGTTGCAATTTGCAAACTTTGCCTCAAGCACATCAAGCATGGCAAAAGCACCAGCCATTTGGGTACCACATACTTGACAAGGCACTTAACCTCCCAACACTCAGCCCATTGGCAAAAGTACCTGAAAGCCACACAAAAGGGATGGAATTCTGCTCCTCCTCTCTCCTCACCTTTCTGGTCTACCCCTGCTATACCTCATGACCTTTCAGCAGCCTCCACTAACAGGGATGATGGTATAGCGCAGGGCGTCCCAGGTCCTTGCAGCATGTTTGCCAGTAGCACACCACCAGCTGTAGACTACAGCAGGCAAATTTATCTGCCCCATCTGCTGCAACAAAAAAAAATACAGTCACTTCCACCCACATGCCCAGCCTCTAAATTCAAGCTTGTCAAAGCTGCTGGCTTTACAACCCTTGCCTTTCCGTCTGGTGGATTCTGCCCCCTTCTGTGAATTTGCAGAATGTGCTGTTCCACAATGGCAGTTTCCCAGTCGGTATTTCTTTTCACATAGGGCTATTCCAGCTCTCTACCATGACATGGAAGGCAATGTTGTGGCATCATTGGGCAAGGCAGTCATCCACAAGGTCCATGTTACTGCTGACACTTGGTCCAGCAAGCATGGTCAGGGGCGATATATTTAGTGAATAGCACACTGGGTAATTCTGTTTGCAACTCGGAAGGATGCAGGACAGGGCTCAGTACTTGTCAGGGCTGGGCTCAGCCCTTCTTTCTCTGAGCTGTCGGCTAATTGCCAGCTCCCTCCACAGTTACTCAGCTGTTGATCATATCCCGCTCGTCAGTCCTGCCTACTTAACCTGTCCAGTCCAGAGGAGCTCTGTCTTCGCTTTGGTCAACATCACAAGAAAAATCTCCTGTGTTCCTGTTTAAAGACTGGCTTTGCTGACATCCCTTCTGGCTCCAGATCCTGCTTGCTGCATTGATCCCTGACTTCTGGCTTGGCTGACTATCCGTTCCGGTTACTGAACTTTGGCTATGTTTTGACTACATTTTTTCTTTTACTTTTATTAATAAACAAGTGTGATTTGACTGTACTTCTGTCTCGGTCTGATTTCATGGTTTCTGACAGTGCTACAGCTTGTTGTGCCGCCATGTCTTCATACAGCCAGTGGTGATGATGTGGGATTTGTCAGCTCCACCCCCTCCTGCTCCTCCTCCTCCATACCCTCCTTTGCTAAATTATCCCATGAAATACAAGTACCCCCTAAGCATTCAAGGGGCTATTAAATGAGTGAGACTGCCATGCAGTGCTTCAGCTGGTCTGTCTAGGGCACAGGAGCCACACCAGAGAAGAGATTCTGGCAGCTCTGCAGGGACAGGCTCAGAGATTGTTAACACCATGCCAGCTGGAGCCTGGAATGGTGGTGTGTGATAATGGCACAAACCTCCTGTCTGCCCTTAGACAGGGAAAGTTGACACTTGTGTAATGCCTGGCACATGTCCTCAATTTGGTGGTGCAGAATTTTTTAAATAGGTACCCAGGGTTGGAAGATCTGCTGAAGCAGAAGAGTCTGTAGCCATTTCAAGCGGTCATACATAGCCAGTGCTCGGTTGGCTGAAATTCAGCAGGGATTGCACCTGTCCGTAAACTGCCTGATTTGTGACATGCCCACCAAGTGGAACTCGACTTTGGCAATGCTGCAGCAGCTGCACATGAAGTAGAGGGCCATCAACGAGTACCTGTGTGAGTATGGCACAACGACAGGCTCAGGCCGGCTCGGATTTTTTTCCCACACCAATGGCTGCTGATAAAGGATGCATGCACTGTACTGTCACCATTTGAGGAAGCCACAAGGATGGTGAGCTGTGACAATGCATGCATGAGTGACACAATCCTTGTTGTGTTCCTGCTGGAGCAGACTCTGAGTGGCATTATGAACAGGGCACTGGAGGCAGAGCAGCGGGAGGAAGAGGAGGACTTCCTTTCCTTTTTAAGGCCTGCTTTATGCAGACATCATTCTTCCTATGCCACAGAACACACAAGAGGAGAGGGAGGAGGAGGAGGAGGATTCTGGCAGCTTTGGAGGCATTGAAGCAGAGCAAGACATAAATCAATCCTTAACAGATGGTTTTACATTACCAGAACCCTTGTTTGGGAGGAGGCAGTTCCAGATACTGTAATCCTCAGTGACCCCATGGAGTCTGCTTCTCATGCCTCCACAAACTTGTGGTGCATGGGCTCCATCATTCTTCAAAGCCTGAATAGGACCCGAGAATTTGTGGCATTAAGGAGAAGGGCAACCCCCCTTGACCACCGGTACAAGGGGAAAGTCTCGGAACTCACCCTGTTCCCACAGAGAGAGCAGAAAATGAAATCTCTTGAAGACACCTTGAAGAGGAGTTTATGTAATGCCTTTCCTGACAGTCTTACAGTAGGTTACAGTTTTGAGGCTTCTGTTGGTCAAAAGAGGAGCGGTGCAGAAGGGGGCCGCCTCAATGATGCCTTTCAAAATTTTTTTAGTCCTTGGCACCCATGGCTGTCAGCTTCCACATCCCATCCGCAGCATCTTCATCATATGGTGGGAGATTATGTAGGGGTGAAAAAAAATACAGCATGAAGAGCTTTCCAGTTGACGATCCACTGGGTTACTGGGTCATGAGAATAGACCACTGGCCAGAACTTGCACAGTATGCAATAGAGCTGCTGGGCTGCCTTGCGCCCAGCTTGCTTTCTGAATGGCATTCAGTGCTGCCGGACAGATACAGTAAGAGAGTGTGTCTGTCCATAGACTCTTATCAAAAGGAATCAGTCCTAGATTAGCAGCAGCTATAAAGCCCCTGATGCCGATGTCGCTAATTAAGTGCTTTCTGGATCTCAGAAAGACTGTTTAGGCTGCCTAGTTTTGTGTGTGTTGATTTCGTCTGGAAGTAATTGGTGTAGGTTTCATGGACACAATTAACACCCAAGGACCAATTTTTCTACACCTGTTCGACAGGTGCATTCCATTCCAGTTTTTGACAGCAAGGCCAATTCTTGCTTTCATCAAGAGTACCTCTATAGGGATATGGTGTGATGGCACCACCAACACCCAAAGAACAATTTTTCTACACCTTTTTAACAGGTGCATATTATTGCCATTTTTGACATCAAGGCCAATTCTAGCTTCCATCAAGAGTTCCTTTTACAGGGTTATGGTGTGAAGGCACCACTGACACCCAAAGACCAATTTTTCCACACCTCTTTGACAGGTGCATATCATTTCAATTTTTAACAGCAAGGCCAATTCTTGCTTTCATCAAGAGTACCTCTATAGGGTTATGCCCTGTACACACAGTCGGATTTTCCGACGGAAAATGTGTGATAGGACCTTGTTGTTGGAAATTCCGACAGTGTGTAGGCTCCATCACACATTTTCCATCGGATTTTCTGACACACAAATTTTGAGAGCAGGCTATAAAATTTTCCGACAACAAAATCCGTTGTCGGAAATTCTGATCGTGTTCACACAAATCCGCCACACAAAGTGCCACGCATGCTCAGGATAAATAAAGATATGAAAGCTATTGGCTACTGCCCCCTTTATAGTCCCGACGTACGTGTTTTACGTCACCGCGTTCAGAATGATCGGATTTTCCGACAACTTTGTGTGACTGTGTGTATGCAAGACAAGTTTGAGCCAACATCCGTCGGAAAAAATCCACGGATTTTGTTGTCGGAATGTCCGATCAATGTCCGACCGTGTGTACGGGGCATTACAGTGTAATGTAACGAACACCCAAAGCTCAATTTTTCAGCACCTGTTACTTCTATCCAAAGCCTGCAAAAGAGACACCAGAATTCATCCAAAAAATCTCTAATCTGGTTCCAAGTGCACTAAAGTGTGGCCTCGGCATACAGACTGGCCCCCAAGCTGTTGTTTATAAAATAAAGAAAGCTTGAATGGAAAATGTCTTTTTTTTGCTTTATAAATGTCATTCTTGCTGCAGCAGGCTCTATACACGGTACTGTTAAAATACAGTTTTATGGTATTATTACTGATATTCTGTAAATTATATTGATGAGGAAGGTTTCAAGAAAATACGTTCAGTTCTAGTGTAAAAACTCAAAAATTGATTTAATAACAAAATAGCGAAATATTACAAGAACAATATCAAAATGTAAAAATAATATCAATAATGTAAGATTAAGATTGAATCAGATGTGTGTCTTTGTGTGTGTGTTTGTGTAGCTGTGGCACCTTCCTTCAATGTCTGCCTGAATCAGTCTGCCCAAATGTCCTTCTGTTCCTAGGTTTTACTCTTAAAATCTGACCCCCACTTTATCTTTAAAAGGGCTGCTTTAAGGTTCTCATATGTCTTGCAGTTCTACAGAAAACCGCAGGCTTTAACCCCCTCACATAATGGTGGGAGATGCTCAGTCTCTGTGCATTGACATTCCTAAGGAGTGGGCAAGAACAATGTGTGAAACTATTTTAAGTATATAGTATATATATAGTATATTAAGTATAGGATATAACTTCTTTAACATTTAAATCAAATACTACATAAATCAGTATGTATATTATATTCATTGAAAACCCCAATGTTCTTATTAATATTCTAATCAAAAAATATTGTAAATGTTGTAGTATAAAGAACTTATAATCTTAACTAAAACATAAACTTTTTACATCTTAAGAAATGTGAATCCTTCCTTCTCCATCTGTGATGGGGGAGGTAAAAACTACTTATTACCTTATGTGAGCTCTTCAAAGAAATGCTTATGAAGCTTATAATAACATGTATACTTTCACAAGTATAAAAGTCTATATAATTTCACTTTTTCCATAACTATATATATATATATATATATATATATATATATATATATATATATATATATATAGCAATTATTCTATAAGGATCTAATCCATTCATTAATTTGTTAATATTTGTTAATTGATGTATATTCAATATTAGATTAAAGAAACTTTCTAACATTTCCCTCTCAAAATGATTGAACAAACAAGCTTAATCATTTTATTATCTAAATCAATTTCCAACCAATTTACAATCTCATTCATATCCATACATGCTTTTGGATCTTAAGATAATTGATTTGTATATATTTTCAATTTTGATTCTATATAAGGAAAAGTGAACTTATTAAACCTTTTGCTTCAAATACCATAAAAATATTTTCACCTCTATATATTTTCTTTTTCTTTTACCAAATAAATCAATCCCCTTAATATTCATAAATTCATAAATGCAACATTGTTGTACAATACTTTGAAATATGGATGTCACTTCAGAAATATATGTTTCATACTTTCCCTTCAAATTGTGTTTAGCATAAATCTATAATCCATACAAACTTTCAAATAATCTTGTCAAAATTTGAACTTAAAATATGTTTCTTAACTCCAATTCATTCATATATATGAGAAGATTTTAAAAATTAATACATATTACAATGTAAAGTTAGTCCTAACTTGTCTATATGTACTTTAAGATATACTTTTATCTTAATTAACACCAGATGTTCCTCCTAACTAAAATAACGCTATTGTAAGGATGTTTAACCCTTTCAACTCTGAAAATACACTATATGTGATTGTAAAAGTTGATGTGTGAAAAATATCTCATCTTGATATGATAAACATATAACGTCACATAAAAATGTTTTTATATATATAAAGAGTGCAATATATCTGATGGATATTATTTCATCAGTAGTCAAAAAACAAAAGTCAATTATTTTTTATAAGTGCCTCTCTTATTAGAGGTTTTAAAGTTTTATTTTTTTCTTATTATTCTTCTTCTTCCTGCACTCTGTAAAGTTGGAAAAGCTTTATAGAACTTTAAAAAGACAACAATAATTATAACAAATGAATCTGTTGTGTCAAATCTTCTCCCAGAACTGATATTTGTTAAACTTCAAGGGTTTGTTTTCATCTGGAAGGTCTAGAAATATTGAATTTTTCCTCTTTTGGTGACTTATGAGTCAGATCCTGAAACAGAATACAGTATCATTATTTTGAATTTACTAATGCAAAATATACCTTCATTTACTTATTCATTTTACATATCACAATCCTAATATTTTATCAAGACATGTAATAACATTTCTAATTACCTTACTTTGCTCTATTTATCTTAAACTGGACTATACTCCTTATGTTATTATTCTGTGTATTTTAACTATAACAGGATGCAATTTCTCCTTTTAGTCGTGATTCGAAACCTTTGTTTTCACAAACAAAGAAGGGTTTAAAAACAACCCAGAAGACTGAAGCGAACTGTGTCTCTATGTCTATTCACTTCTCATCTTTAAGATTTAGAGTCATGTGTGCTGTTTTGGCATCTTCCAATTCAGCATTTTCTGCAGAATTTTTGCTGAATAGCATAACCATTCTTTGGGTAACACATAGGAAGACCTGCTAAACGACTCTTAACAGCATTAACAAATACTGGCTTAAAGCCTCTCTCAGCACCTGAGAAATATAATTCTCCTGAATTCTCTCTAGAAGAAGTTTTAGTGATAGATGTCTGTAATATGATCTTACTAGATCTCACAATCTTTTCTGTTACTTTGATTGCAAAATAAACACTTAACAATTGCTTAATATGTGTGTCAAAGATCTTTTCCATATTTGTCAAACTTCTGGAGAAAAAGTCTATTATTTTCTCAACACCTTCTTTTAATTGAAACAATGTTACTGAAATCGAATTATCAGATACATCAGTATGCAAAACAACAGGAATTGACGAACCAACTTCAATTGTATTCTTCTTTTCAATTGTTTTTATTGAAATATATAATTGTCATATAAAATGCAACAGTAGCATACATATGCTAAGAGATGGTATAAGTAAGTATACAGTAACGTTACCTGAACATATATCTTCTAGTGAGAGGGCACGTACATCCTACTACACAATGTGGATGTCACGTCCCCATGAATGCATCCCATGTTTACATGGTTTTGCAAACTACCATTGCTTTATTCTTGATATTCATGAGAATTAACCGAAAAACGTAGGTATATAAACATAAGAAATAAATAAATAAAAAACCACGCTAAAGAATTAAATATAATCCAAGACTATAGCTGCACGAATAAAACATCAATATCTGTGTAAGGAAAACAAAGTAAAACAAAAAAACGTGCGCTCATAATCAATGTGCAAAACGGATCGTATTGAAAAGATCCAAATCAATACAAGTAAATAAAAATACAATTCTTGGAACAAACATTGATCAAAGTGCCATGAATAAATGATCTAAAGTGAAATGTGTACTGGTGTGCTTAAAAAACACATATATATGAACTTGAAAAATCCAGCACTGAATACGTTTTTGCATTAACCAATCCTTAAATATAACAAAGCTTCTCAGCAGTGAAAGGGGTGGAGGTAGTCCATAGAGTGGATGACAGAAGGAAAAGTTCCATAAGTATGTGTCCAATTCATAAAAGCAGGGGAAGACATCCACGATCCATCAGGTCAAAACCCGCACAGATAGATGGAGGGGGGGAGTGTATAGATGAAACTCTCACAGAATCCAGAGATGTTAAAAGATGGACCCTTACCCTAAATGGTGGACCTCCCTGTTAGCAAGGTCTTACGTGCAGGCAGACTTAGCCCTCTGCGGGGACTGTGGGTTGATGGTATCCAAATTCGCTAATGTGCCCTGCGTGTCTGACTTGGCGTGATCCAACTCATCAACCTGAGGAGGGGTGATAAGCCCACTTAATTGGTGCAACTTAATTGGTGCAAATATGTCAACTGCAACTGGAGCACCAGTTGCAGTTGACATATTTATTATCGTTTTGCGCTTCAAAGTGCGCCGGTTCACACGTTCAATTAATGACTTTTCCAGTGCACCAATTAAGTGGGCTTATCACCCCTCCTCAGGTTGACGAGTTGGATCACGCCAAGTCGGACACGCAGGGCACATCAGCGGATTTGGATACCATCAATCCACAGTCCCCGCAGAGGGCTAAGTCTGCCTGCACGTAAGACCTTGCTAACAGGGAGGTCCACCATTTAGGGTAAGGGTCCATCTTTTAACATCTCTGGATTCTGTGAGAGTTTCATCTATACACTCCCACCCTCTCCATCTATCTGTGCGGGTTTTGACCTGATGGATCGTGGATGTCTTCTCCTGCTTTTATGAATTGGACACATACTTATGGAACTTTTCTTTCTGCCATCCACTCTATGGACTACCTCCACCCCTTTCACTGCTGAGAAGCTTTGTAGGTATATAAACAAAAAAAGAATAATGAACTCAAAAGAAAAAAGGAAAGAAAATACAAACACTGTACTGGAACCTATGATTGACTCTTTTGATGCCCATTGGTGCAGGTTTTACTGATGGGGTTAAACATTATCAGAACAATTTGGACGTAATGGTCAAGCAAGCCGCTGTTAGTATATGTGTTACAATACTCCTAAGTTGGTATGGGATACTGTCTATAGAAAGGTTAAGAAGAGCTAATTGAGGAGAGGGTTTAATAATTAAACCAGTCACCTTACTTAGTTATGAGTTTAAGGATTGCGTACCAAAAGCTGCGTACATTTTTACAGTCCCATAGTATGTGAATAATACTTCCTTTAGCTCCACAATGCCTCCAGCAGGTGTTTTTTTCATTGGTAAAGATTAAAGAAAGTCTAGTTGGGGTGAGATAAGATCTGTGAAGAGTTTTGAGCATTTGATCCTAGTGATTTGTGCAATGGGAATAGCGTAAACTGGATTGGATTGCAGCTTGCCATTGTTTAGGAGAATGTACTAAGTCAAGTTCTTTTTCCCAGTTAGTCATATTAGAAGTTTAAAAAAATTGTATTATTTTGAAGTAGGTAATAAAACCAGGATAGGCCTTTAGATGTATTGTATTTGGTCTTCAGGTATTGCCATACGCCATCATGCAATTCATAATGTGAATCTGGATGGGCGGCATGGAAATGTTTAAGTTGAATTAGGGCATAAGAAGAGGGTTTTGGCTGTCGGGACAACAATTCTTTATACGTCATTATGTTATCTTGTAACCAAGGGTGAACTCTGAGGTTAGGAATCAAATATTCATAAACCTGCAGGGGTAGATCTTCTTGACACGTTTTATATTGGGGATCAAGTTGCTCATTACATTTTTCCCAAACTGATAGGGTTGCCATGATTGAGGGAAAGCTAGAGTATATTATTGGGATATTTGTCAGTTTGGCTATGAGGGGGGAAGGTAGGTCCCTATTCTGCAATGCAGCCTTTTCGATTTGTACCAAAAGTTTGTCAGACTCTGGTTCAAACCAAGCTTTCATCTGATCCAACAGTGCCGCTATGTAATAGTTACGGAATACAGGTAAATTGACTACTCCTTCATGTCTGTGTCTTTGTAAAACTGAGAATTATATTTTCACCATTTTACCCCTCCAGATGTATTGTCTGAAGAGTTGGTTAGTTGTGTTAGAAAAGGCCTCAGGGATAGTGATTGGGATAGTCCTAAAGAAATAAAACATCTTGGGCAAAAGAAGCATTTTTAATGCTGCTATTCTACCTAGCCATGAAAGCTTGTAAGAAGATATATGGTGCAAGTCCTTTCTTATGGTTTCTAGTAAAGCTGGGAAATTTTTCTCATATGTGGAGAAAGTAGGGGTTGTTATTTTTATACCCAAATAAGGGATGGAGTGGGACATCCATTGGAATGGAAATTTCTGTTTCAGCTGGGTAATTTGATACTTCGGGACATTCACTGGAAGAACACAAGATTTAGCAATATTAAGTGTGAAGTACAACACTTCACTGCATTTTTGTAGAAGGGAATAAACATTAACCAGGGAAGAAGCCGGATTAGTAAGTTTGAGGATCACATCATCAGCAAAAGGGCCTATTTTATGGGTATGACCTGCTGAGGAAATTTTGGAAATTGAACTGTCAATAAGGTGGATGGATTCAAATGTACGCATTTTTCATTGTTAGATTTGTACATAAGCAAACAAAACAAATTCATATTTTGAACCTTTCATTAGACAAACATTTAGTTAGCTGTATATTTGCTGCAAAGAATGTGGGACCATTAAAAAATAAATATTTGACCAAAATAATGTCTGTAACTTTGTCTAATACTGTAGCACCTTTGCATAAAGCTACAGCTCTGATATGTCCGGGTGAACTCTTCATTACTGGGCCCAGCTTGCATAAATATATTACAATGGCTTGTTTTCTATCTTGCTGTTTGTGTAAGAACTCCAGTTTCATGTTTCAAAAAGACAACGTTTTTCCTGGCAATATTATAATTTCTCATTGCTTGCTCTGTTGTTAGTTTTAGCTAGATAACACAAATCCTTAGTTTGCATCTGACATTATTTTCCTGATGTCATAACATAATAGATGATAACAAAACCCTGCAGTCATGCAGAGATGTCCATAAATCCAAAGTATTCTTCTGCTTATACCACAACACTTACAAGGAAAACGGGCACATCATTTCACAATCCACACATTCTGCTTTGGATTTAAAAAATAAAAACAAAAGGACCAACAATCGGTATATGACAGAACAGAAAGCTCTCAGACACATCAAAAACTATACAATTGGCTGCAAGTTGGATCTATCTCAACAGGGTGTGTGGACTTGATGTGATGGGTCTGTTATATTTAAATTTTATATATTATTACTCTCACATCATGGACTGCACATCAAGTTATCATCAGACCTTTGGATTTCATTTTTGTAGAAAAACTTCTTATGTATCCCATCCATCTTGGATTTGTTAAATATTATGGCAGCTGTATTCCAATTAACAAACACATCTTAATCTTTTTTTTTTCACTCAATACATGTAAAATTACAAAATTGTTATCTTAATCTAAACTAATCCCATTTTTACAAATTTCCCCATTAACTTGGATTTCATTTCCAATAATACACGGTAATACATGGTTAAATGTAACCTTCATTATACCATGTTTGGAAAACAGATTCAAAAATAATTGTGATCACATTGTTTATCATTAGATTAATTAACCCGGCACATTTTGTTACAAATGTTTTGTCCAAAAAACAGAAATTGGCATGTGTCCTTCCAGCTTATCACTGATCTCTCATCCCAGCTACATTCTTTCATGAGAGTGCAAAGGAGGGGGTCACATCTGCATACATGACACACACAAGAGATAGAACTAAAGGTTCCAGCATTCACACACATACACGAATATCTCTCTAAAATCGCTTACATTTTTCCCATTTGTACACAACACATGCATATCATTCTCTCACTTTCTTTTAACTCTTTAATATTTTCATGCTTAACTTCTGCTTTCCTTATTTTATTCTGATATCCTTTGCATCCCATGTATTGTAATCCCATACTTCACATATTCTAGCTTCTATGATCAGACGGGCAGCCATAGTGCTCATCTTATCTTCCCTCTCTGACAACATATAAAGTATTCTGTTTTAACTCTCATTTCTCTGTTTTAACTTTACTAGTTGCAGTGCCTGACCCCAAATTCATCCCACAACCTAACATCAAAATGTCTCTTTCTGTCTAGTGTTATCTGTCACCCTCGATCCATCCTGCACACATAGATAACTGTTTCTCTAGCTGTTTACTTTGCATGATTCTTAGTCCCTGTGGACTTTGGTAACCCAGTTACCCATTGTGGATCCATGTCCACTTTAACCATTAATCTAGGGACTGAGTATAGGCGGAACTGCACCTTCGGTTCATATATTTTATAGCGCTACTCTTGCGCTGGGCATTTTTGAGGGTCTCTTACCCTTCATTCCCTTACTTAATTTAATGCCCAAATGACTGGCCAGTCTTCTCTACATGTGCCTATACCCTCTTGCCTCTTGCCTCTACTACTTTATCTAGCAGATGTACTACATATACCTGTGAACAGCACTATTCTTCCCTTTCTTATCTATAACACTCCGATGGACAGTAGACAGTGACAACATAACATATAACCACCAATCAATACAGTTCGATTAAGGGGAGTAAAATAGGTACCCTTTGTCCCAAAAATGCCTTACCGATCAAGGAAGTCTGATAACTCAAATGTAAGCAAAAGGCTTATCTCAGCAGGCTGATTATCAGAAATTCCCGGATCGTTTCAAGCTCCTTGTTTCATATTCTCAGGGTCACCTGCTAAATCCTCCTAGGAAAAGCTTGCCATCTGACCTGGACATTTTATAGATAGGCAACTCCTATCCTCATATTGATTAGTGGTTCCAAATTAATAATAACTACTGCAGTAGGGAACAGACACAAAAGATACACTCCGCATCTTTCCAAATAACTGTTCTGCTTTTTTATGATGCAATTGAAGGTTTTTATACACATGATTACGTAGGTATCACATTAAAATTCCAATTGTACGTTTATGGTAACAAGGGGCATAACATAGGCAGACTAATTCTAATCAGGACTCGAAAGAATGCAAAGAAGTAATGAAAACATTATTAGTGCCATGTGCCATGTGCACAGTGAGGGCAGTGTGCAATACATACAAAATAGGATACAATTATATACAGAACTTACATATTTCCTTTACACATTATATACAACACTTTACTGCACACCAGCCATGATTTGACTGTATTGCATAGAGAATAATAGAGACTCTTCTGTTTCAATGGCCACTTGGCAAATGCTATGCATGGACATACCTCCTTAGACCCAGTTTATTCAGATAGCATGGTCATCTGCTGATTTGGCACAATTCACAGACAGCTTTACTCTTCTGCCTGACATAGAAGTTGAATCCAACACAATTTTTGCAGCGCAGAGGATGTTTTTCACATTCATTCCCGATGACACTGGTGCTCAGGACAATTAAGAGAGTGAAAATCTTGAATGAGGACACATACCACAGTTCGAACCTGCTAGTAGTTCAAACTCTCATTACTCTATCCATAATATTATAAACAAGAAAGGAAATCGGCCTTTAGTTTTAGAAAAATATATAAAAATGCCCCTAAGTCTTTAGTGTGATGGTCTGTGGGAACAAAACAAAAAAGTGTTTATTCTTAAAACACATGTTTATCGGTGGATTGGCATCATTCCATCTTTCATCAGGAGATTTCATGTCAAGCTCTGTAAAGCGTTTTTTGAATAATTTGTAGGTATGTGCTCTTTCCACACAAGTACATGTTTGTCAAGTTATACCCCAAAGTAATAACAAATTTGCAATTTACAGTTCTATGGCTCAAGACTTCGCCATTTGAAATATATGTTAGACTTGGAATGCCTCCAGAGCATGCTTGATTTTTATTTTAAATTCACAAACATAACAAGCTAATTTAAATGCTGAACTGTGGTTTAAATGGTGTGGCATTTGTGTATGTGTTGTTTTGGTGTTTATTTCCAATTGGTTTAGGTTTCAAACACTTAATATGCTAGATGCACAATCCTACTCTAAACAGTTTTTCATAAATTTCTTTAGGACATAACAAAATTATTTTTATTAGGTGGTATTGTTTATAATAGAAGATTCCTGGTGTTGTGGTTTATGTGTATGTTTGTTTGTTTGTTTTAATAAAATGTTTGTGTGTATATGCTTTTTTACTGTGATATTAATAATTTATATCATTTGATGACCTTGTTTATAAAGGAGAGTAGTTATTTCTCTCTTCTCTCCTTTATGAACTGGTACTTTGTACTCTGCAGAGCTTTGCATACAAGTCAGCCAACTAAAAATGCCTCTAATGCCGCGTACACACGGTCGGACTTTTCTGCTACAAAAGTCGGACAGCCTGTCCGACATACTTCCGGCGTACCTTCGGCGGACTTGTGGCAGACTTTCTTACGAACGGACTTGCCCACACACGACCACACAAAAGTACGACAGCTTAGTACGCTGTGACGTACACCAAGTCCGACGAGACTATAAAACGGAAGTTCAATAGCCCGTACGACACCCTTTGGGCTCCTTCTGCTAATCTCGTGTTTATCTCGTGTTAGTAGAAGTTTGGTGAGAGACGATTCGCGCTTGTGAGACTCGTATTTTTCAGTTCGTTTTAACTGTTGTTCAGTCTGTGCTTGTGAGGTTTGTATCTGCTTTTCAGTGCGTTTGGTCAGTTGGCATTGAGAAATCTTTGTTTTATTGGCCGCTCGTTCCTGATTTTCAGGTCGTTCTTCACAGGCCTTGCTGTTCTTCAGTGCGTTCTGTTTAGTGCGTTCTGACCAGCCGACCGTTTTGAAGCCATGTTACCTGTACGTACTCGTCGTCGAGCTCGTGCATTGTATGTGTTTGGTGCTGTAGTTTATTCTTCAGCCCAAGACCAGTCCATGAACAGGGCGAGGAGGAGTTCATGGACCAAGAATTGGTTGCTTCAGCGTGACCAGTTCTGTCACATGCCTTTGCTCCGTGAGATCCGTGAGAATAATCCTGAGGATTTCAGGAACTTTCTCCGGATGACGGACCCCGTTTTTGACCGTTTGGTGGCTTTGCTGACCCCCTATATCAGCAGGCAGGATACCTGCATGAGGCAAGCCATCACTCCGGAGCAGAGGCTGGTCGCTACCTTGCGGTATTTGGCCACAGGGAGAAGCCTGCAGGACCTTAAGTTCTCGACAGGCATCTCCCCCCAGGCTCTGGGGATCATTATCCCAGAGACCTGTTCTGCCATCATACAGGTCCTGCAGAAGGACTATATTAAGGTAAGATATTTTTATTTTATTAGCATCACATGTTCTTTTCTGTAATCTTTGATAATGTAATGTATTTCTTGCTTCAAACACTACTTCCCATCATTGCAATATAGTGTGAATGTCCCCTTTTTATCCTCACACATGCTGGAATTTTTTCCTGTTATTTTTTGTCATGCATGTATAGTTTCCTTCAATAACCTTCCCAGCATGAAGTGATGGGAACATATCCACCTAGCCTACTCATTTTGAATGTATTTTGTTGGAGTGTATTTAGTGTGCTTATAATTAGCAATTAGCTAGATTTCACAACCCCCCCCCCACCTGAACTCACTCCAAATAGTGTGCTGCTAATTAGCAATTAGCTAGATTTCACAACCCCCCCCCCACCTGAACTCACTCCAAATAGTGTGCTGCTAATTAGCAATTAGCTAGATTTCACAACCCCCCCCACCTGAACTCACTCCAAATAGTGTGCTGCTAATTAGCAATTAGCTAGATTTCACAACCCCCCCCCACCTGAACTCACTCCAAATAGTGTGCTGCTAATTAGCAATTAGCTAGATTTCACAACCCCCCCCCCACCTGAACTCACTCCAAATAGTGTGCTGCTAATTAGCAATTAGCTAGATTTCACAACCCCCCCCCCCCACCTGAACTCACTCCAAATAGTGTGCTGCTAATTAGCAATTAGCTAGATTTCACAACCCCCCCCCCACCTGAACTCACTCCAAATAGTGTGCTGCTAATTAGCAATTAGCTAGATTTCACAACCCCCCCCCCCCCACCTGAACTCACTCCAAATAGTGTGCTGCTAATTAGCAATTAGCTAGATTTCACAACCCCCCCCCCCCACCTGAACTCACTCCAAATAGTGTGCTGCTAATTAGCAATTAGCTAGATTTCACAACCCCCCCCCCCACCTGAACTCACTCCAAATAGTGTGCTGCTAATTAGCAATTAGCTAGATTTCACAACCCCCCCACCCCCACCCTCGTTAAAATTTGCTTGAATGTTCTGTGGTGTTGATTTGTCTAAAGCAAATCTATGTTGCACTTTGCAAAATGCATGTGCACTCTACAAGTGCATTTGTTCCAGTGCTTTAGTAAATGAGCAGAAGCTCTGCTGATTTCCATCATCAAATCATATGCAAGCCTCAAAGTGTTTTCATTAATTTGCATGTGATTGTGTACTCCTTGCAACATGAATGCCTTTTGACATTACCTCATTTACTGTAAGCTGGTTAGCAACTGCACCTGCAGAGTGCAACAACTGCAGTCTTGTAGCCTTTTTAGTCCCTAAATTCCTGCGTGTCGTTAAAGTATTTTTTTTTAGGGATTTCACAACACCCTAAAATGTAATCAATGTTCTATCAGAGGGGGTGAGCAATCTGATAAGTGTGCCTTTTTCCATATTAGTTATTCCAGAAGAATTAAATTATTG